>CM073774.1:3424062-3529062 GCA_037158775.1 Hetaerina titia
TTCAACATGAATTTTCAACTATTATCGAGAAAAAAGAAACGAAAAGTTGAATAGTTTTATGTTAAAACTAAAAACAAACCGAGAGAGAAGTGTTTCACCAGGTCAAGTACTCTTCTGTCGAAGTTTCGATGACTTAGCCTATCATTGGAAACCTCCAGTACAATGAATTTACATGAAAGTTTACTTTTTTAAATAAATCACGATGCTTGAAAGAACTACTTTTTTAAAGTTTTTTATAAACATGAAGATTTTTTTAAAAAATCGGCAATTAATGGAAGAAAGAGCTTTTGAAGTGAAATTCAGTGAGAATGGTCACAAAATTATTCTTGATATACTAAAAAAAATACATTACCAAATCCAATGGATATGCATGATTCTCTGCCCTATTTCCATGCATATAATACATTATTATATTTAAAACGGAGAGAAGAAGGAACTGAGTAATTACAGACTATTTCCCACACATCTATTTCGTGCAAGGTTATTGAGCATATAGTTGCAAGTTCCATCGTGATACATCTCGATAATCATAAGTTATAAATGAAAAATCGTCACGGTTTCCAAAAAGATAGAAACACAACTTGCGCTTATTGTTCATGATATTCTTAAATTGGGAGAGAGCACCAAATAGTAAAACACCTACTAAACTAGAGCAATTTGGCAAAGATAAAAATACCCGGGGTTGGATTAAAGACCTTTTGAATGGTCGTGTTCAAAGATCATGGATGGAGTTAGCCGAAATGCAGAAAAGTTCCTTCAGGTGTACCCCAGGAAAGTGCCATTGGACCTCTTTTATTTCTACTTTAGGTTAACGACATTGACTCCGTAGTAATTAGTTAGATACGTTTATTTGCGGGCTACGCAGTGGTTTACTGTGATATCCGTGATCGTGAGGGCGCGGTAGCTTTGACAGATGACCTTAATGCTACACAACGCTGATGCAACACTTATTATTATTAGGTAATCTACCGGTTAGGGTAGGTTTATGGATGGACACAAATATCAAATAAATATTTTGTAAATCCACAACAAAACCCAATCCAGGAACCTAAACCACATCAGGTCCCTTCATCTCTGTGTACTTCTTTCCACCCTTCATCCCATCCAACATCCCTATCCTGTTCCTACCCTTTCCTCGCCTGCCCAACATTCTCCCCTCTATTACCTTCTGCAACATTCCACTACCACTCAATAGGCCTTTCATCCATTTTTCCTGCCTCCATAGGATTTCTCTCAACAAACCCCTCTCCTCACCCACCTTCTCTAGTACTTCCTCATTTGTTTTCCTTTCGGTCCATTTCACCTTCTCCATTCTTCTCCACACCCACATTTCAAAAGCCTCCAATCTACGTCTATCCTCTTGCTTCAACGACCACGTTTCCGCGCCATACATAGCTACGCTCCACATCAGAATTTTTACGAGTCTTTTCTTAACCTCCCTACTCAACGTCCCCGTCATTAACTCCCTCCACCTTGAGAAAGCCTCCTTGCCTAGTGCAATTCTTCTCCTTGCGTCCCTACTACTTTGACCGTATTGGTCCAAAACACTTCCGAGATATGTAAACTGTTCTACCTGCTCTATTTTTTCCCCTCCTATTTTAATGTTTACATTGGCCTTTTTCTTTCTGGAAAATCGCATAACCTTTGTTTTATTAATATTGATTCTCATCCCATATTTACCGCACTGAACCTCCAATTCACTCCGCAATGCTTGCAACCCCTTGGCTGACTGAGCAACTAATGCTTGGTCATCAGCAAACCTAACCGATTTTACGAATTCTCCTCCGACTTTCATTCCTACCTCCAGTTCTTCCCATGCCTCTTTAATCATTTCCTCTACATATACGTTGAACAGTACCGGTAACAATGGGCAACCCTGCCTTACACCTCTTCCTAACACTGCCCATCCGGACTCTCCATTCCCCACTCGCACCTGAGCAGTCTGAGACATGTACAGGTTGCGGATCAGTCTCCTGTCCCTCCAATCCACTCCTATTTTCTGCAATACACGCATTAATTTTTCCCAATTCACTCTATCAAACGCTTTTTCGAAATCTATAAAACAGGCAAAAAAGTCCTGATTGTATTTTATATTCCTCTCGATTAGTGATCTCATTACTGCAATGGCATCACGCGTACCTCTTCCTTTCTTATATATTTCATAGATACTAGGAATCAGTCCATATATGGCCTTCTTCCCACCTTTTCCTAACCATTTCAACATTTCTACAGGAATGTTGTCCACCCCCACGACCTTATTTGCTTTCATCTCCTTTAATGCCCTTTAATTAACTGTTAGCACAGATCTTCCCTTCTTACTTCCCGATAATAACTTAACCTTGCTGTATAGAGCACCAATTTCACCCTTCTTCTGTAAACTTTCCATATCCTCGCATTGCGTTTTCCACCATTCTTCTTTTGCTTTATTTGTGGCCCTTCTCAAGTTATTGTTTAACTCTTTGTACTTCATTTTGCCTAACTCTGTGTTTACATTTTTCCATCTTCTTCTCTCATCCATCTTTGCAATCATCTCATCCGTTACTTATGGTTTCCTTATCCTTTTCCCGTTAACGGTTCCTATAGTATCTTTAGCGGCTTCCAATATCCCTTTCTTGATACATTCCCATTTTTCTTCGGTAGTACCTAGTTCTTTACCGTCATCGATTATTTTCCCTACAGCGTGCTCATACTCCTTCCTCGTTAATCCATTTAATGCTTCTAAATTCCATTTCCGAACCCACCGCCTTTGCCTTATCTTCTTGAAACGAACGTTACATTTCATAACAACTAAATTGTGGTCAGAGTCCGCATCCGCTCCTGGGAAACTGTGCGAGTTTATCACACCGTTCCTAAACCTGTGCCTAACCATAATATGATCTAACTGATACCTTTCTGAGTCACCTGGCATTTTTCATGTATACCTACGTTTTTTGTGGTGTCTAAACCATGTGTTAGTGATGACTAACCCCCTTCTCCTGCAGAATTCAATTGCTTTCTGCCCGCGTTCATTCCTCGTGCCTAACCCATAGCCCCCCACCTCACCCCCATCTCTTCCTTCGCCTACCGTCGCATTCCAATCCCCCATCACTATCAAATGTTTCCCTGCAGGAACACTCGCGAAGATATCCTCAAACTCATCGTACATCCTTTTGACTTCTTCCTCCTTGTGGTTGCTGGGTGGCATGTATACCTGAACAATGACCAAGTTCGTCGGCTCTGCTTTAATCTCTACGAGTAAAATTCTCTCAGTTGCTTGATGTATGTTGACTACGCATCTTCCTACCCTTTTATTTAAAATTACGGCCACCCCTCGTTGGCTGTCATCCCCGCCACTGTATATCACTCTATAATTGTCACTCCAGTAATCCCCGCTATCCTTCCATCTCACCTCGCAGAGACCTAAAACATCTATATTACCTGTTTCCATCTCTCGCTTAACATTTTCTAATTTCCCTGTCCTCAACATTGTCCTGACGTTCCATGTTCCTATTCTAACTACTTTCGTCTTCTTCTGCGTCTTCTGTCCTGCTGCAGTTATTTCTTCCCTGCAAGGGTTTCGTGGGATGACGACCGCGGAAGCCTTGCCTCTCCCGCTGCCGGGCACGACACACGGCCTCTTGGGCCGAGTCCCGTAGTTGCCAGGACTCATATTATCTATAGTGCCCATCATTATATTCTTGGGAATCATAATTGAGGTGGTTTCCCGTTGCCTTCCTCAATGGTGTTTTTAACGTGACATCATCACTTAATGGCTGCCCCACTCGGGTCAGACGCCTTTGCACCCGCCTCACTGAGGAACAGACGCTGCGTGGACTACCTTTCGTCTGGCTCCTAACCTTTGACCTATCTGGCATGGGTGACCCTACCAGGAGCAATTATATTTACTCCCGCTAGCACAGCTCTAGGGGTCATCGGAACACACAAGCCCTTCCACCACGACAAGGTTGTAGTCCATGGGAGGGGGATGCAACACTTAGCAATTAGAATTAAACTTAAAAAGTGCGTTGTCATAATTTTTTGGAAAAAGGGATATTCCCTCCCGAAAGCCAACTGCATCGGAACACACAAATGGAATGTGTGGACTCAATTAACTACCTAGGCGTTACCCTAACTCGCAATCTCTCCTGGGTGAAACACATACTAGGGGGAATATGTGCACAAACGAACAAAAAAAAGGTTTATTAGAAGAGTGTTTGGTAAATGTGATGAAAAGATCAAAGATAAATGTATCCGTCGTTGGTTAGGTCTCCATTAGAATATGATGAAAGTGCACACATGGTATCCTCAGAAAGTTGGATTGATTGCCGGATTGGACCGGGTGCAGCGTTGAGGAGCTAGATTGGTAAAACTTTTTTACCATGTACTCGTACTTAGCAGCGTATCCAAAATATTAGAGCAGCAAGGCTGGGAATCACTCACGGAGCGAAGGTTAAATTACAGATTGAAACTCTTGCATAAATTGGAAGGGCGTCTCTTGAGCAGTGATATTTAAAATGTAAATTACCCCCTACGTATTACGATAGGAGAGATCATGTTAACGAAATTAGTGATATTAAATGTAGGACATAGATATATGATGTCATTTTCTTTACCACCGATAGTGGATCATAATAACATTGTTCCACCGTGGTAGGGTCATGTTCTGGTAAAATTAATCTGGTGTGTATTCACCCCTTGCCACACACCCTGGCGGTGGCTGGCAGGGAATATAAATAAAAAAATTAAAATGACTATTCTTGGAACTCTAGGTTCCATGAAATCTGAATATAATGAAGAGTGTGTGCACAGAGAGAAGTTTTTTGGAGACTCACTCGTGAAAGAAGGACTCGTGCAAACACGATTTTTTCGGAGAAGCACTCAAAATGTCACCAACCCTTAGCACAATGCAGTGGAAATCCTCGCTCACGTAGCGGTGACCGGGCGAGACGACAGGATACGATACGACCAATCGAAAGAATGTAAAGCCCTCAATTCGAAGAGATCTATCCTTTGGGTAAAAATGCAACAATTTCAGAATGTAAATATCATTATTACACTCTGAAATCGTTACAATGTAATGTACACATTGCGAATGACTCTGTTAAGAGTTACTGTCGCAGTATCTCTCGCATTTTTTGGATTATTCTTAGGACATTTGACACGAACAAGAAATAATTGAGTATCATTTCCATCTGAACAATTTCCACTGAAGAAGGTGCTTGATCACCAGACATGTAAACCCAGTTGAATTAATGAGGAAAGCGGAGAATTTCATCAATATTTGCTATTTACTATTTCTGCACTGTGATCGTGAATTGTGCGACATGGAAAAATTAATCATAGAATCCATCTGTTCATGAGCGAATCTCTCATTTTACAATTTTTTTTCTCACCTAATAACACAGTGAGGGGCTCATGATTATAGCAAACATATCTGTGATGGATAAGTAATGGTAGTGAAGGGCTATAGCGTTGGCCTACCGACCGGAGGGCTCAGGTTCGATTCCCGGGTACCCACAGATCTAGCCAAGCTATGTGATTTTTCGGGTACCAGATCTTCCTAGGAAACCATAGCAGTCATAAGCAAAAGTGCTGTCCTCCAACCCTTAACACCATGACGTGTGAATTTCACACGCAGTCGGACTTACTACTGGGCGAACTCTAATTACATCTACCAAACCGACATTAGGGTTGATTAATATGCTTGTGGTATGTGGTGATCAATATCGCAGGATTGATATGCTTGTAACTTGTTTAAAACGTCTTTGAATTATCTAAATCGCCAAGACCGCCCATATCCCAGGTGATTTAGCGGGGAAGATTTTTCTTTCACTTTCTCTAGTTTAGGAGTTCCTATTTTAATGTTTAACTTGGATTTACAACAATTGGAAGTTATCTGTTTTTGAAGTGTATTGGATGTCTAAAATGGTCCAAGTGGTCGGGATATAAGAAAAAATTGCTTTGGGCAAGACGCTTCACAAGGAGGAGAGAATTAATGGCAGCAACGTGGAGTAAGAATATCATAAAAGACTTGCTAAACTTTTGATGTGGAGGATAGTTTCTATGTACGGTGCGGAAACATGGTCATTGAAGCAGGACGATGGGCGTAGATTGGAAACTTTTGAAATGTGGGTTTAGAGAAGGGCGGAAAAGGTCAAAGGGCAGGCGGTCGATTGAATGGTGATGGAATGTTGAAGACTGTGGCAGAGGGGAGAATGTTAGGCAAACGAGGCAGGAATAGGAATAGGATTGGCACATTGGACGAAATTAAGGGGGGGTGGAAGTATGCGGAATTGATAAGGATATAGTAGAAAAGAGTTGTTGTAGTGTCGGATGACAGGTTTTGATTCGTTAGGAGAGGCAAATAAATACGTCAGTGTACCGTTGTGAGGCCTATCCATTCAAAATCTACCTTTACAGTAGAATACCAATAACATTAACAATTGCTCCTTCCAAGATATTTTTCACGAATGGCGCAGGTTTTCTCTGCATTTCATCCATTCCTCGAATCGATACTTTCCGTGACTTATGCCTAATGTTTGCGACGGGTCTAATCAATGATTTCACCTGGAAGGCGGATTCTTCTTTCGCTTTTTTATTTTTGTATTTTCCTACAGTGAGTTACACTAATCCTAGTTTTTTGGTGGCGACGCCAAAATACGCTGTGAAACTACGAGTGTTTTCAAGTTAGATAAAATAATTGCCATTTTTAAAAATTTGATTTCAACATAGAATTACCATTATGGAGGATAATCGCAAACAAGAACAGTTAAGCAGGTAGAAAAATACACACAAGAATAAAATAAGAATCGAACTCTACCGTTTAAAAATGTACAATGCATGGACAAAATGGCAGGAAATGAAATGCGAAACACTGTATAGCGATAGAGTAATAATGAGAAATGGGCGATTTTCGAATCTTGGGTAATGTAAAACACAGAGTAAACTTTTGATGAAGGAAAGGGAAGAAGAAAGTGCACATCTCAATGCGAAGTCTCGTTTATGGAGCCACGCCCGATTTCAAAAAAACAATGGAAGCCAAAGATGAAAAGAGCTACAAAATAGGATAAATAACTTGTTGTGCAAAATGTGATCTAAGAGTACAATTAACCTCGATTTAAGCACAACATGGAAACAGAGACCTAATAATAGACGCCACAATATACGCATCGATCATATTAAGTAATCCATAAAAATAAAAATTGTTATGGAAGCAAACAATTAATGCAGTACGACCAGTCTCTTGGTGGAAAATTATTCTTTGAGGAGCATAAGAGGATAGAATTTCATGTTTAACCTCAACAGCGTGGGTGTCTCTTTTCTCTTCATTTAAGGGAAGCTGAGTTTTAAGGGAGCTAGGAGAAAAAATCAGGCGAGAAGCACAGAGATTGACTTTTAAAATTCAGTTTTCCGATAATTCAGTAAGTACTTAAGCATTAAAAAATCTTGAATGGTTCAACAACTCATTTCACTACGATTATTCTTCATTTCATTTACATGCATTGATTTCGAAGAGAATTTTTTTATTTCGTGAATGGGAGTATGAATGGTTTTAATGAGATGATTTAGGCCTGGTCATTATCCATCTCAACTATTTGCAATACGGAGAATCGTGCAGGTGACTCCATGAAGGTGACTCACAAAACTCAAGTTCAATTTATTCCAGCAGCCATGCCTCCTCCTCCAGAAGAGGGAAGCAAGTTTCAAGTCCAGAAGAGGAGGCATGGTGAAGAATTTCTGGCGGCCTAAGATTCGCAGGAAAGGTGTACGCCTACGAGGAGGAGGAACTTCACAGGTTCTTAAAGGAACAAGAAAATCTTCAAATCCCACCGTGTCCCCCCCCTTCGCCATTCCTCCTCCCTCACCCACGTCCCCCTCCGCCCCCCTCCGTCACACCTACTCCCACCTTGACCCCGCCCCCCGTCAGTTTCCACCATAAGATACACTTGCATGTGCCCGCAATTCGACTAAAACGCAATTGCACTGTTTCTTTTTTTACTTAATAATAAACTTGTGGATCAAAACTGAACCAGAATTATCTGTCACAAATAAGCAACGTATTTTTATTGAAAATATATCTCCTCGAGTAAATAAGTGAGCAACAGTTTTTCCTTCTATAGATGTAGGCAAGTCCTTCTTACAATTCATACATTCGATTTTTACTCTCTGACATTGTTGCATTTAAATGCGCTTCAACGGATGATTCCGTCAAAAGGTAATGCTGCGGCATCTCCCGCAGTTTCTACTAAAGTAAAAATAGCCTAAGTGTTCGAAGTTGACTTTAACCTCGTGGACTGTGGCGTGACTACGAATGCCTTGGACTTTGTATGTACGGTATTTCGTCAAAACGTCTTGTTCCTTTAAACCCCCCAAAATTTGAAAGTCTAAGAGGACGCAATAATGAAACATGATGTTCTATAAACTAAAAATGCTTCATGGTACACCAAATAAAATGTCACGTGAATGAAAGTGAACCAGTCCGAAATGCATATTTGCATATGCTTATCAAACATAAATGGACTATTAAATGAGAAAGAAATGAGTGGCATATCTCCGTCACCTCGAAATCGTTATCGAATTGGACAGGAGGAAGAGTATGCATTTCATTGCGCTTGTGTGAGGCGACGTGAACGAAATAGCGGAGTGTATCGGAGCGGAAGTTGCAGGGAACATTGCACGCGGAACGGAATAGAGTAAGTTTGAGAGTGCTGCAGCAGCGAGCGAAACATTGAGGAGGTTATTAACTACTGAGCAAGTGAGAAAGTTTAACATTGGATGAGATCATATCAGAACCAAAACGCTTAATTGCACTCCTAGAGTACATTCACACAACTAGTCAAAGAGAGAGAGAGAGAGGGAAATCAGACGAATTTTCTAGCAACCAGAAGAAGTAATTGAGTGTGCTTTTAAAGGTGGTGAAGGGATGAAAGAAAGAGTTGAAGTGACAGGATAGGATGTGGTAAGGAAAAAAATATGGACCCTAAAGAAAACAATCGGATCTTGAAGGAGAAAATGTTTCATTCTAAGTAACACATAATGCACAAACAGCATAGAATGCCGAGAGATTTCCCTCATCGCAGAGAAGAGGATGGAAAAAGCCGACCATCCATGGATCCGAAGAACCCCTTTGACAACCTGGACTGGAACTTAAAACAGCCTTTTCTGGAAAGCACTGGAATGAACTCCAACGATAGTGGACTGAATCATGCTCTACGCATGAGGAGAGTAAACTACGATCAATAGATGTGGCAAAACCAAAGAAGTATTTAAAAGAATGGATTATAAGGCAGGGCACCTTATTATTGCTCTTGAGCTTCGATGTGCACATTGAAGAGTCAGTTAACGAGATCGAGGGCATAAAGGCATACCTAGAGAGAAGAAGGAAAATCTGACAAGGACACGGACAAGTACATGTTTAGGAGCATGACCTATGAGGGAGCATGACCAAGTGAAATATTAACGGGAGCAATAAACAAAGTAAATTACTGTAAATTAAAAAAATAGTCAAAATAGGAATTCAGATTAAAGAAACTATGGTACGGACCACTGGAAGAAATGCAAGAACTTTTACATTTAAGCAGTAGAATCGAAATCTATAGATGTATTTTTTCGTAGTAATCGGAGTAGGGATGGCGACTAACTACTTCCATCAAAAGAAAAAAACAACTAGATTAGAAAAGATGGAGTCTTTAATTGCCGCTAAAAAAATGAAAAGATAAGAAGAGGGAATCTAAAAAAAGAAGTATTCCGAAGACAGTGCGAGAGAAAAGCCTATTGAGGAGACATTTTGAGGCGATCGAAGACGTTTTATGCGTTTTTAGCGAAGGAGAATGAAAGAAAAGAGAGATAGAAAGCATAAGAGAGAGAGCCCAAGGATGCATTACGACAAGTGGGTGATGAAAGACGTTAGCGCAAGTCGCTTCGGCGAAATGAAAATATTGGCAGGTGACGAGACCCGCGGGATGGAGGGCTCCAATCCTCGGATGGATTACCCGCGATGGTGCTGAGGGCTTAGTGGTGCGAGGCGAGGTTGAGCAACCTGCGGCTTGGCTGTCGCGGTTTAGCCGGACTATGCCTGTAGTTATCTGGGTGTTGACGCTCTCTCCGACGCCCGTCCTCGCACTCACTTCAGCAAATAAGGACTGCATCTCTTTCATTCCGATCATTTTCATTTTGGACGCTCTCCAATAGTCATTAATGGTGGCAGCCTCCCGTGACAACATAACATCTCATTAAATTATTCTAAGCGAGAACTCAGCTTTGATCCATCGTCTATTTTGCAAAATTTTGTTCAAATCATAGATTGCCTAAACTGCAAGTGCCCTTAGTACCCACAGAGGGGACTGACCCGCAATGCGCAATCAGCTGAAGGGACACAGTAGGTGGGCAAAGCCCCAAACACCAAAGGTGCAAACCTGCACTTTCGGTGCAAAAAAATGCGTTAAACCCCAAGATTCCCGAAGAGAAGTTTGAAATGTCAAAAAATCTGAAACGTCCACAATATGCAAATGAGTGGCACAAATGTGAAATGCTATTTATGCATTTTCCATTGCACAGTTGGGACCGGAAGAAGTGCCAGGGGCCGTTGTTGGTGGCTTTTCAGCGAAGCTTCCCTCGCTCGTTCTCACGATAATTTCTGCGCATTAAAATAATAGCAATTAATGAAATTGGAAATAATTTTATTTACAGAACAAATAAAAATAAACTTCTACAAGTAGTTGAATCGTTTCTCAATGGAAATGAACAATTTACATGGATAATGAAATATGCATGTCAGTCGACTGCTTCCTGAACACCACCAGGTGAGTCGGCTATCTACGTACTATTATCGTATTTCAGAGTTCAAAATATTAACATAGCAGATGAAAAATAATATGTACTTTTGCGTTATCTTTGTCTACTTTTACATTGATAGCATTTATTTCAACATTCATTCGAATCTCCAGTTCAATTTAAATATTCGCTCTTTAGGCAGAACGAGAGGAAACTAATTTGCTTCTCTTTTAAGAATAAACACACAAATGTTCTTTTGAAAAAAGTACAGAAAGTTATTCTACCCGGAGGCTTGATCAGTAGGGGGCGTCAGAGCTAATCTTGTACTAACAATTACCGCTGTGCGACGAGTGAACTCGGGTAGCAGGACTACATGGCTGATATAAAAATTATCAGGAAAAGAGTCTGAAAAATAGATTTGTTTCAGATATTAAATCGACGCCTCTCAAAATTCTTCAAAGGACATCCCTTGAGCGTCGACGCATTTTTGCTATCGGATTTTCCAAGACTCGAAGGCTCCCTGGTAAGCGGAAGTTCCTTAAGGATACGCGTGCCAGCTCCATTGATGGCACTTAGGGTTCCATGGTGGTGTCCTTTGAGGGAGGATTTCACTTTTGGGGATAGTAAATAGCCTGCTGGAGCCAAGTCGGAACTGTAAGGGGGTTGGGGAATCGTCATGATGCCGTCACTTTCGCACCGCCAACGTTTCAGTGATAATGGTATGCACTGTCGTCTTATGTCAATGCCATTACGATCTGCGATTATGCGCACACTTAACCGACGGCCTGAAATCAGCACTACACGTTAGGAAAAAATTGTTACCGATACTTTTTATTCAAGCCTTGTATAGTCTCTCCTAATAAAATTCGGAAAAGCATCCTAGGCTCTCATAGACCTGGGTAACTTGTGCAAATCTCAGTCTACAAAGTAGAATTTCACTTCAATGGTGATAGTAAAGTTGAGCACTTACGGAAAGGTCGTTCGGCAGAGGAGAAGTATCTTAATTTCCAGACTGGTTCATTAAAAGTATCCGGAAATTAACTGCCTGATAAACCTTTAAGATCTATTTAAGTATGCGAGTAGTAATGGTCATTAGGGGAGGGAGTACTTGCATCGAAGTGAACTTTGCCGGGAAAATAGGGTGAAAAAGGGTTTTGGTAAGAATTGGAAGTGTGGAGAGCAAGTGGCTTTCACCCACTCGAGAAGGACGTCAGTCAGCCCTTAGTTCAATCCGACGGTGTTAAGTACTGCACTTTTAAATTCTAAAAAGGCCACTAAATATGCCCTCCCCAGGGCAAATATGTCAGCATTTTTACCGATTAGAAGTACGCGTTGCAACATTCCAAATACCGGATTAAACACATTTGCCGAGGACTGCCTAGGGTTTTTTTTAGCAGCTTAAGCTCTAGTTTGTATCGTTTCCTTCTTCAGTTCTCCACAAAACCTTCCACCTGCCCGTTTGCATTAATGCCGTCCACCTGTCTCACCTGCCTGAATGCCATCCGAAACTTTTAATCTCTTCCTCGCCTCCCTCCGCTCACCCAGGAGTCCCCCTGAACCACGCCATTCACGGACTCTAAATATCTCCCCCGAAGACTTTGATCACTTCCGATTCCCCTGACAACTTCCTATTTGTTCGTTTGCAAAACATATTTTCGTTTTTTCTCCTCACAGTTCAACTCGTCTCGACCGCTCTTGTCCAAAGCCATATCTCGAAGGCTTACGCATACTCAACTTCTTGCCTCAAATACCTGCTTCGGAAATCATTAGAAAATTTTCCCCAAATTTAGTCCGTTAATCGGTATCCATGTAAGGATCTGAATGCAACGGAGATTTCCCCAACACCGACACTTGAACCCAGGACTTCGGGAAGACTAGCCGTCTCACGCCTCGCCACAAAAGATGTTTTTCTCCTCAAAGCATTATTTTTTTCAGAGGGGACTTTATGCCATGATCACGTGCCCTTCCCTCCTCACTTTTGAGGGACTTTTTTAAAGAGGGGAAAGCTTCATGTTACAACCCGCTGAAAGTCCCAGCGCGCAAAAAGTCGGAGGAAATATTGACCGAAAAACTCCAAAATGTATTTCTGCATTATAAAAAAACGCACTCTCTCGCCCCAGGAAAAGAACTTCTTTGATAGGTCGGCACCGAATCCGAGCGTCTCTTCCACACTGAAAAAAAGTCCCCGAGACAGGACATAATTCCGAGAGAACATCCGGAGCACGAGAGGAGATGCGGCGGGGAGTGGCCGCGGATCGCGTGTTCCCGAAGACCACGCGAACTAGGCATTGTCCCGGTGCGGCGGTCGTGGAGTGAAGCGAAGACTTTTGTAGGCGGACTGACACGCACCACGTGACAAACAAAAGCAACGAGCCGAGGATCCTCGTCGGCCATGTGCAAGTACTCCATGAGTGTGCGTACATCGGAACCGCAAACCTCAGGAATCCAAAACGTTCGTAATTGTGCGCCTATATTTGGCCAATTCGATTAGATTTTTCTTTTTAACTTCCATGCTATCCTGTAGCCCGATATTTCCCTTGCACTCCAAAGGTCATTCAGCACAGGATGAGATTTTTCAGAAGATACACAACGTGCATGCCCAAGACGAGAACTGAACTCGCCCTCTGAAGACTATAATTCGAATGCATTTGCCATCGGACTAACGTGGTCAGTTGGCAAAGGGATATTGACGTATTCGTTAGATGGGAGAGGAAGGGTAAGCATAATAAAATAGTATATATATATATATATATGTGCATACATACATATGTATACAGGGTGCATTCCAAATGTATTGATTTTATTTTTTTAAAGTAATTTATTGGACAAATTTGCACAAATACTTAAAATTCTCCAAATCCCGGATGTGAATTATAATTTAAACGAAAGAGCGTGATATCGATAGCACAAAAACACAGCTAGCGATAGTGTCATCTCTGAAAACCAATTCACTTTTTTGTTAACATTTATCTAAATTTCATCATAAATATAATCTCTTACCTTCATTAATTTGTATATTTCACTTTTAAAATGTAATTTTGAACAAATTAAAAACTCCAGGCGGATACTCTAATCGCTAATAAAGTACAACTCCCAGCGTGAGCCCCGAATGGACTCCCATCCCTCCTCAAGTATAAATGGAAAGCTGAGTGCGTATATTAGAGCGGGTATGTAATCAAAGGGGCGAGCGATGTGTGCGTGTGCCTCTTGCGGCATGGGTGGAAATTTATTCATGTGTGCAAGGAAAAGGTATGAGAAATGTCTCGAGTTTCACGGAATGACGCGTATTTTCAACGGTAAATAACCAGAAGGGAAAAAACCCTATTCCTCTGGGTTGAACTGCGACAAAAATTTTCCATATTTCCACTAACACCTCCATCATTTCACAGAAATCTAAGGATGCAAATAAAAACAAGCCGAATGAAGGATATAAAAAATACGCATAAATTAAGAGGTAAAGGAATTGCTGCACACTAATCATAACTTTAAAAATCAATAGAAATTATTTTGAACCTTGAACCTATTTAAAAATTAAATAGCATAAATCCTTAACCAAATCATATTCCACTCCTTGAAACTGTTGAAGGATACAATATTGAAGGTACCTTTCATGCTTCAATGTACAATTGGAATGGGACGGGAATTTGAACTGTAATTCATTAACTCAATTACAAAAGCTTATGACGCTCTTTTCATCGAATCAAAGTCTCAAGATGAAAGGCATTAGTATTTGTGCGTGCAAGTCAAACAGAAATACTGACGGAACAGACACATTCATCTTAAGGATGCGCAATTGGAACGGCATCAAGCATCGATACTACCGTGTTCTCGTAATTAGTGTTAATTAATACATCGCCATCGCATCGCCAGAATTTGGTTTCGTAATTGAATGAAATGAGCCGAAATAAATCCAAAAAGAAAACTGAAATCAGGCATAAAATTTCTCTTAAAATTCAAATAATGCGTTTGATTGGGTTTTAAATCTTTATTCGCCAAATCTAAACAAATTCCGCAACAGCTCTGGAGAATAAATGCACTTGGATGCACACAAAACTACCTCTGGCTTTCTAGCTTTTTGAAATATTCCCAAAAATGTAACCTACATCTGTAGATTTCTCCCCTCCTCCCCCGATGAAATCAGTGCTGGTTCTTTTGTAGGCGCATGCGTATGTTTGTGCAATCCAATGCCGGACCTGTTGAACGACGCCTTATCTCCGCAACTCATAAAACACAAATAAAGTGGCCCCTAAAGCTGTTCCCAAACACATGTCCACTGGTTTCCTCTTTAAACACGGAGAAATAATTTAACCAAGGATTCAAGTCGACGAAAGATCACACGCATCTGCGAGGGGCTTTGAGGGAGGGCCGCGAAACCCACGCGTACTATATTTAAGCCCACAACCGCTCCATTCACATCTTTCAATAAAAGGGTTATAGAAGAAGCAATGGCATATGAGCCCATCCCTCTTTCCCACCCCCCACCCTGTTAACTCCCCCTCCCCAACCCCCCAAGCGCTTGGTTTACATTTGTCTGAAAGCTGCAGCGGCCCGGAGCGAAAGGGGGAGGGGGGCGGTCCAGCGGAGATTTTCTTCTCATTCTGTCGATTATGTCCGGGCGAGATCAGAGGATAACAAAATTATAAGCAACTCTTTCGAGAGACACGAAAAGAAAGTTTGGCATGTTGCAGTTCCTTAAGATGCGTGCGTACGAATGGAAATAGGCTGGCTCATTAGAGTTGCCGTTGTGCGCAGAAATAACTTTCCTGGGGTTTTATTAATCAGGAAAGGAATACATCGAACTCTCGAAATGCAAACTATAATGTCGATGCATGAATGGAAGTACCTTGGTATTAGAATGCTGCGCTACGCCATGTTTCCGTTCGCAACACACAAGGACAAAAATTCGATATTGTTGTCACAAAAAAATATCACGCTAACTGACGACGTATGTTCGATTCGTTATCTTTTAGTATTAGGGTCAACTTATTTAGCACTCATGCAGCCAGCGCTAGAATGATGCGAGGGTCATCCGGGTCTGCCCGCGGCGTCAGGCGATAGTGAACCGAACCACAATAATGCCACCGAGCTAAAACAAGAAACTGGTACCACACATAGACTTACCTAATAAAGTGAAATTACCATTTATGGTATTTCAACATTACTTAATAAATACTTCCAAACAATATCGTTCCATCGAAAATCTAAACTGTCCAGGGGACTACTCTGAGCAGCAATGACAGGATATCAAATTTCAATTCATAATTACAAATTATAATGTGAACCCGACGACCTCCATATTAAATCACATGTGCTGTTCAGGTGTCACTTAGTGAATTCTCTTCTAGTCAGCAATTCATAGAAAGTAACGAAACAAATTGTCTAATTTACATTAAACCCCATTATTTCACAATCTATGCTAAGACTTAAAACGTGAAACGTGATAACGGATTCGTAAACCGAATCCTTAATAACGCGAAAAGAAGAGTTTTTAACACGGATAAATGAAACTATTCGACAATATTTATATTTGAACATTTAATTTCAGTTAAGTTCTCAGTAATTCACTTCAAATGAAATTGCATACAATATTTAATGAAGTTATTACAAGTTAGGGGGGGCGGAGTAATAATGTCCCTACGTGCTTGAAGAGTGCGCGACTCCTCGGCTGGCCTTGTTTGTGGAGCATTGGCCATTCATCACGATTTTTCAATATCTCGGCAATCGGTAGAGATTGGTTGCTTGCTCCGCGGTTATTGAGCACTCCATGATTCGTAAATGAACACGTCAAAAAAATTGACACCCGGAAAAAATAGAAAAAAACACGACGGAGAATTCTCAAAAATTAAATTAGGATTTCCACATCGCAGAGTTGACCCAAGAACTTGTTTTCGCTCGCATCACAAAGACAAGTCACGTCACGTGCACTTATGTCATGGGTACTCATGTATCATCATTTAACATCGGACATAACTAACGCGTAACCAAACGATTACAGTGTTGTGCATTTTGCGCATCAAAATACCAAACTTCACAGGAATTATTGAGACACATCAACAGCAGTTTTCGCAGACAGCGATCAAAAGGGACGATTCGAACATAAAAACTTGGTTAAAAATAAATCGGCTCAAACAACAGCTGGGCAAGCGGCTCTACTACATTCACCAAATATTTGCCGGGAAGCATTTGATGAGTGAGGCGAGAAAACGTCGTAAATAAATCCGGGAGTCTCCTTTCGACGACGCTCGAGAAATCATTTACCGAACGCAATAGATCTCATAACACGTCCGACCAATCGATTATGTCACATGTCCATTTACGCACAAGCGCGCGTTCGAGCACACATACCTTATCAATCCCGGCCGGCTGTCGGAGTTCCCAAGTGTATCAGTCCTCTCCGGAGTATCAGCAGCGCTCCCGTCTTTGCCTTGGCGATGTCTCCAATTAGTTTCCAAACAAAATCGGTAGGCGTGGTTAGGGGGTTTAACGTCCGATGCGCTCCGACGACTATTGTCAGGCGGTCACCACCACCACGTGGAGCCGAGTCAAAAGACGGATTTGCGTCAATAGCGTGCGGCGGCAGACGGAAATCTTTCCTCCGCCTCAAACCTTAAAACTTAGCGATTTCGCCACCTTATCTGCAACTCCTCCAACGGAGAACAGGCAAAAGTGGGGGGACACAAACAAGTACACTGAGGAACACAGCAACAGCGCGGGGACACCTTTCTCCCGCGCCGGCCCGAGTGAGAAAGAGAGAGAGGGGGGAAGAGACGGAGCGAAAAAGAGGAGACCTCGCACACCATCTATCACCCGTCGTGCTCGAGGACGCACTTCACCAAGACCGTGGCTCCCGCGTGTGTGTCTGCGAGCGTGCCTGCCGGGGATGGAGGATCGGTGGTGGCGTTGCGGAAAGGGCTCTCGCGAGGAGCGGACGGAGGGAGGAAGAGGAGTGAGTGAGTGAGCAAAAGCCGCGCGGCAAGGCGGACGGAGTCGAACGCCGTTCCTATAGCGTATTTGAAGGGAAGGCGGTTGGGCGATGGTGGCGGCATCCACTCGTAACCGCGGCGCGGACCAGAACTGAAAAAGCCAAGTTTTTTCGAGCCACCAAAAAGGGGGAAAGAGCGAGGAAGGGAGGGAGGGGGGTTGAAAGGGGAGGAAGAGAGAGGGAAAGGGAGGGCAGAGCGGAGGCGAGGGTGAGGAGGGTGGGGGGCGTGCTGCGGAGAAGAAATGGGGAGGAGGGGACATGGAAATGGGGTGAGTTTTCGCTCGGAATGAGGGAGGAGAAGGCGCGCGGAAGGGGTGAAGGAAAGAGAAATGCCGCGGCTGGAATACGCACGAAGGTGGTGCACTGGGAGTCCCACACGAGGTGGACGACGAATCGGAAGGAGGCGCTCGACAAGGGGCGGTGGGGAGTGTGACTAGCCCGGCGGCGTGGCGATGAGAGACGGCGGTGGTGGGGATTGTGTGATTAGCTGCGGTCGCCGGCGTGGTGCATGGGACTGCAGTCACGGTCTGTGCAGAGCCGCGTCGGTTGCATGACACTCTCCGTCGCGTCCAACCCACGCTCTCCACCACAGGAGAGACGGGACTCGATCGTGGACATAGTACAAGGACACCACCAAGGGACCCAAAGTCCTGTCGAAGAAGCTTGCACGCGTACGCTTAAGGACCTTCCGCCTACCAGGAAGCCTTCGAGTCGTGGAAAAGCCACAAGGGCAAAAGTGTGTCAACGCTCTTAAGGGAAGAAGTACTATGAAGAATATCGAGGCATTGTACGAGCAATATCTGAAGTAAATCTATTTTTACGAAACTTTTCCCGGTACTTCTAATACAAATTATGTACATTCTAGTCTTGGACGAACTTGACTTAAAAACGTGCGAGTAATTTTTAAATTGAAAAACAGTATTGGCCCCACCATAGAGCAAAAATACCCTTACAATGGTAGTTTTGTGAGTTCGAGGATTCAAATACATGTATACGTATTCATGAATATATATTTCCGTATTTGCTGATATTATCCCATGGATGCATACGAAATGAGGAACGAATTGTAGTCAATTTCCGTTGTTTATATTTACTCAAAGAACATCAAGGATAGAAAGTATTCGAAAAGCACACTTCTGATATAGGTAGAAATATTACTACCTTGATCAAAAAGTTCCCGGAATAACCACCGTGTGGCGCTCCCATCGTTCCGATTTGAGTTCTGTTTTTTTTGTTAAATTGGTACATCTGTTGTTGATATTCCCTTGAAATCTTAGTGTCATAACTTGACATTTGCAAAAGTTACGTAGCCAAGAGTACATCTATCTGTGTGTGTGTTGGCGATTTTTTACAATTGCAGAAATAGATTGAAATTTGCAACAACGAACTTGCATTAAATTTTGCGTAAAAAACGGATTTAGTGGCGCACGGACGTTGGAAATGTTGGAAAAGTGTTTCGGCAACGATTCTCTAAAAAAAAACGGTCGTTTACCAGTGGCACGAGCGGTTCAGAAGTGGTCGTGAGTCAATCGAAGATGATGAACGCAGTGGCAGACCATCGACATCGAAAGTCGGTGAAAAAATTGATAAAGTAAAAGAAATGTTGGTCAATAACCGCAAATTAATTATCAGAGAAATAGCGGAGGACTTGAACATTGCCTATGGATCCGCCCAAGACATTGTGGTTAATGATTTGGGTTTCCGTCGTGTAGCAGCAAAGTTGGTGCCAAAAGACCTCAATTTCATGCAAAAAAGAGACCGTGTTGACGTCGCAAAAGACATGATTTGCGAGGCTGAATCCAATCCCACATTCATCAAAAGGATCATTACTGGAGATGAGACGTGGGTTTATGAGTACGACACGCAATCCAGACATCAGGCAAGTGAATGGCGTTCACCAAATGAGCCGAGACCAAAAAACCACGTCGTTTTCAGTCAAAAAAGAAGGCAATGCTGACGGTTTTCGTGGATTACAACGGTGTAGTGCATCATGAATTTTTGCCAGAAGGCCAGACAGTAAACAAAGAGTATTATTTGGACGTTATGAGACGTTTGCGTGAAGCAATTCGCCGAAAGAGACCAGAAATCGTCGCACTGTGCGTCGAGACCGTCGCACAGTGCTATCATTATTCGTAATTTTTTGACGAAAAATGCAACAAATACCATCCAACAGCCACCGAATTCACCTGATTTGGCTCCCTGTGACTTCTTTCTGTTCAATCGAGTTAAAAAACCATTACGGGGAACGCGTTTTAGCAGCCGAGAGGAAGTAATGGAAAAATCGCAGGAAGCACTGATGGACATACCGAAAACCGAATATAAAAAATGTTTCGAGGATTGGATTAAGCGCTGGCATAAGTGTGTTGCAGTCGATGGGGATTACTTTGAAGGGGACAATATAGATTTAGATGAATAAACTTGTATTTTTAATTTTCTGAATAAATTCTGGGAACTTTTTGATCAAGGTAGTATATTAAAACCAATTGGTCTTAAAAATAGGCGAAAATGCGCACGACAATGAATCACCTTAAAAATATGCTTCACTTGAGAAATTAGTTTTTGAAATTCCTAATGAATTTTTTCGCTTTCCGATGAAGATTTTGGCGCATCCAATAATTGAAATGTTTCACACGTTAATGAGAGAAGCAAGGGATATATTGTTGTACCATAGCGTACAACGATAATTCCCTTGTCTGTGACCATTCAAAGCTTACCTTAACCGGTAGATTACCAATTATAGTAAGTTTTGCATTCATTAGGGATGAAAACAAGATGATACTAAATTAAAATTATTTTTAATACTAGTGGAGATTATACTATTTCTTGTTATGCTATTGCCTTATTAAAGAGGTAGAGATATTGTTTAAACACAAGTTATTATTCCTCCTCAGGAACATAATTTTGGGTAGAGGTATCTTAACGATATCGCCAGAACGGTGTAAAATAAACTTTGTGTTCCGTAGTACAAAATGCCAGTAATTGTACTGCACAACTACCAAACAGACCTTCGCGTTGTTCACTATGTGTATGGTTTTAATGGCTGGTTGTAACAGAAAACGAGGCCATTGCGAATTAACAAGTCGTGTGCCATCTGCATAAATCACCTTCTGAGTTACAACTCCTACTCTTCCAACGTCTTACCTCCATTTGAGTGAATCATTCCCAATTGGACAGGTGCAGCCACAGATTAACTGATAACAGTCATACGAGCATCATGCTTTAAAGGTTTTAAAAAAAATCAATTTGTATTAATATACAAGCGTGTTCTAATTCTTAACTAGACGCTCAAGAGTTCAAATACTTGCCTGTTGTGAATTAATAAAGCGAGTGTCCATGAGTTTTCCCATCGGGGAAACGAGGTAGCAATACCATTGGCACAGGTGTTTCGGGCCAATAGCCGAGGAGAAAATACCTGGGATTAAGGTTCGAGGCCGTCAAGTTGTTCAAACATCCAGCAGGGGTTGTGTGAGTCCCTCGTGACAATGAGGATTGCATGGTTTCGATAAAGACCACAGTTGCCGCGTCGTTAGGTTTGTACGTTCAGATGAATAATAACTCAGCTGAGAGTAAAAGAGTCAGCAGCATTACCGGGACGTGCGCCACACAAAATATAAGTATAAAAATATTTTCGCTGTTATGGCGGCCGAGGTCATTTAATTCCGCTAACATAATTCCTCAGAGGACATTGCATCATGGGACGGCATCCAAGAGAGTGATCGGTGGTCATCAAGACCGACAGGCCAGCCTGAAGGTCGCCGGATTCGAATTACGCCCCAGGAATGAGCCCCCTGATGTAACTAACGGTTTTTCTTCGATTTCTTTTCCTGCCGCGGAGTGACAAGCGTCGGTCCCGGCCACCTACCACCGCTTCTAGAATATCAATGCTCGAGGCGAGATTCGAACACATGTCCTCCGGATTGACTGGTGAGAATGTTCTTCGCCGGTGTGGACCTCTCAGATGAAACATGTGAGAATAAAAAAACTAATCATATTTTTAAGTACTTCACGAGACAAAGACATTTCTCGCACTTCCCTATTTCAAGAAAGCCGGATAAATTATACTGTGCAGAACAGTGATGACGGAAAAACCTTCGATCTATACATTATGTTCCCGTCACTGATTTACCGAAAGTATACAAAATGTTTTCAAACATCTTTTTTCACTCTTAAGCTACTTATGTAGTCGCACATTGTGCATGTATATTATTTAGCGTCGATTCAAGCAAGAAATAGGCTTAGGACAAAAGTTTTTTTCGTTTATAATCCCTGACAACTGTACTATAATCGATGAACCGTTTCGAAATTTTCCCCCAAATGATTATCTACAGGCGTAAGTTGTGGGCGCTATTGGTGGCAAGTTAAAAGAAGATTGAAAGACACAGAAATACGGTGAGTCTGACGAATTACTAAGATAAAGTATGCTCAAAGCGTGATTTCTGTGATAAGAGAGACAGGTCAACATTCTAAAATGAAAACATTAACTGAAGGCACCAGTTGCGGCAGCAGTAAAAGTAATTAATCAGCAAGTTAGTCAGCCCATTGCGAGAAGTAATCCAATCGAAAGAAAATAATACGAGGTCACCAAAAAAGTACAGGGTTTTTAATTAATTTTTCTTTCACTTAAATGTTTCAGCTTACATTTATAAAACCAGCTGTAATTAATATCGTTTGATCAATCTTCGCTCAGTTTAACGATTCAAAATACATTAATTAGCCAGCTGTTAAAGTGTTAATAACAAACAATCCCACATGATTTGAATTGAGAAAATCAAGTAGGTTATACACATAAAAATAATAGTTTGCAATAAAATAGTTTTATAACATCACCACCACCATCACCATGTCATCAGTCAGTCCAAAGACTGGTTTGCCAATGAATTCCCTTGGCGTCTTGGCCAGTCTGCGACCGTCGGACGGCCATTTACGTAATACTTGTATTACCTGTACTACTATTGGATACCGCAATGAATTCCTCCGTTCTAAACTCATTCGCCTTTTAGATTATTCTCTTCTTTAGTTAATTTAATATTAAAATTCTATCTCCTTTTCATTTCGCGTCAAAGTTGATGCTATCCATGAATCCTATTTTCTGCCTTCCTCTTCCCCGCTCACCTAACACTCTCCCTTGGAGAACGCCCCCCAGCCCCTCTCCGCGTCTCCTCCGTCCACTCCTCTGCCTTTTTCTAATTCCGCCACTCAAACGTCCTCTCTGCCGTCCTACCTCGTTTCAACCTTCGTCCTTAGTCTTATCATTGGGCCAAAGTTTTCCCTCAATTCTTCCACACACGCATCTGATAAACCTAAATTATACACACATTCTCATGTACCTTAGACGAGTTTTCGATTCTATTCAGCTCTACTCCACTCAATTATCGTCTTTACTCTTCTTTACGTATTTATTTGTATTAGCTGTCAAACATTTTCTCCTATTCGCAATTTTTTTATTTGCCAACGCAATGTAATAATTTTCCTTATTTCCGTGATAACATGACCACGTTATTCCAGAACACCGACCAAACTAATTCATGGATCAGTCCACATCTATAATTAGCGAAAAACGATCCCATGGGATTCACATTTGACATCTTTCAATCTATCATTTTTAAGTGAATATTGAACAGTCGCTGATAATTCTAGGTGAATGACGAGACATTTATAGAATTACATAAACACCTTTCTCCTCTCACCATTTGCCTCTTCGTGTCCTCCAGCTTCGAGGGTAGTTTGAAAGGTTCTCGAAATCATCATCAAATACTTCATACTTTGATGCTGACCAGTCCACTCTGAATTTAGGTTTCAGCATACTGCGGGCGATATTGACGTCATTATTGACGTGATGATCGACTTGGTCATGTGTATATATACCGTTAGAACTATTCCATAAATGCGAAAAAAAGAAATACCTCCGTATGTTTTAAAGCTATGCAACTAACTACATAGTGTTTACGAGTATGCATTGCGTTTAAGGATAGGGGAAGCCAACACTATACAACGACTGTCAATACTCCTGATACGAATATGCCAACAATGAGAAACGAAATCTTAATAGAATAAGATATGTGAAGGCTTTGCAAGAGTATTTCTCCCCATAAGGTCCCCCTGCGGGAATCATTTCAAGATGTGCTCCGACGCGCACATCATTCTTTTTGTTGAATTCTTCCGTCAAGGGTTTACAAGGTTTTGACAGGCTAACAGTGTAGGGGGTACATTGGATGCCGACGTGACATTTATGTCTACCTCGACATTTTCGATATTTATAACGCTGACATCGATATGATCGAAATGACATATCGAGGCGGGGTCGTTGTTGCACTGATGTCGTGTCGCGACATAAAAAAGCCGATGTGGCACACCCATAATTTTTCTCCGAGTGGAATGCTCGTAGGTTTCAACATAAAATATTTCGTGGAAGATTACGTCTCAAATGGAAGTATGGAGACGTGTTCTATGCTATGTCAACGCGACTTTTCTCGAATCCAGGACTTAACAGCTGCCTTCACCTCATCGTCCGAGTTGTAATGATTACCCTTGAGGTGTCTCTTGAGTTGAGGAAAAAATCGCAAGGCGCAAGATCGGGGGAAGGAGGGTGTGGAATTGGTTCAAATGTCAGGTTTCGCAGAGCCTCACTAGTTGCGCGCAAGCAGAGATTTCACGGCATCCCAATTGTTCAATATTGAAGCCGACACGTTCTTTGGATATTCCTGTATGGCATACGATACGCTTTTGAGTGATTCGCCGGTCATTTTGGATCAAATATTCGACGAGTTTGCGATGTTTGTCTGTGGCAGTGATCGGACGTCCGCTGCGTGTTTCATTAACACTTATGGCTTTTCCAGGCTCGCAACCACGAAATGTTACTACCCATCGATTCAAAATAGATCTATCAACAGCATCGTCACCATAAACAGCCTTTAAATGGCGATGAATCTCAGTAGGAGTCACTTTTTCAGCAGTTAAAAATTCTGTAACAGCACGCTGTTTAACTCGCGTTGACATAGCACTAGAACAACACGTCTCCATGCTTCCGCTTCTCAAAATACACTGAATGAATGAAACGACCTCAAACTTGCGCATGCGTGTTGAGAGAGAATGTTACTTCCACATGCCACCAGAAGTGCTTCTGAAGGTCTTTTTGTTTGTGGTTTACAAACATGTGTGCATTAGTTTTCAGTCTACCCTCGTAAAAAAAAATCCAAGTAAAAAATCCGACCAAAAAACTGGCCATTTTCGGATTAATGAAAAATGAAAAAATAAACTATTCCGATACCATGCCTACAGGGCAAAGAGATTGCTGATAATTATCCATTGCCATCCGATATCGGATGTATTGCAGAAGGTTGCGTGTGGGTGTCGCAAAGTTCTTTAGAACGCGGAAAATCCACTCTTGGGGTTAAGTCGTTCGCGTGGAATCCGCCAGGTGCGCTTCCCCGAATGTCGCAAATGGGACAGCTAAAACCCGTGCAGTTTTGACAGGCGTCTTGGCTGCGTGCGGAGACCACAAAAGTTGAGCTTTCGAAGGCAAACCTCACGCTAGAGGCAGCGGCGAGATTCGCGGCGGGATAACGTTAAAAGCAACCGATCGATTGCCATCGTATTTATAACCCAGGAAGTGGAAGGTAATCTCCCAAACTTCCTTTTACGGTTGCTTTAACCAGCACACGTGACCGTTCGTGGAAGTCGAAGCCTTGTCTCCAGTCTGGTTCCTAGAAATCTCTAACGTCGAGCACACTGAGCGTCGGGCCATGAACCCAGTTACCACTCGCTTGCGAAAGGGAAAGTCTATTCCTGCTTATATTTTTTGCGTACTCATCCGCGATCGATCTCCCTAGGCATCGTCTCCTATCTCTCTCAAAAACATTCAAATCAAATTCAAGCGCACCCTGGAGTCTGAAATCACGCCGCGTGAACTTCACGCCATTTGAACATATTATTATATGTATATTTTTGACCTAATATACCAAATTATAATAATAATCCAACCGTACAATTGGTCTTCGAAGATTTGATCTAGCTAACTGAAGCTATTACTGTATATAAGTTTTCATTCATTTACTAGATAAAAAAGTGGAACGTAATTATCCGCATGCATAAACAGAGTTGACTTATTGTTTTTCATGCATTAGCTATTTCCAGGTGACTTAAAAATAAGAATCAATGTGATTTAAATATATTTTATTACAGCTATGTAAAAATCAACCTTAAATTCCTGAACAGCTTTACTTCCTAAAAAATGCTATTTACAATAATTAGAGTAGTCGGAAATTTATTTGAAAAATATCATCATTATCAAATAGGAAGGGGAAAAATAGAGCAGGTAGAACAGTTTACATATCTCGGAAGTGTTTTGGACCAATACGGTCAAAGTGGTAGGGACGTAAGGAGAAGAATTGCGCTAGGCAAGGAGGCTTTCTCAAGGAGGAGGGAGTTGATGACGGGGACGTTGATTAGGGATGTTAAGACAAGACTCGTAAAAACTCTGATATGGAGCGTACGGTGCGGAAACGTGGTCACTGAAGCAGGAGGATAGACGTAGATTGGAGGCTTTTGAAATGTGAGTGTGGAGAAGAATGGAGAAGGTAAAATGGACCGAAAGGAAAAAAATGAGGAAGTATTAGAGATGGTGGGTGAGGATAGGGGTTTGTTGAGAGAAATCTTATGGAGGCAGGAAAAATGGATGAAAGGCATATTGAGTGGTAGTGGAATGTTGAAGAAGGTAATAGAGGGGAGAATGTTGGGCAAGTGAGGTAAGGGCAGGAACAGGATAGAGATGTTGGACGGGATGAAGGGAGGAAAGAAGTACACAGAGATGAAGAGGGACCTGATAGAGATTAGGTTGCTGGGTGGGGATTTACAAAATGTTTATTTGATGGTTGTGTCCATCCAGAGATCTATCTTAACCGGTAGATTACCTAATAATAATTTTTCAAAATGTTGAAGAAGTGTTGTACGATTAATTAAAAAACTAGTGAAATAATCCACAGTGAAATGGCACTTACGAAAGAACGATTTCGGCTATTGTTTAATCATTTACAATGATCATTATAAGAATAACAAAGGTAAAATTTTACTTTTCTCGTGGTAATAGAGTTTAATTTTATATTCCTATAATATTTTTGGCTTATTTGAACTGTTATTAAAAGTTCCAGAATTAAATCACATCAGAGTGCTAGAAGGCCAAGGGAGAGTGTACAGAAAGCTATTGCGGAGAAATAATTGGCAACATAAATAAGGAAAAGAGCAGCAGCGGCTTATAAACTTGTGAAGAGACGATTTGGGGAAAGAAAAACAAAATCTCACAACGCCCAAGACGCTAAGATACTAAACGAGAAGATATCGGGAAGAGAGATAGCGTACGGGGCTCCGAGATACGGAGAAGCGAATTCGACAAAGCCGTGGAAGACCTGGAGAACTAAGGGCCCCAGAAGCTGACAGAATAAACGGAGAGATAATGAAGGCACTCGGGGTCAAAGCGAAGGATATCCTTTTTGGAATAATCTACGATAGCTAAGGGAAACTACCAGAGAACTTCGATAAAATTGTAATCATTGCAACGCCAAAGAAACGCAGAACAGATGGACGGGACGGAAATAGAGCAATAATTCTAATTTCACATACATTAAAAATACTTACTCTGATAATTAACTGAAAAATGGAAGGAAAACTCACGGAAAATCATTCAGGTTCAGGAAAAACCAAGGAGCAAGAGAGGCAGTAATCAGCTTTAGGGTACTAGTCAAAATAATTATGCATGCAAACATGCCATTATATGTGACATTCGTGGGCTTAGACAAGGTCTTTGACAACTTTGAATGAAAAGCGATGATCAGGGTACTGGAAGCGACTGAAATGGGCACCAATTACGGAAGAATTCTCCAAGGAGCATTGCAGAAGAGTTCCCCCTAGGGGGAATAATTCACCTACAGCGTTGGGTCACATTCCTTATCTGTGTACTTGGGGGAGGAGACCGTTGTATGTGGCATGTCCATGTGGTAGTGGATTTTCGCCTTCTTACTTTTAAAATTCTAGCTTTCACTTTATTAAATAAACTTCTTTCTACATCCTGAAGTGCAATTGCTTGTAAGATGATAGTATATGTAATTATTGCGTACAGACTGAAAGAATTTTTGCATGAATTGGTACGCCACAGTGGGTATAGGTTTGGATGGGTGTGCTGATTTTTCATGTGGTTTTGTTCCCTTTTACGGGTGGTGACCGAACACCCCCCGCCACACGCCCTTGCGGCGGCTTGCGGGGTATTATGTAGATGTAGATGAAGAGTAACACATCACCTCTACAAGGATCACGTAACATCTAGGGAAATGAAAATCGGAAGGAGAAAAATAAACTAGGACAAACAAAGGAACCAAGACAAAGGGTCCAATCTTTCGCCAGCGCTCTTCAAAGAGCAATTAGAAGAGGCAGCCAATGAAGCACAAGACTTGAACATCGAAGGATTTGAGGTGAAGCATAAAGAAATTAACATATTGATGACGTCGCAGTAGTAGCACCTCCAGGAGACCTCCAATCAACCCCGAATGCCCAGGACAAAGTACTTTGATAATAAAAAATGAGCATTAATGAGAAGAAAACTAAAACCCTCGTGAGTGGAAGGGAGCTGAAGGCAAATGTCACAATTCGAAGAGTGAAGCTAGAGCAAGTGGAATCCCTCATCGACCTGGAAATCGGTATGGGTGGAAGCAGTTGGATCGGTGTCAAGGGAAGGAAGCCTCAATCTAAGAAGGCGTTCATCAAGAAGAGGCAAATTGCTATTTTCAAGGAACATAGAGTAGCAACTAAGGAAGCAGTTTGTGGAAATGTTCGTATGGCTTTCTAAGGTGCATAGAACATTGGAAAAGTGGACCAGCGAAGAATAAAAGACGCCGAGACGTGGTGCTGGATGAGAGCGCTGGAGATCAAATTGGCAAACGTAAGAGGAAGTAAATAAGAAGAGGGAAGGACCGTATGAAAAGAACTCTGCGGCAAAGAAGAACTGGATGGTGGGACGTATCTTGAGGCACATTGGGTCAGTTTGAAACATTAGATAAGGGGATATGTAAAGGAAGATTAACAAAGGAAGACCAATAGGCGAGTACATTGGACAGATTAAGAAGGACGTAAGAAACAGAGAAGCCATCATGCAAATGGTAATTAGCAATAATTAGAGAAAACTGGAGGGTTGCAGTAAAATAATCTTAAGATTTAAATACTGATTATCATTATGATGAATGTATGTCACATGACATACGCACAGCCAATTTCGTCAAAAGCAGAAAATCAGCAAAAAGTGTTCTGATGAGTTCAGAATGTTTATTTCTATTGAAAAACTAGGAATAAATGTTGTCATGAATGAAATAATCTCCTAGAAATACTATGAGAAAGGCTGAAAATACTAGGAATGTAAATATTTAGGTTTCAGTCGCGTTGAAACATGAAAATCACCCCATTGTCTTTTTAAAGTAAAATAACTCCGGTGCAGTACATAAGTTATATTTCCTTTTAAGCCGGCAAGATACCCACGGTGACGCAGAGGCAGCGTTCACGGGAATCAAGCGAATTGGCATTCGTGACACCGTGGGACACCTCTCGTCTGCCGCGGCATTGGAGAGGGGCGCGGCGGCCTCGCCTATCTAAACCAACCTTCGAGTTCAATACATTGGATGGGTGCATTATTCAATGAACTCTCGAATGACGCTCAAATTTACGTGTGATATATCTATATCCATAAGAAGAAGACGTACAGGAGGAAATTAGCAAATTATGAGCGTGGTACTTCAGTGGGTAGAGTGCGTGTTTGATACCCTCCTCTTCACCCTAGATGAGCATTTTTTGCCATTTAGGTATCAGCTCTTCCCAGGAAATATCAAGAAGCGTAGCGACTGGCCAGTGAATTTCACACCCCTCTAAAATTCAGTATCAAGTGAGCTCTGTCCATAACTACCAAACCAACCACATGATTGATAACAGTGGTATTTTGTTATTAACATGCACTGCATATATAGAATTTTAAATAAATCCAAACCGGTTTTTTTAATAATGGACCATTTAGAAAAGTAGTCTCTATTCAAACGGAAATCTAATTCATATTTAAATTTGAGTCAAAAGTTAAGTTTTAATTGGATGCCGTGTGACTATATCCTCCGAGTACCTTTTTCGAAAGCGTTGACTATAGTAAAAGTATTACCATCATCATCAGTATTTAAATCTTAGGATTGGTTCACTGCAGCCCTCCATTCGCCTCTATTCAATGTCAATTCCCTCAATCCTTGATACCTTTTCTGTTTTACGTCTTTCTTAATTTGTCCTATGTACATATCTCTTGGACTTCCTCATGGGATCTTCCATTCTATTTTTCCTTCTATTATATTCCCAATCAATCCATTGTGCCTGTGTCCAATCCATCTATTTCTTCTTTGCCGTAGAGTTCTCCATATGGTCCTATCCTCTTCTGCTCCTCTATATACTTCATCGTTCCTTAATTTTTCTGTCCATTTAATCCTCAGCATTTTCCTCCAGCATCATGTGACTATAGTATATATAATATAAATAAAGTGTCAAATGTTCATCTATTCCGCATTGATTTTTGGTTAAGATCATAAGTACTACTTCTCAAACTATTACCATATTTAGAAGCATAAAATGATTCTCAAAGGAAATAAGTTGCATACTCCCATAGCCCATCATAAAAAATCTTGGGAATAATAATTGAATTGGTTTCCCGTTGCCTTCCTCAATAGTGTTTTTAACTTGACACGAATGCTTCCTATAGGATGACATCGGGGTATAACCCTGGGGTGGTGGGCAGTCTATTGCCCTTCCCCTCCCGAGGGCAAGCACTTGAGGGGACGGATTAGAGGCCGGTGGTCCAGCTACTTGAGTGGCATCGAAAGTGCGCTCTTTCGTAGTAAAGTACACAGCCCGTCGATTGGGACGTTAACCTGTGTGACCCCTAGGTGCCGTTCGTGAAGACTAAGCTGATGACGGCTCCAGCATTTTTCTTCGCCCTGCCTTCGAGGCCTGAAATATTGCCCACGTCCCCTAATCATCCGCAAGGGCTCCAATGCATTTGGCCGCCTACCTCACGCTACAGGAGCATATCGTATCAGTGATTTTAAAAAATATATTTTATTGTCTATGGTTACAAATGGCCCCAGCTAAAAAGGCGCTCCTCGATTCTGTTGAACAAAATCAGGAGGCGGCGTTTCTTTCGGTTTCGACACGGTTCTCTAAACAGATTGGCCATCATACGTCGAGTCAATGTCGAGTCTCTCCCTCGAATGCAATTTGCGCTCGCTCGGAACAGGTGAAAAATGATTCCTCGGATGGAGCGGCCGAACTCCTACGAAGTTCTTCCCGTGCCTCCGCTGTGTCGTACATGGAGGCTTGTTTCACTCTGTCCCCCTCCTCTCGGAGCCCCCGGTCTGCCGCCTGTCCACGCCTTCCTCCTCGCTGGAGGTCGCTCAGGGTCAAAGTGCAACCAGCATCACTACCGATGAGTGAGTGAGTGGGTGGGCGAGGGACTCTCCCTCCCCCAAGTATCGCCCCTCCCGCCACCTTCCTAACTTGCCCTCGGCGCTTCTTTTCGGTTCCAAAATCCCGTCGCGACGTCGTTCATTTCGCTCCGGTGCAAGAGTCAACAACTCCCGGCGCCCATGGAGAGGCTCTTTCCCGACTCCGGATCGGGGCTGGGGAGAAGTCTTGAAGTGGGTGGTCTATCATCTTCGAGGATACCTGGTTGGTTATCCACAAATGCAAATCCCCTCCCCATTCCCCCGAAATTAATCAAGTATGATTAACTGGAAGGTTGATTGATGAGGATGGATCTCACCCCATTGCGCAGAATGTAAAAATTCACACATTAAGGGGGTAAATAACAATGAGGACCAGCTCCTTTCTCGGCGCCACCCGCAGTTTCCCAAGAAGATTTAGCAACCGAAGAAACTGGAGTGAAACGGGGGGGGGCACCATATATTCATGCAAAAAAAGCTGGTGCTCTAACATCCCCCAGCACACGCAGGTGTGTATCCACACGCATACGGTGTCGTGTACGATAGATGTAGATTTGTAACCGTCTCCGGCTTGTCCCCGGCCAAGAAACGAACGCAATATCAACTGCGATATCACGCCAGGCCTAAATATCTATTTAGGACTAAACGAAAAAAGACTTGGTAAAATCCGCTATGTATATTATTAATCCCCGATCATGAATTTAAATCGTAGTACCAATATTATTATCCTTGAAAATATAGCTTCATCATCGAGTATCGCCGGTTCTAATTGAAAACATAGTTGCGGTGTAAAATAATTCAAAGCGGACTCGAATAAATATTGTTTTTCCTCTCTTACGTAGAAATTCCAGGGCTACGCCACTTAATGTTTCATTTATCAATATACTATATTTTATACTAGTTTGCATGAAATTTTCCCCTTTCTAGAACAATACGTATGCATAAAAAAATATATACTTTATATATATCTCTGCCTCTGCAAACTTGCCAGATTCGGGACAACTGTTGAGGAGAGGAGATGGAGCGACCATTCGCTCTTTGTCAATCTCCCAATCTACCAGTCTTTGAGCAAACTGGTGTCTCGGGGTAAAACCATCTTCCTTTGAATAAGTATTGTGCCGATTCCGCGAAAAATAGCTATTGGCAGGCCTGAAAAAGTCTTATTTATTCGTGGAAGAGAAAGGCAAGCGACCAAGTATTGACTCCCTTCAGATTGCGAGATAACTGCGGAAAAACTCAGATAAATAGTTAGGAGAAAGGAAAAGAGCGCAATATTACGTTTTAAATAACTTATTTCTACCTAATAGCGTAATTTAGTCCTTTGAGTTTAAAAAAATACTCACTGTTTATTGGGTAAAAGGAGGCTTTAATGATATTTAACTGGAAGAATTGGAGCGCGCCACGGAAACATGAGATGCAATCTGGATTGAACTGAACAAAACAAAGTTTTTCTTTCGACTCATTTGAAAACTCCGCACTTCCTTGACTGAGCATACTCCTTACGTATCTGCCAATTCCATGCATTATTTTACACATGCTCTGCTGTCACCGAGACTTCTAATACGATTTATATATTATTTGTAACACACTGGGTATTAATTAAATTCATTAGATCTGGAAAATTTAAGGAATTAATATTTAATATATTCATTAAAAAATACACTTTCTCATAATTATCTTCGATTTTCATTAAACGTACATTATAAAATTAGATGCGATATGGAACAAAGAAGAGTTTCTAAATATGCACTTTAGTCCCTAGATAATACTTATAATTACCTATGATTCCATATATATTCTTACTTATAATTAAATATAATTACTTATAAAAAACTTACTGATAATTCCAATGCTATACAAGCAAATACCAAAATGCTCATATCTTTCCAAATACTTCTTAGAATGGCTCAAAGAAAATATTGGCACCACAAAATGCATTTGAGATGGAAGTGAAATTACTCAGCGTAAATTTTTTGCGTCACAGACTTGATGGCTCATCAGATTTACACAAAGAAATGAATTAGCTCAAGTTGAGTGGACTGCACGAAGTTTGTGCAAACTCGTTGGGACCTCGCATGGTTCGCATTTCATGTCCCCTTCTCATCCCCACTGAATGCCATTGGGTTCGAAACCCAGACGAGGCGACACTTTTTCAGATACTCGAGCCTACCCGGCTTCCTCGCCTCGCATTTCGCAACAGCTCGCCGGTGTCGACGTGAGAAATCAACTCCCCTCCCTTGCCTTAATAAATTGCCCATCGGTCTCTACGGCTCTCCCATACACCGAAAGTCCTGTTCAATCGATGCTCGTGGCGAGTGATATCTAGAAACCAGGGAGACGGAGCCGAATGCGACTCCGAGTGACGTCGAGGGAAGGAGAGACGGTCTATAGGTCTACGTAGGCCTGTCGAAAAGGTACGCCTTGGAAGTGAGAGACATCATTCGAAGAAGATGACCGTGGATGAAGGAAGAATTAAATGCGTGTGCCTCGAGCGAAATAGCGGACGACGAAAGATTTTCTCCTCTTACAGCAATCAGCCGAACTCGCCCCCCCGAATGCAGTCTTGCTAAGAGCAGAAGGACCGAATGTGTATTTTATTGAAAATCGATCGCTTAATCGCAAATTACAAGTATTACTTTCTTACCAAAATCAATAATGATTGCCCTCTATTGACACTTTCCATTTGATCTCGGCTCCATTAGCGCGAGTAGTTGATTATCAACCAGAGAGACTTGATTTTTTAATACTGCTGATATCGATTCCGCAGCCACTGGTCCAGAGGAGAAACGATTCGCGATGGTCGGCACACATCGGAGCCTCACTCTAACTCCCTACTCGTATAGTCAGGGTTCTTAGGGATCGTAATCTCCTTGGCGCGGAGGGGATTAAACACAAAGTGGAGAAGTTTGACCAGCAGCTCACAACCAGCCATCGTCTATTTAGTTACTCTAAATGTTGAGCAAATCCGTATTGAAACTTCGCACTATTTCACTGTGACTTAAGGGACTCAGTGAACAGCTTGTTCGTCGCATTCAATCGCGTTGATGGGAATTGAAAAGAAAATTTGTACAAAAATTTGCTTAAGGTTATTTTTTGCAGTTGATGAACTAGACGCTCCTTTCTCTATCGATCAACAAAAGTGAAACAAACAAGAAAGATTGCCCTACGTTGCTAAATATCTATACAATACCTTCATTATTCGCGATCCATTCCTGAACGTCCTTCAAAACCACAGTAATTCCATTCCTTCATTCGTCGATCATTCAATATCCTTCTTGAACAGGTTGTCGCGCCTCCATGGGCGTTTTCTTTTTGGTAGATATGCAGCAATTTTCTTCGACGCACTTAATTCTTAGTCAGAGGACTCTATCCGTCGTCCTTCCGAGTTCCGCCGTCAACCATCACTCCACGGCTTCCGTGAGCGGATTCGCTGAAAGGACGCAAAGGGAACAAGAAGACGAAATGTACACATATCACGGAGAAGGTAGTACAAAATTCTGGACACAGAACGCTTCTTATGAAGACATCCTGACTTGAAATACTCATAAAAAAATAATGTAATTTGAGTATTTTCCGACCATAATTTAACGAAATTTTATTTTCTAATTGAGCTCCGAGCTGTTTCCCTAAATTCCGTCGCTCTCTAATATTGAAACAAATGAATAAAATTGAGGAGTGTATGAAATTTTTCTAATTACGAATTTTCGAATAAATTAACATTATTTTGCGTGTGTATATGCAAATAAAGACCTTCTTAATTGAAATAATTTTTATTAATAAAATGTTTTGCATTACAATTCCTAGGCAGAAGGTACATTTTTAATAATAGAGCTTGTGCTTGTATAGCCATCACTTTTGAGTCTATTTGCAGGCCAGAAATATCTTTAGGTCGTAATTTGACTAACTAGTTGCTCTTATACAAGCACATCCGAATTCCCCGTGGTGTCACTCATACCCCGTACTTGGTCGTGAAAAGGGTGTTTCCGCCCCAAAAATAAATGAAATATTACGAAGTAGGCTCCAAACACTATTAAGATCTTCACTCGCTTGGAAGTCAATTTAACTCTTTACAAGCAGTTAACGAAATTCGACTTATTCCATGAAACGGCTTCAAAAGTCAAATATTTTAACTCCGAGGCTTTATTTTGGTTGTGCATTTCATTCGCGATGGGTCGTTCTTCAGTGGAAAATAAAATACTTTTAAGCAGTGTGATTGATCAAGTCGCTACGTACTGCCTCATCAAATTTGAGCATCTATTCACCATTTTGAACAATTTCAGAATCCTCAATATTTAATTATCAAGCTCTTCAATGTCATTTCATTTTTAGCGGTAAATCCGAAATGGTGCTGTATGAGGAATGTGCTCGTATCTTGCCTCCCAGACAGCCGACCACATATATCATTTTCAAATCCTGGTCCGAATGATAAAAATCCTCACCGATGGACTACATGAAGTATCGACAAACACACTAAAATCCCTGCTGGAAAATGTTCTACTAATTTCTTTAAAAATATGTACAGAATCCACCAGAAATTTCTGTTATAGGGCCCTCCATTTATTTTAAATACTTTCTAAGGAATTTCTACAGAATTTCTTAGAATGTTTTTTATAGACTCCTCAAATCCTTTCAATTCCTTTCTATCAATAGAAAATGAACACACACTAAAAATCAGGCATTCTTATAAATGTCAAAAGCTGACTTAAAATTCAAATCCTTCACTTGAAATCGACGATGCAAGCAATGTTTTCTTGCTGCCTGAAATCGTCCTGTGACCCTACTAGAGATGGATCTGGAGTTAATCTAGTCCCTGAATCGCTAATTAATGATAAAACTCCAGTAATTCACGTTCAACCAGTGCGTTCCACACCAGTCTAGCTAATATTGGAGCCCAATAATTTCTTTCGAAGAGATGATGTGGTCTAGGAGTAAGGCTCAAGTGATATTCCCTCGCGTCCAGAGTTTCTCAAAGGTACTTAGAAGTTATTTAAGAAGATTCCTATGAGAGATTTTTCGTAGAAATCCTGATAGTAAATAATAAAAAGACTCATAATTAGATGGAAAATAGTCAAGTCTCGACATCTTAGAAAACGTGGACTATAGAGATACTTAACGTAGTAAAAGTAATTTAACGACGACTCCAATTCCGACTCTATTCATCACGAATGGCATCGCTAACCATCCTATGATTGTCGAAGGTCCGACCTACCATTAAGAATTTAGGTACCCACTATCACTTATTGGCCAACACCATCGAGATAAGGAAATGACAAGAGAGACCGGAATGCATCGGCCTATATGGGAACTTAGAGGAAAATAGATGTCACGAAGGGTTCCAAATTTTTGACGATGCCCACAGCAGATAGTTTACCGGCTACTAGAATAAGCCGCTGTCATACAACAGGGCGTGGCCGGAAGTGTGAATTTGAAAACATCGAGCTTTTTGGCACTCGGCTCACAAAATTTGACCGGAAAGAGTAAGGGATGGGAGAGGGAAGGCAGGAATGGGGATATCAAGGATCGAGTGCGACTTGATGACATACGAAAGGGTTTTGACGCAATATGGCAAGGTAGAGAGAAAAGGTTTTCAGAAGACCGAGGGCTAGTGTAGTGGGTATGCCCTGGGCTTCTTGGGAAAAGAACGCTGCCACGGCTGGACGTCGGCATTAAGTCGTAACTGGTGCACTCGCGAGAGCTGGCGACAAGCCCTCGCCGGACGACTCGTACATCAAACGCGTGCCTCCCCGCGGGATGTCTCTTTCGGGAGGGAAAAAGGGCGGCGGAGGAGGAATTTCAATCCTGTCGACATCAATATTTATTGGAAGACGGGCGGAGAAGCGACGCGTTTATTGGGAAAGCGCGCCGCGTGCACGGCGAGCGAGACAATGGGTGGGCGGCAGCAGGAGCCGGGGGTCCTCGGGAGGAACTCGGGACTGCGTGAGACGGCGCGCGGTCCGGTTTCATCGCCGTGGGGGTCGCAGTGGTCAAACCGGTGTCGGGGTGCATTGTGATGCACGCGAGGGAGCTTGCTATGCTCCCCTAGGAAGGGCCGAGGCGAGAGCGTGGTCACGTGCTGGTCAAGTCACGCGGGAAGGACGGCGGATTCAGGCGGCAGCCAATATGGCGACAGTGCCACCCACGCATGCACCAATCCCTTCCTCAGCTGCCGAACTGGTACCGTGCGTGCGATGGAATTGGTGAGGAGAACGTTCTTTTTGAGAGGGAAGAGGGTATTTTGTAAAGCAAGAACGGAGAGTGGATTCGGCAATTATTATTATAAGGTAATCTACCGGTTAAGGTAGGTTTTTGGATGTACACAACTACCAAATAAATATACTGTGACTCCTAACAAAACACAATCGAGCAATCTACTTAGGTTGAAAGGGGGTGAATGAGAGAGTGAGACAGACATTATGGTTTACTTGAAATGTGATGGAGAGCATGGAAGGTTGAAGAAAGACTTTTTGTAGAGCAAAATGCGTTTCTATTATTCAGAGCGATTTCGGAAGTCCAAGAGAATGAAGTGATAAGGACGAACGTAATTTACTCGGAACATCCGCAACCACAATTGATACAGCAGTCTGCCTACATTAATAATGTGCTCGCAGCAGCGACACCTTTTGGGCTTTTGGCGAAAGCAAAATTCCTTTCATATGATTCTCTCGCCGTTCACAGCTCCTCCCATCGAAACCTAATTTTTTAAATAAAATTTTTCGTCCATAAACCTTTGAGAAAATAATTCATTGCATAAATTAAATTAATCCAATCCTTAAATTAAATGATGACAGCTTATTTCATTGTTCCTCATGTCCACTGTCAGTACGTGACAGGTAGGGATGGGTGCGATCAGTCTCCATGTAAATATAACTGTGCATATGATGCCATGCTGGAAAGAACTCGATTTCACGAACGCCTGCTGGAAATTATTTTAGGATTTCGCAATTAATCCTCAAAAGAATATATCTGCAAGAAGGTTCAACGACATTTCATTGTGATCCAATGCTATCGTAGTGCAGCTTGATCAGTTACATTAGTGCCATTAAAAACTTGAAAATTTGGACGTTCCGATGATAATCAAGGCTCGAAACTGCACCATCTTTTAAGATCCTCCCTGGCGCCTTTGGTTTTCCCATAACAAGCGAAGGAGAATCGCATCAAGGTCCGACGGTCGCTCCCTGCATCGACCAACCCGAAGAGGACTCCGCGGTGGCTGCATGATGCACTTGGGCTTGTGCGCGCCCCAGAAGGTCAATGTCAGCTAACTGCCATCCGCGAATATTAAGCCACAACAACGAATTCAAGAGATGAAGTACGAAAACACATTATACGCCTTTGTTTAAAGAGGCCATTCGTACAGAGGTCCCTTTAAACTAAATTACACATCGTCCTCGTTACTTCGATAAGTCATTGGCGCCGATTTTTTTTCAAGATATTATTTCCAAATATTTCGTTAAGAATGATACTTTTCCTCATTATTAGTGTTTTTCTATCCACACACAACAAAAAATTCATCCCTTCTACAGCGCTAACATCTGGCGATCATTCGTAGAACCTTTCAAACGACCCTAGTAATCACCCTCACTAAATGCAGCCCGAAATTATCGAAATGAGGTCTGGTAGTCGGAGGGCAAACCACTCACATCGTCCGCGACCCTCGTGCAGGGCCAAGTCCACTCGTTTGGAGGGATTGAAATTGCGTCTTGCTGCTTCCAAGGCCCTCTGGGACAGGAAAATCCAATCAGTGGGTGGTGGGGCACGGGATATTACGCCTCCCTCGCCGAAGGACAAAAATACCCTCCTCGACGAAGGGGTTTTAATGGACCTCTCCACCGACGAAAGAAGGGCAATTGTTTCAATGCCATACTTCCAATCGCTCAAAAGGAGCACATAAAGACACGGATGCCCGCATACCATTGAATTCAGCGGTCCCGCTCGGGAATTAGAATTTTCGTGGCCGAAAAAAAGGCTGCCCTCAATAACGGCAGCTCTGTTGCCAGGATTTCGAGTCTTGTTACAACGAAGGCTGAATAGTGAAAAAATTCCAGCATTATAGCATGAAAAAATAAATATCGATAATTAGTGTACGTGTATTCTAATGCAAACAGAAGAAATAACGTATTTTAAATACATTTCGAAGAGTGATAAAATCGATTTACAGCATTGGATGGCATAAGTGGTAACGAGACCCCTTTTCTCTCTCGTCGTTCTCTGTAATTTCATAATTTCACTGGTTATATAAAATTATCAAATGCCAAACTGGTGACGTAACTCAATGCGTCGCATTCTCAAATCCTAGAGATCATATTAATGACACGAGGATAGGCTGAAAACTAATGCACACATGGTTGTAGACCACAAACAAAATGACCTTCAGAAGCACCCCTGATGACATGTGGAAGTAAGATTCTATCTCAACACGCATGCGCAGGTTTGACGTCGTTACATCCATCCAGTGTATTTTGCGAAGCGGAAGTATGGGGACGTGTTCTAGTGCTTTGTAAACGCGAGTTTAAATAGCATGCTGTTATCAAATTTTTAACTGCTGGAAAGTTGACTCCGACTGAGATTCATTGTCATTTAAAGGCTGTTCATGGTGATGATGTAGTTGATAGGTCTCGTACCTAGGGTGAATTCTTTTTGTCGCTAGAGATATTATCCCTAATTTTTTTCATCTTGGCGTAACATAGCCTTTGACGTCGTAATGTCTTTCTAATATCCACGTTGTACTATCTGGGTTCCGTGCTATCTTTTATAAAGATACTGGGAATACACTTGATGACAAATGAGGGCGTAATCTCAAGGAAGTGATTCGACGTCTCCTCAGTATTTCAGTGATTACTATCTTTTTTAAAACTTGCTCATTTATTCTGTAGCACACTTTATGGAATTGTTGTCCCTTTTTTTAAACAAGTAAATTTTCCTTTTAGGCTTTTTAAGTGGGTGGTCTGAAAAGTTTCACACTCAGAAAATTTCAGAAAAAATGTCTTGTATCTTTGTTAGGTTGGAAATTTTTCAGACCACCCTTGTATTTCGGACACCAATTAGGGAAAACTTAGCATTTACTACCCTGTGGTCACCAATACCATTAATAGTTTGATAGTAAAGACTTTCGGGAATATTCGTTGCTGAGAAATCAAGACTATTATCGCCCCTAGTTGGTGAAGTGACAAGTTGCAATGAGTTCAACGATAAAGAATTCAATAGCGATTCGCTGATATCTTTGTTTTACCCGTTTCAAAACTATATGTGCTCCAGTCAATAGATGGGACATTGAAATCTCCACCGTCATTATCATAAGGTCGCAATTATTGTGTTGAGATAGAAAACCTTTGATTTGCTAATCTGATCCTAGCATTGAATTGTCTCTGTCAACTGGCGGTTTGTAAAATGCCCATACATTGCTGTGCACCATGTTATATAAATTCTTTTGAATTAAAGACTTTTAATTGAGCACCAAACGCTTGCTTTCCAAATCTGTACCCGGAATTACCGCAGCCCTGCTGACACAAGAACTTTTACCTTTAACCCCAATTCTATTTCTGTAAACGGAGAAGGATTATGGGAAAATTTAACCGTCCGCAATAACAGTGAATAATGAGTTTTCTGTCCCAATAATTATATCTGCGCCTGTACTTTGATTAAGGTGATGATATTCTGAGACTTTGTTTATTAAACTTCGGAAATTAACTACCAATACAAATAATGTTTCCTTGATATTACGGTTTTTGAATTTTTAACGAGGATCGTCTTCTTCAACCCGAAGGTCGGTTTAGTAGGTGATGGCAGAGTTCACCCAGCACAAAGCCCGACGGCGTATGAATATTCACACATCAGGATAAGGGGGCCAGTTCCATTCCCTGTGCCGGTTATTGTTTTCCAGGAAGATCTGGTACCCGAAAAATTCTCATTAATACTGATTCCCTCATAAAATATTCCATCCAATGCTTATTCATGTTAAAGGAACTATTGCTAGCACTGAACTTCACTTCATTTAAAGCTACAATTTGGCAAGGAAGGCTGGAGAGACCCACTAATTGACCTATATGCAGACCTACACTTTAATCTAAAAACGCCCAGCAGTGCTCGAATATCCTACCCGCTAGACACCTGGCGGCTTCGGACGTGTAGTGAACACCAGAACGGTTCAGGGGGTTCCTACGCGATTGGATCGTCGGCTGAAGGTCGACGAAGGACGCCCCGCTATTCCTGCAGAAAGCATGCAACCTCTGATTGGTTCTCTCTACTCCTCCAAAAGCTCCAAACCAGAGATCCACGATCAATCCTCGGGACAAGGCTAAAGATCGAGAGCGTCACATCAACCCCCTCGACACCACCCACCCGCTTCACTTCCGAGTTCCATTCCCAGAATATATATATATATATTTTTAGGTAATCTACCGGTTAAGGTAGGTTTTTTTGGATGGACACAACTATCAAACAAATATTTTTTCTCTCCAAACAAAACCCAATTTAGCAACCTAATCTACATCAGATCCCTCATCATCTCTGTGTACTTCTTTCCTCCCTTCAACCCGTCCAACATCCCTATCCTGTTCCTGCCCTTTCCTCGTTTGCTCAACATTCTCCCCTCTATTACCTTCTTCAACATTCCACTACCGTTCATTACGTCTTTCATCCATTTTTCCTGCCTCCATAGGATTTCTCTCAACAAACCCCTCTCCTCACCCAACATCTCCAGTACTTCCTCATTTGTTTTCCTTTCGGTCCATTTCACCTTCTCCATTCTTCTCCACACCCATATTTCAAAAGCCTCCAATCTACGTCTATCCTCTTGCTTCAACGACCACGTTTCCGCGCCGTACATAGCTACGCTCCACATCAGAATTTTTACGAGTCTTTTCTTAACCTCCCTACTCAACGTCCCCGTCATTAACTCCCTCCTCCTTGAGAAAGCCTCCTTGCCTAGTGCAATTCTTCTCCTTGCGTCCCTACTACTTTGACCGTATTGGTCCAAAACACTTCCGAGATATGTAAACTGTTCTACCTGCTCTATTTTTTCCCCCTCCTATTTTAATGTTTACATTGGCCTTTTTCTTTCTGGAAAATCGCATAACCTTTGTTTTATTAATATTGATTCTCATCCCATATCTATTGCACTGAACCTCCAACTCACTCAGCAATGCTTGCAACCCCTTGGCTGACTGAGCAACTAATGCTTGGTCATCAGCAAACCCAACCGATTTCACAAATTCCCCTCCGACTTTCATTCCTACCTCCAGTTCTTCCCATGCCTCTTTAATCATTTCCTCTACATATACGTTGAACAGTACCGGTGACAATGGGCAACCCCGCCTTACACCTCTTCCTAACACTGCCCATCCGGACTCTCCGTTCCCCACTCGCACCTGAGCAGTCTGAGACATGTATAGGTTGCGGATCAGTCTCCTGTCCCTCCAATCCATTCCTATATTCTGCAATACAAGCATTAATTTTTCCCAATTCACTCTATCAAACGCTCTTTCGAAATCTACAAAACAGGCAAAAACGTCCTGATTGTATTCTATATTTCTCTCAATTAGTGATCTCATTACTGCAATGGCATCAGGCGTACCTCTTCCTTTCCTAAACCCAAACTGATCATCCCCTAAGTAATCATTTGCCTTACTCTCTATCCTTTTGTTGATGATCCTGAGAATAACTTTAGCTGTGTGGGATATCAAACTTATTGTTCTATAATCCTTACATGATGTAGCCTTTGCCTTTTTTGGAATGAGAACTAACACCGATCTCACAAAATCTTCCGGCCATATTCCTTCCTCACAGATTCTACGAATCAGTCCATACAGGGCCTCTTCCCAGAATAGAATTCAGAATCTCTTCAGATTCACGGTCCGCGGCATCGTTGACGCTAACATGAGCCACGATCCGTTTCAAAATACTGAAAATGATATCCAAAAAATGGACCAGGACTTCAAAATTCTAAAATTCCAAAAAAATTCAAAATACCACCCGCCATTGATAAAGGAGTCATTTTCAAGGTCATCTCTAATTGGCTATTTACGGAAATCTTAAAAATGCACAAACAATGGAGAGGAATCGTTATTTTTCATAGAATTTAATGTATTTTTTACTTTTTTTGAACTCACTGATCACGCACGGATGTTAAGACGGATAAAATGTTATTTCTGTCGTAAAACGAAACTGTCCAAGGCAATCGCTGCTTCCCAGATTCTATCCTGCTTTGGTGATTATCCCTGGTCAAAGACTCGCAAGAACCCTTAGGATTTAAGGGTCAGAGGAGCTCGCCAGAGGTCATATCCACCGCTTGAGCTCGAGAATTCACTCGTAAACGTTTTATGGAGCGCCTTGTGTGGGCACGAAGAGTGAAGGGGACGGGGAATATCCGGAAGAATAACCTTTTCTATAGTGGCCCAAAGGTCGATTATTAAGGTCTACGTATATTGGAAGAATGGAGAAGGTGAGAACGCTTTTTTAATGTATATTGTATAAAAGAATGGTAGCGCAAAATTTATTTAATTACGATGTATTTATGTTTCATTTTTAAACCAGTAAAACTTGGATATCGACTAGAAAAATTTTCGGTCATGGTCATTTGCTTGAGAATTACGAAAATTCCATCAACTTAGGAAACAAAACAAAATATGAAGAAATATTTTAATAATCTGCTAATTAGGAAAGGTTAGTACAGTTTCAGAATTAATCACTATTTAAATAAACAATGTAAAGGCGGTTCAATGATAATCTATCGAATGATAAAGTATTAAAATCGTAAGGCTTATGAGAATTATTTCTCATAAGTATCTTAGTATAACCGAATAATGATAATTAATAATTACACTAGAATAAGGGAAGCAAATGTAAGGAGGAGTGGAGAGGTGTGGTGTTCCCTGAAAACTCGGATACTTTTCAGCAAAGAAAATGATAAAAATTGCATGACTGCATTGAAATGCCATTAAGTAGTGTAGTGCTGTTTACATTATTGTTTGCTCTGCTTTTGGTACCCTAAACTTCCCCTTCCATCCCCTGTCCCTCTCCATGGGGGAGCTTTCCTCCTACCTGCAGCGTTGGGCCGAATTCCTCACCTTGGGTAGGATAGCGTTTTATGTTACACGTTCTTGTGGTGGTGATATTTCGCCTTGCTACTTACTAAAATCTAGCTTGCACGTTCTTGGATAAATTTCTTGCTGCATCCTAAGGTACAATTATTTGTTATTATTAAGCATATGTACTTCCATATTTGTGGAGTGAATGGAGGTAGATGTGTATTTGCATGCGTGTAGGATGATAGGATGTTTCTATGAATGTATGCACTACTGTGGATTTGGGTTTGCATGTATGTTTTGAATGCGGTTTTTCTTTTTTCCTTTTTTTGGGTGGTGACCTAACACCCCCCGCCACATGCCATTGCGGCGGCTTGTAGATGTAGATGAAAACAGCGTGGGTCACCATTCTTCTTTTAATCAAACTATCGCGATGTAATATTAATTTAAAATTGAGGATACGCAATCATTTTGAAATAAATGCAGAGCTACAGTTAAATTATTACCCACCAATTGATTAAATGAGCCTAAATCATTTCTTCCTTATCTTGAGAAATACCTAGTTTCTACTTTCACCTGACTTAATTAAAACACATCTATATACGTATCCAGTTTTCCCGGAAAAGATACATACAAGACAGTAGAAGAACACTTTTTGTTAGAAAATAAGCAAAAGTTAGCCATTTTTGACTTTAAGGAAAGTTTATTTTGACAAAATGAATCATTGTGCGGAATCTGTTTTGCAATCCTATGAGAAAGCCCACAGAATAATGATTTCCAGTTCGCAGGGATGATCCTGCCCATTCTCTTCCTGAGATGAGTCCTCTGAAATTGAGACTTAATTATATTAACATATTATTTTTTAACCCCAGGGATTGAGAACTCCGTATTATTGGCCAGCATACCAAAGTTGGTTTACCTCAACTCCAGAGAAACGTCACCTGCGCTGCCCCCAATTTTTAATGGGGGCATACATCACTGAATGTTTAGACGTTACCCTCACTCACGGCCTCTCGTGGGTGAAACACATATGTACGGGGAATATGTGGACATGTGGACAAGATAACAAAAGTTAGAATTTATTGAAAGAGTACTGGGTAAATGTGATGAAAATATCAAAGATAAATGTTATGTATCGCTGGTTAGGCCTCATTTAGGATACGCTGCTAGAAGGAAGCTGGATTAATTGCCGAATTGGTTAACGTGCAGCCTAGAGGAGCTAGATTTGTAAAACGTTGTTATGATAAACTTAGTAGCGTATCCAAAATATTAGAGTAGCTAGACGGAATCACTCACTGAGTGGAGGTTAAATTACATATCTCTTGCTTAAATTGGAAGGGCTTCTATTTAGCAGTGATGCTGAAAATATATTATTACCCCCATCTTACTACTGTAAGTGAGATCATGAGAAAAATGGAGAGATTAAATGTAGTACAGATAGAGTTAAGATGTCATTTTTTCCACAAACGATAATAAATTAGGGTAACATTAAATGACCGAGGTAGGGTTATATTCAGGTCAAAATTAGTATTGTGTGTGTTCACCCCCTGTCACACACCAAGGTGTTCGCTTGCAGGGTACCAAATATTTCTAAGATATCACCATGGATGGATCGTGAGGGAGGAAGTCGGACCGATGCAAGAATGTGAATAGAGGGCTGTTGGTTTGATGTACAGTGAATCCGGACTATGCTTTTGAGAAGCCGTCCGGGTGATGGGCGCTGAACTGGAGCGTGCTCCCGCGAGATTCCAGCGGAGTGCTCCCCGAACATCTGGAGCGTCGATGGAGAGAGAGGGAATGAGTCGGAATGGGGGAGGGGCGGTCGGGAAAGTGCAACGCAGATGCGTCATGCCCCGCCCAACGGCCGGGGGCACGGAGGTGGGTGAGTGGGCGAAGAAAAGGGATAACGCGGGAATTCACTCGAATTATAGAAAGGGAATTCGGTCCCATAGGGGACAAAAGGAAAATAGGCGAACCACTCGCCGCCCGAGAAAGTGATTTAATGTCGCGCTCCGAAATTTTCGAAAGTATGGAACAATGCCTGCCTTATAATGCGTTAAGGATCTCGAAATAAGCTGTCATGCGGATAGCAGGGAAAGATCTAGATTAGGTAAGTTATTTTCATAACAACACCACCTCCGGGGTCGATCGCTGGGCTGTTTCTGCGTTTTCTGTCGGCCGTCGAATAGTCCGTGATGGATTTCCGATGGGATTGCACGACTTCTCAGCAATGCATCTTCCCGCATAAGGAATCACTCCTTTTAAGATATGACTGTTCAGTGTAAGCACACCAACCGACGGATTGGACGCAGATCGTTTGTTCAACTCCTTATTTCGTGACCCTCAAAGTGATCTTAGCCAAAAAATTATCCACCCAATTTAATTTGCGTGCATGTCCCAGCAATTTTCGCGGCTCTAAACAGCCACTGGACGATAAACGCTTGTCACAAAAGGGTGATGCTTAGCGGGAAAGCGAACGAAGAAATGAAGTGGAGCGTAGCAGAGATCATGAAACACGAAATAAACAGAAGTGAAACAAATACACATAGAACAAATAATAAATAAATATTTATTTACACGAGGGCTGTCCCGAAAGTAACCTCCATTATTATTAGATAATCTACCGGTTAAGGTTGGTTTTGGATGGACGCAACTACCAAATAAGGGTTTGTTGAGAGATATCCTATGGATGTAGGAAAAATGGATTAAAGGCGTATGGAGTGGCAGTGGGATGCCAAAGACAGTAATGGAGGGGGGACTGTTAGGCAAACGTGGAAAGGGCAGGAGCAGGATAGGGATGTTGGACGGGATGAAGGGAAGAAGGAAGTACACAGAGATGAAGAGGGACCTGATGTAGAGTAGGTTGCTTGATTGGGTTTTGTTTGGAGGTACAAAATATTTATTTGAAAGTTATATCCACCCAAAAATAAACTTAACCGGTAGATTACCTTATAATACATACAAGTATACACATTGTATGTGTTCCTATCCCTTTTCCTTATATCTATTTCTATGTGAATGATTATTTGTTCGCCATATGGCGGGATTTCGTGTATGAATGTGCATGTATAAATATATATATATATATATACAGACCTGAAGAAGGCCTCGGAGTAGGCCGAAAGCTTAAATCATCTACAGTGTGAGTGTCCTTTTACGTGTTATCTGTTTTATTCTGTGTTCTATTGTGCCGTCCAAAAATTATATTGCTCTCGTGAGTACTTCCGCATCATCGATATATATATATATATATATATATATATATATATATATATACATATATATATATATATATATAATAAATATATAATAAATATATATTCAAACTTGAAAATCCCGCCATACGGCGCACAAATATTCATTCAAACAGAAATATAAGTATAAGGAAAGTGGATAGGAAAACACATAAAAGGCGAACACAGGACATGTGGGGAAGGCGGTTTTTGAGCAGATCTCGAAAGTAAAAATATTTCCTTATCCGGGATTTGAACCACGGACCTTTCCGGGCGGATGCTCTACCTCTTGAACTAATAAGGAAACCTGATTTGCCTTGAGATCTGCAATTTTATAAAGCGCCAAAGTGCTCCGATAGATGTTGCCCGAGAGATGGCGTTATGGAGCTGTTTCACCCACCAAAGGAGAAATAGACGGGACACAAGAAGGGGAAAGGTTAGTAGAAAAGCATTCATACGATATTATAAAGGATAGGAACGGTGCGTTTCATGGCACGCATAGCCAGAAGAAGAGACGAGCCACATTGGCCAAACACATATTCAAACTTGAAAATCCCGCCATACGGCGCACAAATATTCATTCAAACAGAAATATAAGTACGTATAAGGAAAGGGGATAGGAAAACACATAAAAGACGAACAATAGGCGAAAACTGACTGTTTAATTAAAATTGCCAATTTTAATTAATCATGATATTCCACCATATCACGCCTGAAACGCCTCTTTTTATTGGACTGACTGAGTAGTCAGTCCTAACTAATCTTCCAAAGAAACGGAGTTCGAGTCCGTCGAAATTATCAAGATATAACGTGTGAGTGTTCCTTTTATGTGTTCTCATGCTGTGTGTTACTGTCTAAGTTTTTTATTTGTCACTTCCGTGTCATTTCGAAGAAATCATATATATGTGTGTGTGTGTGGGTATATATATATATAGTTCTGTACAGTTCTGTTCCTAATTCCTCTTGAGAAAGGTGGTTGGACCACCGAAAATTCGAGAACCAGTGAGTTTTCCCTCTTTGTGTGTTTTGGTTTCTGTGTTTGTTATGACTATCAGTGAATTTACATTACACGTTTGTGGGTTTTCCAAAAAAGTGGATATATATATATATATATATATATATATATATATATATATATATATATATATATATATATATATATATATATATATATGCACACACACACATATTCAAACACGAAATCCCGCCATATGGCGAACAAATATTCATTCACATCGATATAGATATTTGGAAAAGGGATAGGAACACACATAATGGACGAACACAGGAAAAATGGGGAAGGCGGAATCGAGCAGATCACAAGTGTAAAAGTATTTAGGGACTGGGAATTGAACACCGGATCTTTCGACTTGCCGGGCCGATGGTCTAACCAGTTGAGCTATTGAGGAAACGTAATTTTCACTGAGATCTGCGGAGGCTTTTTTTCCTATATCTTTCTCAATGTGAATGAATAAAATATATATATTTTTATACATAAAATCCATTGAAACAATTTTGGCCCAAATTCCTCATGGTTTTTACTAGTTAATTGGAAATAATACATTTTGTATCGTTGGGCAGAATCTTTGCCTCCATGAAATAAGCGAGGTATCGCAAACCCAATCACCAAATTCAATCGAAGAATATAGGTAAACTTGAGCAATAATCGAGGATGAGTCCATGAGAGTAGGTCGTTGTTCCTGTCTCCAAGAGGGACTCGAAATGGGCTCCACGAGGAATGATAAGTGCAAGGCGAGATGCGATGAAAGAGAATGGCGAAGGATGTTCTGCTTCGATAGTTTACTTCGAATGAGAGAGAGTATTTTGATAAGAGAGATAAGAGCGAAACGACACCCGCATCTGCATGACCTCGATTAAGGATGCCAACGGGGCCGAGCTCATCAACTTGGTTCGGCGTGTGGTCTGGACGTGCGGGGTTATTTTCCTCTGCCCAGGCTGCTTCCCAATGGAAAGGAATCCCAGCTGGAGCGACTTCCCTGGGAAAGCTGACTTAACGTCGAAATAAGCCAACCGTCTTACCGTACGCTTCCACTTCGATTGAAACCTTCCTTCGTGCAACGACCACCGAATGAGGCATGTCAAAATATTCGGCTTGCCAGAGAACACTTTAATACCAGAGATAAGTCATGTATATCAGAGGTAAAAAGTCTGCCAACCACATTTGTAAAATATAGCAATAAGTAAACTTGAGTATCAGTTTTCTTCAAGGCAATGGAGACCAAATATCAGTCTGCATATATTTAATATGCCATTACCAGCAATTGGAAATAGTGTGTGTGTCAATGGAGGGAGCGTAAAATGATGAATGTCTGCAACAGAGACCGTTTGGACAAAACGAGAACGCCCAGCCTTCTCTTCTACAAAAGTAAATGTATGTAATTTCTCCGTCGTCAGTCCCTCCACCAGTGTCTCTACCCTATCTAAGACAGATTTAGTCGAAAACATTTTATCTGTGAATTTTTTGGAGAACAAAGGCGTTTTATTTCCCATGACTATCCAAAGGTTTATTTTTCAGGCTAAAACCTGAAAGACGCATATTTCAGAGTCATTGCTTGGCATTAAGTAGAGTAATGGAATCAACGAAATTTCATTCCTAAGATGAAGAAGATAAATCAATAAATATATTTTATATTATTAAAATTTACTTTCAGATCCTGACTCTCTCTGAAAAAAGCTCCCTGGTTACAAATTTTTCGTTTGTATTTCGAAAGCTGTTCTTTGATGAATTCTGTGAAGATATAGTTAAAAAACTTCACCATAGAACAGTTTTGAAAAGATTACGGCGATTCTGTCGTGTGTGTTTAAAATGACAATTTAAAAAAACATGAATTATGCTCTGGACATTATTTTCAAGTCGATTCGGTATAGAAATCATTAAAATATAAGTCTGGAACCTGCTTTTCTCTGGCTGTGAGGCATTGAGAGAGGACAGCGAAGGGAAGATGGTAAGAGAATGTGTCGAGAAAGTTCAGGAGAATGGAAGAGGCTCAATGGAAGGATGGAATAATTAACGAAGATGGCATAAGAAAAGTAGAAGATGAAGGCGTCTAACGAGAACTCTGGAAAGAGGAAGTAATCACCCATTCCGCAACACCTTGAGACCCAATGGCCTGAAGAAGTGTCTCCGAGGGAAAAATGAACGGTAAGGAATAGAGACAATTCTTGCCGTGTTGAGACCTCGGATGAGATACATGGACAAATAATAACAGACATCAAGTGTAATAAATGTGTTGACATTAACAAGCTAAATGATGGGAAATTAGTTCTGAGGACCGTTGCACACCATTCCTATGCTGGATGATCAGTGATCACGGTTTTTCAAATCGCTCGTGATAGTAATTTGATTTGGCACTCATCTAAGGCTCAGCTCAGACTCCTTATGATTAGTTTGAGGTGCTTATTGGTCACCGATGGAGTCATTTAACAATAATGCCGCAATATGCATAGAATTTTCCAGAGGTTTTTAATATATACGTTTGGTCATTTATCCATAGGGAACACTAACTTACGAGCCTAACTCCGCTGAAGACATACAAATGATTTTCGATAGGTTAACATGTATCGAGAAACTGAAAAACGCAGATTTGTCGCCAAGTGTCTCGCATTCGATGCTGAAAATTCTCAAATTTCCATTTTCGTGAAAACTTATCACCATTTCTTTTTCTAACATTTTTCCGAAAATATGACGGAATTTCGTCGAACTTTGTCGAATTTAATTTTCTTACGTTTCCTTCGGTGAGTCCTAAATGCTCCTTCCAAGCGCGGATGTGAGGCATCTAAAAGATATCTTTTTCCGTGGCATCCGCCACTTCCTTGTGAATAGTGGTGGGAGAAGATTCCCCGGCCCGGGAAGGGAGCGGGCCGCGGAGTGGAGGCTATCGGAAGCACCCTGGGTGTCGGGTTCCGTCACAAACGGTCCTCTTTCTCTCTCCCCTCCCACCCGATAAAGGCAACGCACCGTGTAGCATCCAATCCAAAGCTTCAAGAGACAGGAAGTTGGTTGTTGGGCAAAGCAACAAAAATTACACTCTAGAGACAAAAAATTGGCCCTGGAAAACATTAGATCATGTTTGACGACATATTGAAATGAAATTATTGACTTTGTACTTCCCCACACTCTATTTAAAAAAACAAGCCCAAGTTTCGGCGTTGAAACGTCATCGTCAGGTCCTTACGGTGACTTTTCAACGTCGAAACATGGGTTGTGTTTTCAAATAAAGTGTGTGGACTTACAAAGTCAATAATTTCATTTCAATATTTTTTTGCAAATTCCATAAAGTTACGCCGGAGATAACAAATGTTTTAATTCTGCTCAAAACCATACTTCAAATGGTTTACAAAGTAAAGATATCAAACAAAAAATATATCTCAGGTAACATCATTCAACGGGTTTATAAACAAGAAATGAAAACTGTTTCGGAGGGAAAATTTTGTAGACTATGCAGTAGCCACATATTTTTCTTTTGTTCTGTGAAAGTGTCTAGACCTAGCACACATGGCGTATTCTCGTCATTTTTACTGCAAGCTACGAATGCGATCACATTACGGGAAGCGAATTACAAGGGCCTATTGAATTAACATTTATGTAGATACACACATTGCACACTACGAAAATTCAACAGTAGTCGTCCGAAAGCTTGATTTTGACACAATTGCGGATGGAGCTACTCCCAAGCCTAAGTGCTAAGGCGTCTTGAAATACAGTACATGTACAAGCAGTCCTTGAACACAGATTTTAGAATGGCCTTCAGCTCGGGCGTCGCATAACTCTTTATCGTCGAACCGCTTTCCTTTGAGCGACATTTTCAATTTTGGGAACATTCAAAAGTCGCAGGTAGTTGCATCCAAATTCGGGACTGTACGGAGGCTGGCGAAGCTGTACAATCTTCGCCAAAAGTTGCGACACAAAGTTCGATGAATGCGCTGGTGCGTTCTCGTGATGAAGAAGCCAGTCACCGCTTGACCAGAGACGCGGTCGTTTCCTTCTCACGACATCACGCAATCTTTTCAAAACTTCAACGCAATATTATTTTCCTCTTGCAGCAAATTCGTAGAGCACAACATCCTCACAATCAACAAAAACTAATAAAATAAACGCAGGTCGGATACTTTTCGGACACACCTCGCATGCATGTACTCACACTCAGGGTAGGGGCCAGTGCCTTTCCCTAAACAGTGTCATATGGTATTTAGCCTCATCCTCAACGTAATAGCAACATTGAAGGCAGCAGTAATTTCATTTCATATCTCAACTAAATTGTAGTTTCTCAGGTTTTACATACTTGTAGATCCTGGTATCTCAATATTCGCCTGTCCAATCAAATGTTTTCCAAAACTTTCCATTGGGCATTGCATACGACTGCTCGCACCTAAGTACACCGTCGGCTTTCAAAGTCGAAATGAAAATGATGATGATCAATCGATTCCAAATATGTCTATCTTTGTGAGAATTTGGTCGTGGGTTCATGAAACGCACGTTCTCTTAACTGGGCGTTTCCCTCGTGATTGTTTGTCGCAGTCCTCTCGTTCGTTGCACCGAGGTCACCTCCTCTTTGAGGATGAGCACTGCAGACTACATTCCTCGACAGAGCACGGCGACTTACTTGCGGTGAGAAAACATTCCAATTAACTCCTTCGGCCCTCGAGCAAGAGGGTGAAACAATCATTGCGTCATTCCCTTCAAGAACGACTGAAATTGATGCAAAACCTCTCGTTGGTTGCAGGTACACCAGGAGGGACTTCTAGGGGGTAATTATCTTTGATTTGGTTATATAATCCAAACCTCTGTAACAGTATGACGACTTAAAACTACAGAGAAGCATTTTCTAAAAATCAAGAAGCAAGTTAAAAATATGAAACAAAGAAACCGCAGTCCAAAGCCTGGCAGGATTTATATTGCAGACATTTGTTCAAAGAAAGATTTAAAAATTGACAAAAACAAATGAATGCGGCAAAATTAAGCAGCAGAATATGATCAAAACAAGAATTGTAACATGATAAAAGAATAAAATATGAATTTGTGGGAAAAATAGAGATATTTCAGCCTTGCATCCATGTAAAAATATCTCTGTAGATAAATATTGAATCATTCGAGTGTTGGCGAGACTCAAGATCGCCTGTCCGAGTGCTGCTGCCATGTGCAAAATGGACTAGCCACTAATTTCCCCCTTTCTTCCATTTTCACAACTTACATAATATGCATTATGGATATAATATAGCGTCCTACAGGACGCGTCCTGTATATTAAGCTATTAAATATTTTATAGTGAAATATGAATGGAAATAACATGAAATTAAAACATTCACAATCATTACTTATGTATAAGTTTAAACTTCCAGTCCAGAAAATATTTATATGAAATCAAATGGAAATAGCACACACTCATAGAAATCATTTTTCTGATCACTAACTTCATAATTCGGTAATATTTGTTAAAATCACTCTTTTTGAAATCCTATTGAATGGACCAGAAGAAAATATTTACATGACAGGATTTGTTCAAAAGGCGTATCATGGCAAAATCTACATACACTACAATAAAACATTCTCCAGCTTCTTATACTTTCTGCCCCCCTTTGTTTCGCACGCACTATTTATTTTATCCCCTCAACCCGTCTCACATTCGCCTCCCTACCACAGTCTTTGGAATTCTATTACCAATCGAATTGCCATGCATCAACTTCTCCTTCCGCATTTGAATTTCCCCCAACATGCTTATTCCCTCTTCCCCGCTTTGCCTATCACTTCCCCGCTTCCTTTCCATTCATTCTGTTTTCCCATCATTCTCCACACGCACTTCTCCAAGGCCTCCAATCCACCCCTACTCTTTTGTCCCAGCAACCAAGCTTCCGAAACATACACAGCTACGCTTCGTATCAAGGTGTTTTCTTTATATTTCTATGCCCTCTTCCTCAAGGTCCTCGTCATCAAACCGCTTCTCTTTTAAGGATAACGGAAGAATTAAAATCACGGAAGCTGAAGTCGCGGGAGGGAGAGAAAGTAATAGCAAAAACGTGGTGAACGAACAAAATTTTCACACGCTACACAACCTATCAAAGGAACACCGAGGAAAATAATTATATCAGTTGAACCCATGGAAATGAATTGGTTCAGGGTGATAATGGAATTGAATAGTATTCGTGAGCACTAGGAATAAAATATTCCCGTGATTAGAGATTTGTTGACCTCAAAAGGAGAGAATTTCATCGGAAGAAATTAAAGGATAAATTTGTTTTGACTCTCTGCTGGGATTTAACCTTTCTTTTGGTGAAGTCAAGCCTACGGAAAAGGGCAGAAAGAGTAAACCCTGATGAAATACCCGCCAAGGCATGCCGAGAAATGCGATAAATACTGGCACACTTTCGTGAGTTCAGCAACCTCTTCCCCGGGGAAACATTTTGGTTGAAGTGGAAAAGTTGCCCCATTTTATCTGCAAGACTTTTACTCCAATTAAGTTATTTTCCAGGGCGGATTCATGATAAAGGGTTTCACGGGTCTCTCCGAAAAGACTTTCCCTCGCTCCCACGCGCCCCCTTTCCCTTTTCCCGAATCGACTGGAATCACGGGATCCCACACGAGGCAAGGCGCCTCAAGACCAAAAGCATCGCTCGCCCCCTCTCCCTCCCTCCCTCTGAGTTGCGCGGCCGCCCCCAAGTTCATTTACACCATTTCGGGGTGTGTGGGTGGGGTGACGTGGGGAGTTTCAAATGGGGAAGGTCGGATCGTTTTGAAGAAGGGGCCACAAGAACTTGAAAGTGAAACCCTGATAGCCAGTCAACCCTTACACCCTTTCCAGAAGAAAAAAGTGAACATAATCAAAGGATGTAATGACCGGAAGTAGGGAGGAAAGAGAAACGCCGTGCATGGAACCTTGTACATTTTAATGGGAAATTTTAATTTTTAGTACTTGCACACCTTGGTACAGGATTTGTGATGGAATTTGTCGATACCTAGGTGCCAGCAAAACTAATATCAGTAAGAAAAATAAATCTAGTGCCAGGAATTACCCCCTAAGTGTGAGGGTGAGGGTGTAAGGGTGTTCACAAGTGTCCTGAAGGGGGCTTCTGTATCGGCCTTAGATGTTACTTCTCTTCTTTCATGGCGTCTCCTGAATTTCAGTCATTTTTGGTAATTTTCACAGATATCCTCGAACTCTTGTTCATATTCTTCCTTCTATGAAATAAATTAGTGGCAAATGAAAGCAACCGGCAAGAAAAAGTGAAAGGGAAGCAGAGATGACGTTAGAAAGAAAGCGTGACCATACCGACTAAATATGTCCAGTGTACTATCCGCAAATAGTCTTAATCTGCTAATCCGACAAAAATCAATGCAACAAAGTACCCCCTGGAAACGAGAGCACTAGACCCTGAGAAAAACTTATGAAATCCAGGGTGTAATATCTGTGCACAAATGTATCTCAATCTCAAGGCTTTGGATATGACATCATAGAGAAAAATCAAAAGTAAGGTTTGACGATATGGAGGTTTTTGATATGCATAATGAAAAGGGAATTTGTAAGTTTTCCCATTTTTATTGAATATGACCGTCGGTGGTGCCGCAATCAGTGGAATTGTAGAAAACTAACAAGTTACTTTAAATCATGGAACGCACCATATAGGCCTGCTTTTAAGTTACAACGTAAATTAATAGGGTAATGAAACCTTCATAAAATATCAATTTTATTTACAATTGAGAAAAAGACATCTTAGGGTCACGTATCATATGTAACAATTTCTATTGCCGAGATACTTCACCAGTAATCCATCGAGCTAGTTTCTGGAGTGAAGTCGTGGTTATAGTACCTGGGTTCTATATTTTTTATCAACACTTTTAAGATCTCTATCTCACAGTGCGACCGGGATTACATGCAACTTTGGCGATGAGTGAGCTAATTTTACATCAAACTCGAAATGAGGGACAATTCAAAATGCTAAAATCGAATTATCATGAAAACTGAGTTTGGGTTAAGACTTTGAAGAGCTAAGCCAGCATCTGCCTGCGGATCCAGGAGACACCTACAGGTTCTAAGATCCCATGAGAAACGAAATATGTTACGCTTATGAAAATATAGACACGTCGAAAGAATGACACCAATTATCACTGCCGGCATACTCAGAAAAACTTCCATTTACGGTGCGAATGCCGACACAGTCGTTAGTCGAAAAACTGCCGGAAATAAAGATGAAACTCACCAACAGCTAATAAGAGAACCTAAGTACATGAAGGCATCCACCGTAGAGAGGAATAGAAAATGAAGCTCATACAGTCTACACACGTACACGGATATAGCATGCCAATATCTAATATGAATGAGGTGAGAAAAACTGTTACCACCACGTAATTCCCATTGATCCGACTTCGACGCAAAGTTTTTTTGGCTCAAAAGCACTAGGATGGAAATTCATAAAATATTCGGATTCTATTTGATGGTTTTCAAGCATTATCGTTTAAAAACAACATTTTTCCGGAATAAATAATCAGAATAAAATGAACAGAAACCGAAAAAATTCAGTCCGACAATCTGGGCATTAATGTTTAGCCCAATTCCGTCACCACGGAGACTGAAAATTTAAGCATTTTCATTCACGTAGTAAATGTTACAATATTTGGAGTGTCGCGTAAATAAAAGCGTAAAATTTGAATATTAATCACCTGAACACTTTGTTTGTCAGTCATCATTGAAATTACCTAAGTATTATTATTACAACCTTGTATGAAAACAAATCATAAGGAAAAAAAGCCGCGAGATTCTCAAGAATTAGGAAAGACGAGTTTTTATTAGGTAATCTACCGGTTAAGGTAGGTTTTTGGATGGACACAACTATCAAATACATATTTTGTAACTCCAAACAAAACCCAATCCAGCAGCCTAAACTACATCAGGTCCCTCTTCATCTCGGTGTACTTATTTCCTCCCTTCATCCCATCCAACATCCCTATCCTGTTCCTACCCTTTCCTCGCCTGCCCAACATTCTCCCTTCTATTACCTTCTTCAACATTCCACTACCGCTCAATACGCCCTTCATCCATTTTTCCTGCCTCCATAGGATTTCTCTCAACAAACCCCTCTCCTCCCCCACCATTTCTAGTACTTCCTCATTTGTTTTCCTTTCGGTCCATTTCACCTTCTCCATTCTTCTCCACACCCACATTTCAAAAGCCTCCAATCTACGTCTATCCTCCTGCTTCTGTGACCACGTTTCCGCACCATATATAGCTACGCTCCATATCAGAGTTTTTACGAGTCTTATCTTAACATCTCTACTCATTACAATTACAATTACTCAACGTCCCCGTCATCAACTCCCTCCTCCTTGAGAAAGCCTCCTTGCCTAGCGCAATTCTTCTCCTTACGTCCCTACCACTTTGACCGTATTGGTCCAAAACACTTCCGAGGTATGTAAACTGTTCTACCTGCTCTATTTTTTCCCCGCCTATTTTAATATTTAGCTTAGCCTTTTTCTTTCTGGAAAATCGCATAACCTTTGTTTTATTAATATTGATTCTCATCCCATATTTATCGCACTGAACCTCCAATTCACTCAGCAATGCTTGCAACCCCTTGGCTGACTGAGCAACTAATACTTGGTCATCAGCAAACCTAACCGATTTTACAAATTCCCCTCCGACTTTCATTCCTACCTCCAGTTCTTCCCATGCCTCTTTAATCATTTCCTCTACATATACGTTGAACAGTACGGGTGACAATGGGCAACCCTCCCTTACACCTCTTCCTAACACTGTCCATCCGGACTCTCCGTTCCCCACTCGCACCTGAGCTGTCTGAGACATGTACAGGTTGCGGATCAGTCTCCTGTCCCTCCAATCCATTCCTATTTTCTGCAATACACGCATTAATTTTTCCCAATTCACTCTATCAAACGCTTTTTTGAAATCTACAAAACAAGCAAAAACGTCCTGATTGTATTCTATATTCCTCTCGACTAGTGATCTCATTACTGCAATGGCATCACGCGTACCTCTTCCTTTCCTAAACCCAAACTGATCCTCCCCTAAGTAATCATTTGCCTTACTCTATATCCTTTTGTTGATGATCCTGAGAATAACTTAACTGCGTGGGATATCAAACTTATTGTTCTGTAATCCTCACATGACGTAGCCTTTGCCTTTTATGGAATAGGAACTAACACCGATCTCACAAAATCTTCCGGCCAGATTCCTTCCTCATAGATACTACGAATCAGTCCATATACTATAAGGCCTTCTTCCCACCTTTTCCTAACCATTTCAACATTTCTACAGGAATATTGTCCACCCCCACAGCCTTATTTGCTTTCATTTCCTTTAATGCCCTTTCTATTTCATCGTTGAGCATGCCTGGACCTAAGCTATCTTCTTCTACGTCATGTTCCTTTTCTATGTCTAACCTTGTCGGCCTAAGTTCTTTACCATACAGTGTTTCTATGTATTCCTTCCATCTCTCTTGGATTTTTCCAGGTTCAACTATTACCTTACCCCACTTATCTTTAACTGTTAGCACAGATCTTGCCTTCTTACTTCCCGATAATAACTATCTATAGTGCCCATCATTTACATTCTTGGGAATCATAATTGAGGTGGTTTCCCGTTGCCTTCCTCAATAGTGTTTTTAACGTGACACCATCACTTAATGGCCGCCCCACTGGGGTCAGACGCCATTGCAGCCGCCTCACTGAGGAGCAGACGCTGCGTGAACTACCTTTCGTCTGGCTCCTAACCTTCGACCTATCTGGCATGGGTGACCCTTCCAGGAGTAATTATTATTACTCCCGCCAGCACAGCTCTAGGGGTCATCGGAACACACAAGCCCTTCCACCACGATAAGGTTGTAGTCCACGGGTGGGAAAGACGAGTAACACTATTGTATTGAAAGTAAGCTTCACTTTTCAACAAAATGTAGGGAGGCAAGCGAAAGAGTTCTCATTTGTACAAAGACTCATTTGTACAAAGTAAGGAAAAGAATTGCGTCCGCATAAAAATTATTCGCGAAAAAGGGGACAAATGATTAAGGCAGATCAGACGCGTATATAAAGTGGGGAAGAATCTAAAATGGAGATGATGCGTCACTAGTCTTGGGAGAAAGAGGAATAGCGAAGATTGGCGCCACTTGAGATGCGCGTAAGGGAGAATAAAATGAGATACACGGAGAGGAAAACAACCAAAGAGAGCTGTTTGATATGGGAGATGAGAGTAGGATGATTTTGGGGGAGTCCGGAAGAGGCACTGGATGGGGCTGTAATGGGTGTTGGCGTAATCGGAAAGTGCTTATGGTGTATCTGATAAATATCGGAGAATGTTTGTCAAGAACGAGAGAACGAGGGGAATAGAGGAGGATTGAAGGTAATAGGAGAAATTGAAAATGGAAGTGAACCGAAAAGTTGCCCACGCTGTGCTTAAAGTGCTTCATAGAGTTTCGCAACGCTGTCGTCAGAAATCGTACGAAATCTCCCCCCGAAATTCGGATTTACTATAACAGATAATGACAGCCTTAGCGATTGCTTAAGTCTCCACGTCCCACAACAAAGTCAGTGCTTTGGAAATTCAAGGATATCTTAACTTGAATGATAAATCGAGGCGTCCCATTCGCCTAATTCTAATTTGATTGAGAAAGTTCCTCCTCTCAAAGGAAAGACGGCCACGAGGAACACTGATAAATGTAATTTACTCTCCAATTGCGGGTGTCCAATGGGGAGACATCGTCGACGTCCGGTGGTGGTTCGCGATACGCACTTGTATCTTCTCTGCCGGCCACGTCGACTCCAATTTCGCCTCCCACTTGATGTCTCAATATCGCCCGCGCGATGGGAGCGAATAGATAGATGGGGGAGTAATTGATAAGTACTACATGCAAGGGGGAGTGGATTTCATTTGCCCTGGCTTACCCTGCGGAGGCCGACTTTATGGGGACATCTTCCGGCAAAGTGTGCCAAGATTATATCCCGATAAGGCACAGGCAATTTAGCCAAAGAGGAAAAGTCATGATTCACGCTTTTCAAGACGACGAGCACGTGAAAACAAAATGGGCCCCAAACCAATACAGAGTCACGAGGAGCTCCCTAAGGGTCTGAAATCGAACGCTAGATTAGAACGCAAGTATGTATGCGCGCTGTGCCGAGTCCGGCGAATGCAGGCGATGCGGACTCGCACTCCATTTCCACTCGGCAGGCTCAACGAAGGGCCGCGCCCGAATTCCTGGACCACTAAGCAAGCCCCTGGAAGTCCTTCGCCCCGGGCCCTTCGAGTGCGTTCGCTAGGGCGGGCAGTAACCCCAAAAGGATCCGAGTGAATTACGGAATGAATGGGGACCCGTCGTGGGAACAGCGCGACTCTCTATATAGGTCAAATGAGTCATTGGGATGACATCTTCAGTCATTTAGGAAAGCTTTAGAAAGGGTATGGAGAAGGAAGGGGAGGCAGTGAGTGGAGATTGGGTCCAAGGCATTCGCGCGGCTCCCATTGGAGGCGCGGGGTGCGGGAGAGGAGGAGTGCGGCGGGTGGGGGTGGGTGAGAGTGCCCCGAGTCGCATTTCGGAGACGTGTAGGAAACGAATTCGGAGGGATGTCAACGTGATGTCCTCTGTATTTTTTAAACAGGATGATCAATCGTGCACTAAACTTGTAGGATTCCATTTTTTCCAAAATTCCCAAAAGTGTATCATTCAACTTTTCTTATTGGTAGTATTTATCAAATGTAATACATATGTAAGAGCTACAAAAGTGATTACCTACATAACTAATCCTTCTTCACTTGAACAATTAATGAATACAACATCATTTTCCACAAACACAAAACTTCTAAAAAATGAAATTATATGGTTTTAAGAATCGCCAATTACTCTAATTAATTTGGCTGATGACCTAACTTCCCTTGCCATACACCTATACGTTTTCTTGTAGGGTAATATATAGAATGTAGATAAATAAGGAATCAAATGCTTATAGATAGATGAATGAGATATTGATGGATGAATGGTTAATGCATGTGCCATCAATGAATTCTTCCAATCATCTGGGTGAACTTAAATTTGAAGATGTGAGTTAAATAATTGTTAAAGAGGAGATTTTGAATAAATTATCCCTTTAATTCAACATTGTGCAAATATATCACATTTCTGCAGTTTTCCCATTATGCAAAAATAACATTGCTGTAACAGCCCATGTATTATTTATACAAAATTCCCTACAATGATTATCAGCACCATTGAAATTTGGACAAAACCCATGCTCCATGCCATTATTGTTTTATTATTGGAATTCTACCATTTAGGTAGGTTTTCGATGGACTTAGCCATTAAGATACTACAATGACACATTCCCTTGCTTCTCCTATCAAAACACTCAACCCATCTTAATTCTCCTCTCCTTGTGTAAGCTTCTTCGCCCAACACAATTCTTACTTTTGTGTCCCTGCTACTTTGAGCATTTTGGTCCAAAACACTTCCGTGATACATAAACTGTTTCACCGGCTCAAATTTATGAGCATCTACTTCAATATTAAACTTCTCAAAAATAGAATACACTTGGTGTATGAGTTTTTTCCTAAGGTCTGGATATTTTTTTTCAAATTGGCTTACAAAAGGTATGAGAAAAAAAGGTCCTTATTGACTGTTTGGCATGGCAGTATGATGAAGAAAAATGTAATCAATGGAAAGTGAATTATAAAATTCCCATAGCTCTTTGATTCCACCTTGTACATCAATCTCGTATCAAAGATACAACCAAAGTGTATTTGGATTTAATTCTCTATTTTGGAATTTTGAATCAAAGGGAGGCAAACATCTAGTTAATATTTTCCATCTTTTGATAAAAAATTCATGACAACTCGTGTCTGTGAAAAAACATTTCAACATGACCAATGAACAAATTAAGAGTCTTTATAATTATTACAAATTTTCTTGTGAATAATATAAATTCCAATCATATAAAACATATCAACAAGGAGTTTTTTAGAGTACAAAAAAGAAGAATTCAACTCCATAGTAAAGGAAGAATTTGATTCAATAACCTTATGTTTATGCAATCCCATAATCCTGAGTAAAGTAGTAGGGATATAAGTAAAAAGATTGCATTAGGCAAAGAAGCTTTTGCAATGATCATGTAAATAATTATCATTGATTGTTTTCAAGTCTATGCTACTTAGTAAAATATTGATTCTATATCAAAATTTGATTTTACTGATTTACTGATGTCATTAAATTGTATTTTTGCATTTATTAAATGACTTGAAGAATGAGATAACAAATATCTTATTGTGAAAAATTTATCAAAAATCATGAGGATTAAAACTGGGAGTATGATCATGAATGGCAAGTATTAGTAATCCTCATGACTATGTGGTACAGTGTGGCCCCTTCAGGAATCCCATTGGGGGTTTGATTGTACTCATTGAAGCACCAAACATCCACATTATGCCTGAAGATGTCCCCCCTCCCAACCCAGAAAATATATTTCAATAACTGAGTTTCCTGCAACCTTCAACATGCCAAATGAAACAATACTTCATGAATGTCAGTTCATTGATGATTTTAATGTACAAAGGAGGGAGGAAACATAAGGCTGTGGTCACTGAAACGATTATGCCTCACCTCATTCAACGAATCCAAACTAGGATCTGGTTCAAGAATTCTACGAAAAGAACAAGAACATTCCTCTTGCTACCAATGCCATCAATCTCTTGATGACAAGGAGTCTGAAAACAAACTACTTATTGCACCTACAACTTATCAAGATTCTGTGGGTTTATTAGAGGGAGATAGAACAATGAGAAAATATGCATGCATCTATTGAGGAATTATAAGATCATTATAATAATTTTAAATCAAAAAAATTTTCATTCTTTAGTGATGCATTAGTTCACCATAATGGGTGCTTGAGTTGAGGACTCGCATCTTCTAACTGCCCTGTCACCTGCCTCATTTTTGATTCATACAAAAGTACTCACACCAACTTCTTCCATCACTGCTCACTTAAAAGTCATCCTTGGTCTTCATCCATAATTCCTCCCCTCCATTGCTCCTTCTTCTTCAGTCAATTATTGAGCCTCAGGATATTATTAATTATTTAGTTGCACTTGCCTTCTTTCAAGTGTCTCCCAGACCTCTCTCTTCACCCACTGTCACAAAAGCCACTCATTTATCACTTGGTTTATTTATTTTATTTGTATTGCCCTCCTGCAGGAACAGAATTCCATTACTTCCATTTCCATCTACTTTTCCCCATTCCCAATCATCCACATGCTATCTCCATGATTGTGGATTATTTATCCAAGGATTTTCATTGAAGTAACTCTCTTATCTATCTTGTTATGTGCTGATTGGATATAGAAAAGTAAACCCTATCCATGAGCTTTTATAAACCAATTCCTCATTTGTACACTTTCACTATTTGTCATTACTACTGCTTATTTGCTTATTCCGGTAAACAGAATTCTTTGTCTCCCCCCTTTTGCTTCTTCTCTCTTTGAAATCCTTGCTGCTGAAATAGCAAAACTCTTCCAATGTCCAAATTCATCCTTTCCTAATATCATTAAATGTTATTATCATTTATGCTTCAATTGCAGACCAGTGCCATTGTTTTATGTTTGTTTCACCCAAGGAATCCTCTATTCAAATATAACTTTCAGGTCTCAAAGAATATCATTATTTTGTTATATGTGCATGACTCAACACATTCCACTCCAGCCCAATTGTTTCCACTCGACTGTCATTCACACAGCCATTGGAGGAGGGAGAGGATGTGGGAAACAGAGGGGGAGATGGAGAGGTGGGGAAGGAGGGTGGGGCACAGGATAGGTTCGCTCATCGCAACAGAGGGCCTAGTCATGGGGCAGGGGGGGAAGAACGGGAGGAGGAATTGTCTTGATGGAGAGCTAACAGGAAGGTAAAGAGTAAGCAAGGGTTTTGGGAGGCACTAGACATTTGGTTTGGAGGATAGTTGGGGACAGTAGGGGTAAGACACTTTCAAAAACAAGTAATATGTGCAGTTAAATATTTTTGTCTCTTTGATATATGCTGATTTTCATCTGCTCCTGGGCATTGTCTTTGTGCAATATCTCCAATTTAAAATCACTGCTGTAGTCATCCTTGAACAATGCTTAGAGAAATTGATTTTTGGGTTTTGATTCAGAAGAATCTATTTGTGATCCTTCATCCCTGCTTAGAAGGATCTAATGGATTGGCTACTACATGACACATATTATAATATACACAATGTATTTCATACAATACAATGTGGCACAGGTTGCTGTTTACCATGCAATTTGCAAACCCCACATTACGAGAATATGTTGCATTTATCTGCTTTTATATGCTTTAAAAGTTCATTGGAGAAAAATGAATTGCTCTGTAATGGGTGTGAAATGAAATTGGTTAACTTGTGCAATAGGCTTGGAATGAAAGGCAGTTCACACCATTTTGCAGCCCATCAATGGAATTGTTTTGAGGGAGGGCAGTTTTTATGGCTTTTTGTTTAAGATTTAGCAGAGTACCAAAGCATGTTGTGCCATGTGCCTTCTGTAAAAGAGTATGGAAACAACAAAGTTATTTTTTGAACTATGGGAATTCATAATATCCAAAGAGTAATGTTTAAGTCTATTTAGCATTTTATTTCAAGGTAGGAATATTTCATCCTCTTATCTATGCAAGCTAATATCACCCTTATCATCATTATTTTGTACAAGTACAGCTTCATCAAACATTAATTACTGCTTTCATACACCTTTTTTTCCCATAAATTGCAGGTGTTGTTTCTTTGATCTTATTGACTTATGAATTAACTGACTAAGCGGCACCATCATCTTGGGTTGTTCTGCTGAAGAGCAGAGTTTGTCAAGGTTGACCTAAATGTCTTCCTGTCCTGAACCATTCTCTTAGTTTTTTCATATTTTCTCCCAATCCTAACCACATTCAACACAAAGTAGGCGTCTCTTAATGCTTTCTTTATTTCAGCTTATTCTCTGTTACGACTACAATCAATATGTACAACCTCCTACTCTCCATACACATCATGAATCACTTTTCTGTCATTTAAATTAAATTTTCCACCATTATAGTGAATTTCTTATGGTATATGCAACACCATATCCCAAGCAATGAAACATAGGCCAGTTGGTCTTTTTGCATTGTGGACAATAAGTTCCATTCAATAATAGTTTACCTTGCTCCCTATCCCTATGTCTATATACATTATCAAATAAATGATGCTGCTTTTCCTCTCAACTATTCAGAATTCTAGTCATAAAATTCATTGCTTGCCTTGGCAGAATTATTGTTTGAAAGTTTTCAATTTTCCTGCTCAAATGGCACTTCCTCAGTGATCCATATTTTTCCATTATCTTCATTTTAAATGGTCCTATTTCCTGGCTTTCAATATTTCACGACTTATTTTGCAATATGGATGAATTCATAGTATTGATTTGTGGTCACTGTTGATATCTTACCTCATTTAGTTTCTCCAATCTTTTGCTGAATTCCTATATCCTTGATTTTCAAGAAAGTAGTGCATTAGATGTCTTCTTGTGCCTGCATGTATCTTCCACATAGATCACCCATGTAAAAGATTTTAAAACACCAGATTTGTCACAGCTAGTTTTTAATGTTCTCCAAAATACAAAAAAAACAAATTTTTATTCTCCTTAATTTCTTCAAATGCCCGTAATTTCCTTCATGGCCTCTCCAATGATCACATTCCTGCCATGGCCACACATGCCATGACCTCATATTCATATACATTATCCATTTGCACCATCATTGTATTCCACCATTGATATGCCAGCTACAACCAGAAAGGATTAGTAAATGGAGAACTATTTTTAATTGTCAGAGAGCCCCAAAACTTAGCAAAAACATTTCAGTAAGAGAAAGCCAGAAACAACGATCTTGAAATCCACCTTATTTTCATGCCACAAATATTTTAGAGAGCTCCATTATTCAGAAAAGCCTGGTGGCAAACCCATTTTGAAACTAATTCTCAATTTTGTGAGAGATGGCAAAATATTTTAGATTATAGTTTTGGATAATGATGTACCCCTCTCCCTTACTTCCCCTACCTGGCGCCTGACTATATAAGTTGGAAAATTTCTTTGTATTGTACCTGATGATGATGCGCAACAGCAAAACCATGGTCATATTGCATTAAAAGTGTGTGGAAGTGTAATGTTTTCCTTATTTTTTACCCTTTGGATAATGAGTTGATCTAAACATTAGTTCCAAGTAAGTATGCATACATGTCTGTACTAAAAGACTTTGTACTTCTCCACAGACTTATTATAAAGTACAACGCATTTCACCAACTTATACATGCGTACAGATGTGAATACACAAATGCAGAAAGATCTTACTTTGAAGGAAAATTGACAGAAGAATCTGTAATTATATTAAAATTAATTTCATGTAGTATGAATTCCAAAAAAGTAATTTCATCAATTTGAATTCCTCTGAATTTGGTCAAGTAGAGAATGTTAAGAATATATGTGTGAGGATATTTTTCATTTTGCCATGAAAAGAAGTTCCCTGTTAGCATTTCCCATTTTTGATCTAATTATGAAATACGATATATTTAATGATTATTATTGGTAGTTTATCACTTAAGGTAGGTTTAGAATGGATACAAATTAACAAACAGCACGGTAAGAATTTCCTTGCCTCTCATAAAAAAATGCAACCCATCATTTCACTTCACAACAAGCCCCTCTTCATCTCTGTTTACATTGATTCACGACCGTAGCTATGTTCCTTGTATATTTAAATCTGTTTACTTCCTTCCTCCATTTTTTCTAACATCCCTATCCTGTTTCTGCCCCTTCCTCATTTCCCCAACATTCTCCCCTCTATCACAGTCTTCAACATCCCACTACCAATCATTAAGCTTTGCATCTCTCTTTCCTCCTCATAATTTCTCCCAACAAATCCCTCTCTTCCCCCACCATATGTAGTACTTCCTCATTTTATTTCCTTTCAGGCCACTTCACCTTCCTCATCTTTCTCCACACCCACGAAAACTTTCAATTTACTCCCTATCCATATATCTAACTCCCTATCACCTTGATTATATTACCATGCTTTGCTGCTGTACAAAACTACTCTCCACATCAAAGCTTTTATGAGCCTTTTCTTATCAACCTTACTCGAAAGTACCTGTCATCAACTCCCTCCTCCTTGTGAAAGCTTCTTTGCCTAATGCAATTCTCAATATTAGGCACCTACTACATTTGCCATTTTAGTCCAAAACACTTCTGATATAAGCACACTGTTCCACCTGCTCTCGAGTTTTTCCTCCTATTCTAACATTTATTTTAGGCTTCTTCTTTCTCAAAACTCTTATAACCTTTGTTTTATTTACATTTATTCCCATTCCATATCTCTCACAATGACCTTCCAACGCACGCAACGTAGAGAGTTTGCAACCTCTTGGCTGACTGACCAACTAAAGCTTGGTCATCTGTAAATCTAACTGATTTTATAAATTCCACACTGACTCTTATTTCTATTTTTAGCTCTTCCCATGTCTCATTCACTATTTCCTCTGCATATCAGCAGCAGCAGTTGAACAGCACGGGTGATAATGGACACCCCTGCCTTATTCCTCTTCCACTAACACTACCCATCTGGACTCTCCACCTGCCACTTGCACTTGAGCAGTTAGAGACCGTTACAGGTTTTCTGCATTACATTAATTAGTTCTACCCATTTTTCTCCAGCATATGTCTTTTTTAAATATACAAAACAGACAAATACATCCTGGTTATATTCTAAAGTTCCTCTCTATCAGTGATGTCATTACTGCAATGGCATCACATGTGCCTTTCCCCTTCCTGAACTCAAACTGATCATCCCCCTTTGTAATCATTTGCCCTTCTCTCCATTTTTTGTTGATGATCATGAAAACCACGTTGGCTGTGTGTGAAATCAAACTTATTGTTCTGTAGTCCTTGCATATTACTGCCTTTACCTTTCCCTTTTTTGGAAGAGGAACTTACACTGTTCTGATGAAGTCTTCCAGCCAAATTCCTCCTAAATAAATACAATGAATTAATCCACGAAAACTCTTCTTTCCACCTTTTTCTAAACCTTTAAGTAGTTTCACAGGAATTTGTCTACCTTGATGGTAGGTTATTTGATTTCATTTCCCTTAATGCCCTTTTTATCTCATTGTCGTGTATGCCTGGACCTAAGCTATCTTCAATTACGTCTAATTCTCTTTCTACTTCTAAGCTTGTTGGCCTAAGTTCTTCACTATACAGTTCTTCTATACATTTCTTCCTTCTCTCTTAGATCTTTTCTGTTTTAACTGTCATTTTACCCGACTAATCTCTATAACTGTTAACACAGGTCTTCCCTTCTTACTTCCTGATAGTGTTTTGACCTTCTTGTAAAGCACACCAATTTCATCCTTCCTCTCCAGACTTTCTGTATCCTCACACTGTATCTTAAACCTTGTTTCTTTTGCTCTATTTCGTCTCAAATAATTATTTAATTCTTTGCACTTTCCTTCTGCCTAACTCCATACTTCCATTCTTTCATGTTGTTGTCTTATCTAGTTTTCTAATCATGTCGTCCATAATCCATGACTTCCTTGCCCTTTCAATTGTTCATTATAACAACACCCTGATACTAATGTCGAGTTGTGTGGGGCATTGTCCAACAGAAACCACGCCTTGCTTCCCCTGTCAACTTACCAATTCTCTTGCATCCCACGGCACTCCCTCATTCACATCCTGCATATATAATCTACCAAATAAACTGAAAACTCTGTCCCCCCTTCTTCTATACTAGGCAGTCAACCACACTCCTCAACATCCCCATCAACAATCACGGCATCTCGCGATATTCTTCCTCATTAACCTTTCTTCCTCAACATGTCTCCCTCCACCCTTCTACCTTTAATGATTGCTTCAATGTGTAAAAATGGCAAAGTCGAATGAAAACTCTGATAAGTAAATGGGCTCCCCCCTCCCTTTATGAGAGGGGGGAGCACCCTAAAACTAAAAGGTGGTCGAGGGTCACCGGCAGGAATACAGGCGCTTCCCGCGTGGCCAGTCGGAGTAATGGGTTCTTTGGATGGATGGCATTTTGGCATCCCCAATTTCTTCTATAGCGGGAAAAACTGTCTTTGTGCGAGTGTTTATTTTCAATCCAATCGTGTGAAGGAATAGTGTGCTTAAATAAATGTAACCGAGCCACATACTTACTCATCAATTCTCACATTAGGTTAATTTAAGACGTACCTTAAAAGAATGACTCGTATGAATTTCTTTATATGGGAAATTAACTAACTGACCTCTATTAGCTATTCGTTAAAAATTCGGTTGTCATTGGAAAACATACACATTGACCGAATGGTTTGGCATTCGTCGAAACATAAAATTACGCTCTTTTGTCAGCGTGCGATAATATTTCTGAAATCGGAGCCACTGGCTCCACTCTCGCACGAGCTAAAATTAAGCTCCCTCACGCAATGCCCCACCCCACTGGCTCTTTCGTGCGATTGACGATCAACGTAATCGTAACCAGGAAACGCGAGTTGTGTAGGCCGGCGTCATTTCCTTGCCTAAAGTGTCATAATTTCTCGAAGTCGACGGTTTTTTCACGTGCTACATACGATAGCGATTGAAATAATGAAAGATTGAACACTTCCTGAACAGAGCGCAGAGTATAGGGAAGGGGATGAAAATCAAGGATTGCATTTGCATGGGAGGAACAGAGATTGCTCTAATTTGTAGAAGGCAAACACCAAGTTTGAGAAAACAATAAGAGAAAGTGTATTCCCTAGGAAGTGGTGGAAGGAAATACTATCTATCTATTTACATGGCACCCAGAAAGCCACCGCTAGGGTGTTTGGCAGGGGGTGATAACACACGGATACGTGAAAAAATTAATTTTTTAGTTGCCATATATTTATTTAAAATATTCAAATAATGTAGATCATCAGAAGTACAGACCTACGCAGAATAGAGAATAACAATAGCGTATGTTATTATTAAAAAACCATAAACGCAGTAATCAACCTGGAGATCGGTTTGGTAGGTGATGGCAGAGCTCACCCAACTAAGCCCAACGGCGTGTGAAATTCACACATCAGGGTAGGGGGGCCAGTTCCTTTCCCTGTGCCGGTTATGGTTTCCCAGGAAGATCTGGCATCCGAAAAATTACCTAGCTTGGATGGAGCTGCAGGATCACAGAAAGGCTTGCCCAGGAAATCGAACCCGGGCCGGTAGTCCAGCGCTCTAACCCCTGGACCATCGCAACTCAACGTATTATTGTATTAAAATACAAAAATATGTAAATATATATAGCATAACCTTATTCATAATTTTTTTAAATATTTAAAGACAAGTGAAATATACGAGGTGTGTTCAAAAAATAACGAGAATTTTAATTTTTCGGACAAAATATTTATTTATTCATAAACATTGATGTTGTTACCTTCAAAATAGTCCCCATTGGAGATTATGCACTTGTGCCAGCCGCCGAAACACTTCTCAAACTCGATCTTTGAAATAGCCTTAAGTTCTTCCATCGATGCGCGTTTAATGTCATCTACGGCTGTAAAACGACGGCCCTTCAAGGCTCTCTTAATTTTTGGAAACAGGAAAAAGTTATACGGAGCCATATTTGGCGAATATGGAGGCTGGGGCATCGATACAGTATTGTTTCTGGCCAAAAATTCACGAAAAAGCAATGAAGTGTGAGCTGGTGCATTATCGTGGTGCAAAGGCCATGAATTATTTTTCCACAGATCCGGGCGTTTTTTTCGGATTGCCTCACGCAAACGGCGTTGAACTTGTAGGTAGTACTTCTTTCTGACCGTTTGACCTGGCGGCAGGAATTCATGATGCACTATGTCATTAACATCGAAGAACACAGTGAGCATAACCTTCACGTTCGACCGCGAGCTCTTGTCGAGCCTTTTTCGGACTTGGCGAGCCAGAATGCCTCGACTGGGATGATTGAGCCTTAGTTTCAACGTCATATCCATAAACCCATGTTTCTTCACCTGTTAAAATACGTAGGTTTAAGTAATTCTGCATCGTCGTTTACTTCATTGAGTGACTCCTGAGCAACTTCCATTCGCCGCTGTTTTTGTTCAAAATTCAACAATTTTGGAACGAATTTTGCTGTCACACGTTTTGAACCCAAAAAATTGGAAAAAATGTCATGAAATGATCCAATCGATATGCCAATATCATCAGCGAGATCTTTAATTGTGATTCGGCGATCATTAATAACCATTTCTTTCACTTTTTCCACGTTTTCATCGATTGTTGATGTGCTGGGGCGTCCAGGGCGTTCGTCATCTTCATGGTCTTCACGGCCTTCTTGGAAACGCTTATACCACTCGTAAACTCTTTATTTACTCATAGCCGACTCACCATAGGCCTTTTTTTTAACATTTTACACACTTTGTTACACTTTATTTCATTTTTTGCGCAACATTTGATTCCAATTCTTTAATCCATTTCTTTCAACAAACGAAAATCGCCGAGCTCATAAAACACGTCTAACCTTAGTGGCTGTCACAGACAAAGTTCACAATGAAAACAGCTGAAAGTTTGATCATACTTCAAGGGCATGTATACCAACATAATAAAAAAATGAGACAATCTGACTCTCCAAGCCCGCGAAATGAAAAAATCTTGTTATTTTTTTAACATACCTAATACATATCTACGCAAACGAGTGGAGGTGTTAGTAACAAGGAGTTTAACTTCTGCTAAATGAGACAATTACAACATACTAGACTATTTAGAACGAAAAAAGAAACCTACATACCATCGCAAGCGCGTTGGAATACAGTTTATCAGCTCCCTTACCGTTCGACACACAGAGGGGATTCATAAAGGGTGAAGAATCGAATAATTCCACTGACATGAATGATAGAGACGGGGTGCTTGATGAAAATCCCGCTCTGCAGCACAGGAACGTGTGGAATAAGACTGAGAGAGACGTTTTTGTCACTGAGTGTACATATGCGTGCTTATGCCGTGGAAGTCGGAGGCGGTGAACCCGTGGCATGCAAGACATAATGGTTCACTACAGTGTCCCCTTGGGAACACCAGGGGGCTCGCCGGTGTGCGTATAAAAGAATTGCCTCCATTCCCCTAAAACAAATATGCTGATCCCAAATGATGCACATCTAATTGGTTTATTTCAGTCAAGGCAATTGTTTATCAATCATACCATAATTAACCATTTTAAACTTACAGTAAGATCATAATATCGAAATTTAGCTCTCGCGTATGAAGCTGCTTAGGCTTCATCCAGTCCAAGATGTATTTGTGATGAAAAATACTTGAAGATTATGGAGTATGGGGAGAGCGAATGTTTTCACAATATAAGTGGAAAAATGTAATTATCCGTGGCCCATATCGCGATTTCAAACGAAGGCCATACTCTACCCTGCCACTCTATTCTGACTTGCAACTCGAACGCACAGGAATGTCACATTGCATGAGTAATGTGAGAAATAATGTAGAGTATAGCAATGAAATATTCAGCTATGATTATCACATAAAAGTTGTCACCTTAAACCAAATCCATAAAATAAATCACTCAGCACCGTGCAGGCTTTTACTGATTAAAAATGTGGATACAATCCGATTCCTGGATTAGGGAACCCTTACAACGCCAGTATGGTAACCATTCTTCACATAGGTTGATCGGCATTTTTTTAGAGCAAGAAAGTCGCTAATGGATACTGAGGTTTTATTAATACCCTGAATACTATGCGTCATTCGAACCCCTTTCGCGTTAAACTACGCGATCATTCTGCTGCCTAAGAACGGCTTAATGTGACTGACGTGAGAAAAAGCCGCCAGCGAAAATTTAATCTTCTAAAGTAGATTCAGATGGGATTCCTTTGGATGCGCTCCTAATATCAGATTGCATACACCCAGAGTGGCGGCGTGGAAGTCTAAGGGATAAAGGTTCGGCTACTCGCCAAGATTTCGTGAGTTCAAACCGTGGGGGTGCCTCCGGGCGCCCCACTTAAAATCCTAAGCAGCGATGAATTTGGAGAACCAAAACTTTGAGAAAAACTGCAAATATCTCTGGGAAAGGATCACGCCTTAGCACGAGCTTAGCTCAAATCGCAGCTATCAAGACCAGTATTCTGGATTATCATTGTGATGGTTGATCCTTATGACGCACTCTATCGTTTATATATTTATTTAAGAATTTATCGTTGCAATTAGGCAATTGCCCTGGTGGCAACGATCAAGTCTGGTCGGCTGTCGCTCATGACATGGGCATGCATGCATCACAAGAAGAACAGATAGACAAAAGCTCTTGTATACAATGGCACTTAAAGGATTACCAACTATATTATTACATTTACCATCACCCGTGGCCTAGGTTTTCACCATTCGAGAACAAACTATGCACCGTCCATCGCCTCACTCCGTCAATAATCACGTACTCTTCAATTTCATACACCGTTCAAAATCGCGTCCCGTTACACATCATTCACTTTTGCAATGTAACTTGTAATGCCGCGCACATTACATACAAACAATAGCGTTAACAACGTTAACCACGCATTAATGTTTCAAATGTGAAACAGGGATGTCGCCATCGGGGGAAGGCCACCGATATTACACTCAGTCGGCCCTGACAGCGAATCAAACGTATCTAATCAGTAAATATTTAATGAAGGGTGCATATTAGTTTACTAGTTTCTAACTATTTACTACAAAATAATTTTTACTTTAAGTATAGAATATATTTCGAGAATCGCTATAAAAGGGAACATGTATAAATACATGAGCAGAATCAATTATTGCGAGAGCATATTTATGGCTACAGATGACGAATGGAGAAAAATGAGGAAAATATTTCGGATGACCGCCATTATGAGTATTCGATATCAATTAAGATTCATCGAAGCGCTGGATAATTAATTTGCATAAAAAACTGCTCCTAAGTAGACCAAAATTGATTTTAAAATTATATTTTCATTTTTCTATAGCCGTTGTCACAGAGTTGAAAATTCATGTGTATTTTAGTGAACATTACGAATCCATATTTGTTGTTTTCACTAAGCATTATGCATTAAATATTAAATTTTAAAACTATTTCGTTCGAGTAGTTTAATACGCAGTAAACTTTCGTACGATCACAATGAATGGAAACATTCAATTACTACGATAAGAAATTGTCCCTCAGTAGAAATATATCACGAAGCATTCTTGGTCAAATTCCCTGAACACATTTTTTTCATGGCGAATAGGGAAATTCGTTGCCTAATTCATGTCGTGCTAAACCGGGTTTACTGTGTAAGGATATGGCGATCGAAGTTTCAAAAATCCTGCTGCGTCGTAAAAATCGTTGTTCTTGTAGTTTACCAGATTCTCGTAAGGGGTCGGGTGCTACTGAGTCGGGCGTAGGGAGCGTGGTCGTCGTTACCGGAACAGCGCCAAGGATGCTCAACTACACTCCATTAGCAACGGGTTCATTTGAAACACAAATATTCACGATTGTTTATGAATGAATTGCATATTTGTAATACTAATTACTTTTGACAATTAATTTCGCAGTGGAAAAAGCCATCGTTATGACTTGGTTTTATTGCAGGGAGGTACAAATAAACTTGTGTCTGTCGAATAATATAGATACATTTCAATTGTCTGTCGCTGTTGCTTTCATATACGAGTAAAACACTTTCGTATTTTATGATTATTTTTAGTTTTCTGCTTGTGGTAGCTTCTGCGGTGGGAAATGCGGTTGAAAATTATGATGCGAAGGTCGCTGTTGTTTTATTTGTGAAGGGAGGATTTTACGGAACTGAGAAGAAGAATTCAGAGAAATCTAGGTTCGAAACAGCCTACTGCCAACGGGAGGTGATAAACTTTAACGTAGGTGCTAACAGACGGTCGGAGTGCCAATCGACTTGGAAGTAAATTGAGGTGTGGAACGACATTAAAACACAATTAATAAATTATTGCCTCACAACGTGCTTTATGTAATATTCAAAGGCACAATATTTTTTTCCGAAATAAGATTTATTACTTAATTGTTTGGGTGAAAGTTTTTAGACTAAATCAAATGGAAGAGCATAGATGCACTCTTAAAAATATCTCGGAACAATATTTCTCTTTTAGCAGTTAGGAGCATTGGTCTCAAAACGGAAAATTTGAGACGTCTTAACGCTGTGTAGGAATATTAATGAAGTACGAGTATATGTGGTTACAAATTATCCACCACAGTTATCAGGAGCTACATCACGAAATCAATCGCCAAAATAACTAAAGCATGAGGACGTGACTCTCGAGTACGCCCAAGAGTATTTTCAGTCTCTGAATGTCTGCGTAAGTCTATTAGGCTCACTCACAAACTTCCGACATAATTCACGAGAAGTACAATAATGGCAACGGGGAATTTTTGGATGCCGGACTGGTGTGAGGATAAATCAGCGGCAGGAAATCCATCTGTAAACGCCGCGAGCAAGCGTGAGACTTGGAGCTGTTATAGGCTCACTTCCAGGTCCATTCTAATCATAGTGCCACTCACCTCCTGAGGTCTTCTTCCATTGCGAAAGGTGTCCTTAGGCTCGCCACTGGAAATCCGGTAAACATTCAAATCAACTCTCAAGTACCTCCGCAAAGTGCATTTTGAGGTCGGTGACCTTCTCTGTTCCGCGTGAATTTTTGCCATCCGCACGATGACAGGCATCAGAGATGCTTGAAAAACTGTGAAATAAAGCAGAAAGTGACACATTTCAGCATAAAAGGAATTAACGAACGAAATTGATGCAATGATGAATTGAGAATTCCATAAAGAGACGCAAGTATGTCTTATTTATTTTGATATTTTTATTTCGCTATAATCCGAAAACGGCACTTTGGCCTTTACATCGGAATTTCAACAAACAATAGAAGCAATTTGATTACACACCAGACTATCCTTGACACAAAATACCTTTCCCTCCTGGCGCAGTTGTTGGACAAACGTTTTATTCTGATCCCTTATCGTTCATGAGAAGAATAACAGGTATGATTAATTTTATTGCTATTTATGCTTAGTTTGTGAAATTTATCTGGAATTTAATCTTGTAAATGTTTGACGAGGGGTTAGGTGGTAGAGGAGACTCCGCAGCCTCAACCTCAAATCAAAATAAAGACGACTATCGACCCATCCGTCAGTTGTCATACTCGGCTAGCCTTTCTCCTCTGCCTACTTTCTCCAGTGACCACAATCACGGAATTAACCTGAAAGTGGTGAAGATTAGTGGTGGCCTTTATTTAAAAGAGTAACGTTTAGTTTCTGATGAGTACTTAAAACCACGCAATAGGATAATCGCAAACGAAGAAATTCAGATCGTGTTTGGGGAGAAGGGAAGGATGCTGGGAGAAATGCAAAGAAGGTAGGTTAATGTGGCGAACGATGAGCAGTGAGTGGGATTTGGAAGACGGCGGGAGAGGGGAGAGTGCTGGATAAACGAAGAAAAGGGAGAGGAAGGGGCGTCTTGAACGTCATGATGGGGAGCAGAATGGCGGATCAGAAAATGGTTTATTAAGATGTGGTTTTTAAACGGTGCTTCGAGGGGTTATGTCGTCCAGAAGATCACGGATTCGCTAGTCATCTAAGCGTACCTTCCACCTGAAGACGGCTGCATACTCGAGAAATTATACTCTGTAACTGGAGTAACCCGGCACTGTTGTTGGTGAATCACCCACGTGGTTGGTTGTTGCACATTGTTGGTGGATCGCGGGGCATTTATGTCGATTGCTTCGATCGGTATTGTATTTGCGACTCAGTTGCCACACACACACACATAGCAGTGCTTCCGATGTGTTCGCCTCTTCTTGTTCGCCATGCTTCCCACGGACCTTCCCTTCTCACCCGAGGAACTTCCTCAGCGGTGATTCTAATCCCTTCACCTTTCGATTGTGGCCTCCAGCAATGGACCAATTGTCCTTCCTTTTGCTTACACCTTCCCCTCGCCCCTACCTCCTGCCGCCGTCATTGCCCATGCCTCACTGCCACGGAGGAGAATACAGCATTAAACCCACGTTTCAATGAAGTATTAACTTAAATGTTTCTGCTAGCAGTCGTCGACACGTATATTTCAAACGCCTACACAATTACGGCCAATCATTGCAAGGGCGTGTGATGGGGAGACATACTATGGGCACCAGCTATGATTAACCAGAGGAATGTCTGCACGTGTGAAACGTATTACCATGCTAGTCTATCCCTTTACGAGTAGTATGGTCATGAAGTGGGTGAGGGAAACTCGAATCGTCGCACTTTTCTGCTTACTCCAATACACTCTAATCGTAGGCATAGACCTCTGTCATTATCTCTCAACCTATCAGTGCAGTAAGGGTAAGAATTGTTTCCTCGACGTCGGAAGAACGTTGTCACTTTGAGGTAAATTTAAATCTAGCGTTGACTTTTCAGTTCTCACGGAGTTTGGATCCGAATCCGCAGAATATATACACTTAAAAATAATGTATATGAAGTTAGCACTGGCGGACAAATACAAAAACGCAGAGACACACGAAAAGGAAAAGAAACTCACTAGTTTTCTTTACATACTATATATCTTTGAAATTGACGCTCACAGGCGACGCACAAACACACAAACACACGGATACAAAATATTCAACAAACAGAAACATAAAGGAAGGACACTCACATTGACGTTTCGACGCGTCGCGACCCGTCGCGACGGCCCGACCGTCGTCATCGGAATATATATACACGCACACACACATATATAAGTGTGTGTGTATATATATATATATATATATATATGATTGTATATATATATATGTATATATACATGTACATATATATATATATATATATACATATACATATATATATATACATATGGGTCGCGGTGGTCTAGCGGGTAGAGCGTTGGACTACTGCCGGAGGGTCTCGGGTTCGAGTCCCGGGCAAGGCACTCTGGGCACCTGCAGCTCCACCCAAGCTAGTTGATTTTTCGGGTACCAGATCTTCCTGGGAAACCATAACCGGCACAGGGAAAGGAACTGGCCCCCCTACCCTGATGTGTGAATATTCGCACGCCGTCGGGCTTAGTACATGGGTGAGCTCTACCATCACCTACTAAACCGACCTTCGGGTTGATTACTGTGTTTATGGTTTTTTTATATATACATATATATATATATATATGTATATATATATATATATATACATGTATGAAATAAATGGAACTAACACTAGTAGAGACAAACACAAAACACATACAAAAGAGAAACTCACTGGGTCTCGAAATTTCGGTGGTCTACCCACCTTTCTCAAGAGGAGGAAGGAACAGAAAACACTTTTCACACGTCCAGTTTCGGTGAATAGAACACAGAAAATTAGAGACCCAGTGAGTTTCTCTTTTGTATGTGTTTCTGTGTTTGTGTCTACTGGTGTTAATTCCATTTATATATCTATTTCTATGTGTGAAATAATATTTGTTCGCCGTATGGCGGGATTTAGTGTTTGAATGTGTATATATAGAAAAATACATATATATATATATACACACATATATATATATATATATATATGCCTAAATAACATTAGGGAGTCGTGGAATAGGGAGAAATCCGGCGTTGACCTTTGAATGCCTTTGGCCGAAGAGAGAATTCCGGATTAACACCCCAACCCACAGTGACTCAGCCTGCCCCGCTGGAGCGGCCCCTTGGCTCGGGAGGTGAGCTGCCGTTTCATCAATTCAAGTCCCTGCACTCCTTATTTGCGCCAGGTTTGCGCTCCTCATGATTCATCCGAGTCAATGGCAATAATTCTGGGCGGGAGTCGCAACAGGAAGGGGTCAAAAACAAATTTGGAGGCAAATAGCCGAAGGATTTCTAGGGAAATGCTCATTTTATTAATATAAACTTGCTAGAACCGTTAGCGAGTGGATTTTTTCCATCGTCGATACAAATGAAAACACTGGATTTACACAAGTTAAATAGTTCTAGTGCCACGCCGTTGTAAAACCTTGGTTGTGATAGCGGAAAAATAGTTTATGGAATTTTAGTGTTTTTATTTGTCTGTAAGAATTGATTTTAAATTGTAAACGTGTGAAAGTCTGATTAACAAGGGCAAAACATTTGTCATATCAGAATAATTTTAATTCCGTCGATTACTTACTATTTAATCTGAACGTCTATTTGTACATTCTCAAGTAATGGGCCCTGCAAGTTAGAAGCCCGTAAAGGAAAATTGGAATAAAAACAATGTGGGTTTGGGCGTTAAATGAGGGTTTATGGCCTTCTGAGGAGATAGGCTACTGGGAGGGGCCTTTGCTCTCGAGTTAGAGTCGTCGAAGGGTCTCGGCCGGGCCACCCAGGGATATTTGCAAGAGGAGGTGTTTGCCCTGTGACCTCGACGCTGCGGTGTAAAATAGGCCCTCCCCCAGTTTGGCAGCCCTCTCATGGTTACATGTGTTGTTATTTTAAGGCATAACCCGTGAAAACAGAATTATTTTCTTTAAATGGTCCAGGAAACCGTAACGCTCTAGAGAAAACAAATGCAGTCGGCTTCCAAAATTTATGAGGCAGGCCTTCTCCCCCCCGGTGCTCCAACTTCCTCCTCAAAAGCGTTCACACTCCGGGCCATTTCTTTCGCTTCCGCTGGAAGGATGCGATGGATTGGAAGTGGGGGGGGATCAATGGTCGTGGGGAGCAGGTGCGGCACGCAGGCTGCTTGCACCGCCCGAACCGGCGTCCAAGTGGGGCAGATGACTGCGAGGAGCAAACGCCCCGGCTGAATGTGCGGCGCGCGTCCCAGAGTCAACATCCCATGAGTCAGGGGGGAAGACGGGGCGAGGGGGGGGGGGAAGTGACGACGTAAGGAGACCCGTAATAATTGTCAACAGATGCTCAATTAGAGAATACAACAATTCAAACGCATCATTAACCAATGAAATCCTACTGGAGTTTTAAAAAATACATAATCGATGAGTAGATTACAAAATTTCAGTCTAACTGAACCAGTTTCCGGATTCACAAAAACGGAGACGTAACGATGACAAGACACTACAGACTATTATACGGTGATGCATAAGTTAAATAGAAACATTGATTGGCTAAGATAAACGAAAAATACTCTCACCAAAAATGGCAGATGAATATGGGCATTTTCGAAATGATACTCAAGCGTCAAATGCATCGAACATTTGAAGGAAAATGATGCATCGGAGGAGGAGGTGAGAAGCATATGAGGAGAGTTTAGTATATTTGGTGGGTTAAAGGGAGTTTGCTTAATAAACATGACATGGATCATTCACAGAAGAATTGCGATAAGAATCACGGCATATGTAATGAAATTACTAGACTTAGGACATGAGAATGAGCAGATAAATAGAACTCCTAGAGTAAGTAGCATCAAAAAGGGAAATCAAAACGAATAAATTCATCAAGAATAGACCTATTTTTGTAGTGAAAATCAACTTATGAAGCTTGAAAAACAAAGCAGTTACAGAAAGGATAGAAAAAGTAGTAGTCGGGGGGAGTGTTCATAGCTGTCAAAGATATTCACGAAAGCAAAAGTAAGTGTTTCCCTAATAGTGGGATAGTTTAGTGTTCCATAAAAAGCCCTCGGTCTACATTTGTGCATACTACTGACCCTCTAATCCCCAAGAAACACCAATTTTAGAACTAGAAAGAGGGGTCGGTAGGTTGAATTACCATTAAGATAATTGAAAAATTATAATTGGAGAGGATTTCAACCTTCCATCCATAGACTGGAAAAACTATAGTTTCATAGCAGAAGGTAAAGGCAAGGAGTAATGCGAGTCATTGCTTCGTGTTTTCATATCACATTCGTTAAACCAATAAGTATTAAAACCCACCAGAGGGAACAATATACTATAAGATCTAGCTAGCTATAACTACTATATAAGATCTAGCAGCCACAAATTTATCCAAAGTCGTCCTAAATACTGCCACACTTTATAGACTTATTCATCACAGAATAGTGTTAGTGAAAATTAACTTGATGACTATGAAACTCAGAAACCCAAAAGAAAAATTGACTTGTTTGACCGGGCCGATTACGAAGGATTAAGTCATGGGCAGCAGCAGTCCTATGGTACATTTAAGGAAAGTAGTAGAAACAGTGAGAGATTGTGGGGTGCTTTTCTCGACGTCACACGGGATACAATAGAAAAACACGTACCTAGTAAATTTAAAAGTGACAGGAGGGAGCCTAGATGGTACAACGTAGAAGTGCGTAAAGCATCAAAACACCAAAGAGCATGGCATTAAAAACTAGAGAGATCACTAAAGGACGAGACTAACAGTAAATAATATGAAATAATACGTAACTATTTACTGCTTTAGCTAAAGCGTTTAATAAAATTTAAAAATAAAAGATTAGGTGAATATTTGGACGATAATCCAAAAGCGTTTTGGTCATATGTACGGGAGGTTCAGGGAAACAAGTTGACGGTGCCGTCCCTAAATAACAACGGGAAAAAACTTAAGACCGGTATAGAAATAGGTTAGGGTTATATATTTTTCTGATTGGAGACTGTGAGATACCAAAACTTATTAATGGAATAGGGATTTTCCACTTTTATTTGATCGTATAGGTTTCAAAACATCAATTCTCTCACTGGTTGTGCAAAAAGGGAAGACGTCTACATTTCAAACATTCCTCGGCTCTTGTAGATATTTCGTTTGATTTAAAGCTCAACGCATCATTGGCATCAACTTTGGAAGGTAGTTTGATTTTCATGTGGACTACGCTCTGTCACCTGATGGAGGGTTGGCCATCCTAAATAAAGCTATATTTTTATATATTTTACACCAAAAATCAATACTCTAGACGCGTTTCAAAATACTGAAAAATTACAGAAATATATTTTTCAATAATAAACTTTCACCTTCTCACCCGATTACTGATTCTACGTTTAGAATATTTTCCCAAAAAAATACTGAGTACTCCAAATAGTTTTAAAAATTTGCAAAACGAAGACAGCGGCCACTTTGTAGACGCATAAAACAAGAAAAATATTTCAATGGCCGCGTTATCGAGAGTAAGACTTATTAAATAATGCAGACTATTTCCTACGTCTTCTAGCACGCATCTGTTATCGTACATGTACTCATACACAATGCCTGCGAGAAAACGCGTTTAGTGTACAAGAGCAAAAAAGAAATGTAGCACGAAGTACTTCATCAATCATCAATGAAATTATTGATTCGTATCGAACATAATTATTATCACGCCTGGGTACAATTTCACGAGATATGAAAAGTTGGCCGACGAGTAAAAAGGTAATAAAAAAACAGAATTTCAGCGTTGCAGCCTCCTTGGCAATAGCAAAACTGAAAGCAGCCACAAAAATATTTGCGCATAAAATAAATTAATAATAATCAATTGAATTAATAATTTCCCTACGGTTCGAATCAATAAATAAAGAGCACACATTTTACGATGCTATGTATATATGCGTCTAGGACGTATGTAGCATTTGGTCGAGACAATCGAAGTCACTCGAATGTCGACCACTCCATCCAAACATCGAAATTGGCCGCGATTTCAACTGCTCATCGGGCAGCGCGTGCTTCCAGCACGAAAGAGTCAGTACTCTTGAGTCCATTCCCGCGTGGGCGCGCCATCTCCGCTTCGGTCGCGGAGACTTCAACAAGTGGGCACTAGAAATGTCCCCCTTTGTCGACTCCCCATTCACAACTCGATGGCTTGGAACGCATTGTCCTCGGCGTCCCCCCCCATTGTATCAGGCGCCGCCCCCATTGTATCAGGCGCCCCCCCATTGTAATAGGCGCCCCCCCATTGTAATAGGCGCCCCCCTTCTCCAGCGTCCCCTCTCGTTTCACTCCGTTTGCCTCGCTTCCGCGAAATGCACCTGCTCACCTCAGCACCCCACCCCCACCATGGCTCCCACCCCTCCTCGAATCAATCCACGCACGTCGGAATCGCAATATGCACGGGGGGAGGGAGGGGGGAGGGGCAGGGGGTTCATTACCCTCTCGCTAAAACACTCTCGCTCCAGCGGGACCCCGCGTATACAAACAAGGGTGCATTTCCATTATTCACGACGCGGAAATACTACTCCCGTTTTAAAAATGCCTGCTACACCCGTCCCTACACTCCACTTTTGCAAGCTCCACTTTCGCGGCTGCGCCTGAACGAGTAAACGCAAAAAACGCGCAGTTTTTTTATCAACTTTCAATTTTCGTGATTTCCAATGCTCCCGGATGCCTTTTAATTTTTTCCATGTCCCAAAAATGTCACGAAAAGATTTGATGGTACGGCATTCCACCATTCAACCGTGATCGACCTATCAAAGGTTACTTGAGGACAGTCCCCAACAACTATCATACATTAATCATCACTTTCAATACCTTTTAATGGCCTGACATCGTTTTCTTTTCAACTTTTCCTTACCTTTCACTTTACTTTATACCTTCCAACGAACCAATTCACTTCCTTTCTATTCCCCTTTAACATCCCACTACCTCTCAATATTTCCTCCAACTACTTATTCTGACTTCTTCGAATTTTCCCAAGAAACTTCTACCCCCCGCGGTTATCTCCATGCTGAAAATTTATTCACTATACAAATATTGAAATCCAAAATATATTTCAATCTCCCGCCGTCAGTCACCCTCCCTCTCCCTTTTATCTCCTCCATTCCTCCAAACACCAACATCTCCGCAGCCTCCAATCTGCACCCACCCTTTTCCCTTCACGAGTAATATCTTTTTAAATTTAATAATGTTTTCTTTAAGTCATTGGTCACGTGCCTGCCATCAAATATCTTTTTCCTACAAATAATCATTTCGTTAATGCAAATCACTTCCTAACGTCTCAGTTCCCATATTAATTTTCTTCAAAAGTACTGTCCAAATAAGTGAACTGCTAAACGTGGTCAAGAGTATGCCCCTATTTATTAATGATAAACTAATAATTAAAGAATATTAAATGAAAATATAAACAACATCCTGTAAATGACATCGAGTTTCGACAAATAATGAAATGAGAATGTAATAATGAAAAAATATTTTAAAAATAAACGAACGGTGTCTTTTCCCGGGCAAGATCATTCGGCCTTTTTCAGAATCATTCCCACAGAACTTTATATTGCCCATCGACGTCACGTTATAAGGTAAATATTTCCATAGTATATTTCTATTTCAATTTCTGAATTAGTAAATTTATATACAAGTATACTGTATGGGCTGTGTCAGCAATATTTATGTACCAATGTGTTTACAATGAGTTCAATGTAGATGATATCTGTTTAAATAAATTAGATGACATTAGATACAAGTAATACCTGTAAATTACATGAATTATGAGTTTGACGCTGATGCAGACGGATCAATGTTCGTTTCGTTTTCCATTGGTGGGAAAGAGCACAGCATGAATGGAATGACTGTCGAGGAGAGCGATGCCTGCAAGAAATCTTTTCTCCCTCGCAAAATCAGTTGCCATAACAGAATGAAACAACACATACGACAATTCAAACTTCACGAAAATGAAATTGCAAGGAATGCCAGTAATCAATAGTTACAAATTTACTGGAGAGCTAACATCACTTCCCACAAGAACTTCGGCGGTTGGTGGAGGGGTATATGTACATGCGAACATTAGACAGGTGCTGCACCTTAACCCAAGTCTAGGAAACAGTCGTCAGCAAAAAGCGATTGCCGAAGGATATTACTGAAGCCAGCAAGAAGGAGAGGGCAATAGAGGAAGAACAGGAATGATCTTCAAGGAGCACATACAATAAAATGTCTTCTCAAAGATCTATGGATAAATGAAAAGATAGGTAACTATAGAACATGGATAGCGACTACAAACGAATCCTTGAATTGATAGTGATGTTGACTGGTAATAGGCAAAGTCAACACTTCTGAATGATTTAGGATCTGAAATGCGATAGGCAAAGAGTAAGGCGTAAAACTCCTTAATTATATTTTAGGATTTTTAGTATTTTTTTCGGTTCATCTCCTGTAAGTATAGATGAAATCAGTGAAAAGGACTTTTTCAATGAAATTATTGGACTGCTGATCGGAGGGACCGAGTTCGATTCTCTGTTATGCCTTTTTGGACACTCTCAGCTTCGCCTGAACTATGCAGTTCTTCGAGTACCAGAACTTCTTTGGAAATCATAATCGGCACAGGGAATGGAACTGCCCGCCCTCAACACCCTGATGTGTGAATTCCACACGCTGTCATGCTTAGTTTTGTGTAAACTCTACCGACCTTCGGGTTGATTACTTAGTTTATGGTTTTTTAACCAATTAGCATTTCGTTTAAATAACACATATAAAGTTTATCAATACTCAAGCTCCACACATGGACATAAACCATGAGACAGTACATTAAAGTTATTTTCTTAAGTTAGAATAATCCATTCTCATTTTAAGTAAATTCGATTATTCAATCAAGCAAAACAATTTCTACTGCCATTAATTACAAAAACCTACCGTGGCCTACAAACATGAACTCAACACTGAAGTTTCGTTGGGATTCAATCTGTTAATTGGGATCCCCAATACCCTAACTATTATTTGATATCTATGTCCAATCATCTTTCTCACCTCCTGGAGGAATTTATTGGGCGACTAAAAACACCGAATTTGGTGCATCTCCAGAGAACATAGAGATAAATTTAAAAATAATTAAATAAAATATTTTTTAATTTAAAATAAAAATTTAAAACATTATTCATTTTTTGGTGGTTCTTATCGTACCTGTTTTTCAAGGATGCCAACCCATAGATCCAGAAAACCAGAATTTCATGATAAAGTATGATAGAAGAATCACACTTGTCTGAAATATTAAACAGGGCCATGGAAGCTATTATTGGATTCAATTCAAGGAAGCTATATATGGATTCAATTTTTTTGAGGTGTATTATTATTCAATATTCGATCCTTGTATTACAAAAATAACGCCTTTTCAAAGCAGGGAACGTTTTTCCAGCAGTAATGCCTAATAAATTTCTTTTCATGTTGATTTCCCGTTAAAAAAACAAGCAAAACATTGAAAACTGCTAACATTTCTATTTATTTGGATTGCTGTAAACTTTTTTTCCAAAGAAACATTATAAATTGAGCCGGACAGATTGATCATCAACGCATGCGTAGAATACAAAATGACGAAGCACGCAATAATTGACTCAAACTTATACATTACAATTCTTTTCATCCCATTGATTTTACTTAACGGGAGATTAGAAAATATTTTTTTCCAAATGAAGGTCTCTGCAAGTCATTTCCGCAGTTGAGATTCTACGAGAAATATTTTGCCTGTTTGAAAATATTTTCGAGATAAATCTGCTTAACTACTAGAGACGCAGACAGAGAATCAGGTTTAATCTTCTCCTATTAAAACCTACTCTGGAAAATCTTTGATTACGAAACTATGTTGCGGATTGGATTTTATCGAGCAAATATTGCAGTTACTCTTAAAACGATGAATAACTACGGGAAACATTCTCGTAAAATAGCTGGAATTGAACAAAACTTTTTAAAAAGGTGTTGTTTTGCATGTACATAAAAAATGTATTATTATTGGTAAATACACCTGAAATTTACAGAATGTTTTCCCTGAAATAACAAGAAATGAAGTCATACAAAAATGTTTTCCCTGCAAGAAATTTTCGGGCATAGCCTTGAAAATTTGAAACATACTCAAGAGCTACTATTTTTTTATATGCATGCCTGTGAACACGTTTATAATATGCACCAGTATATATTTATACACATCATGCTATCCGTTCCCCTTCGGCTTAGGCAATGTAAAAAATCCTCTTTTTAGTGGTTTCAGGAGACTAGCTCTCTTTTAGTATTTTCTCCCACATTTCCCTCTGACTTCTTTCACCGCTGTCACATCAATACGTTGCTTCACACATGCTCCTCGTTTCCAGAGACTTTAATATTCCTCGTCTTGAGGGCATCTTTGACCTCAATCACCCAAGAATAACACGATCTAGAGAAGCAATTCACTCGCATTTCATATATCTGTATGGTGATTGAATTCTTATCTTTCCTCTCAACTTTAACAAATCAGCAAAGGAAATTTGTTCACACTTGTCAATTACCGGTTGATCCAATCCACGCTTTCATAACCCAAACATTACTCATTCTATACCTGCTATTTTTAAGCAAAAATTACTAAAATATCTCCTATCGACCACGAAATATTCATTAAAATCCTTATATTGAATAAAAATAATTTAATATTGTAGCAAAATAAATTCTCTCTCCTGATTTGAACTAAGGAAAAGTTAATGTAGGAACCTCATAAGTACGCGATTTTTAATCACATTTTTGATCACGAATAATGGTCACAGTGTTAAGGTGTCATTCAGCCATTGAGTGCGCCTCCTTGAATTGACCGATGATTGAATATTAGGCGCACATCTGGAGCTCACAAATGACCTTCGTTTGAATTTTCTCTGCCAATATTAGTTATAATTTATTCCATAATATTAACTTTAATCGTCCTGTCGAAAGAACGCTTCGAAGACGCAAACATTCGTCGACGTTTCTGAAGTAAATGCATGGCAAAACTATCGAAGAGTATACGCGAATGTAAATACGTTCAATTTCGATTCTGGCATTTAATATCCTCCCGTTTGAAAACCCACCGGGCGGGCCCGAGGGGCCACATAGCCGGCACAGCTACTCGTCGAGGACCTCGAGGAGCAGCGGCTTGCTAACGGAACGCGCTTTTGTCTCCTCATTCCTTTTCTTAGTCTGACTCCCGGCGGAATGTTTTGGCAAGGGCGTTCCAAGGGGGGGAAGGCGGGGGAAGGAGGAAGGGAAAAGCCGAGGGAAGACGGGGAGGGACGGGTGTCCCCGAGACACCGAGACCACGCATGCGCCCTTCGACGGGCTGTGGGGGAAAGGACCCTTTCAAATTTTCTATTTCCGTCCGAGAGGGGCGACGCGGGGTCTCGGCCCGCTCCCCCTGGCTATATAGGCCAGCGAACAGGGTAAGGGGGGGCTGCTCTATCGCGGCGAGGGAAGGAGGAGCAATTGATACGGCCGAGAGAGAATTCGGGAAACGACGGAGGCGACAAGCGAGCATCGCGGGGCGCCGGGGATCGGTGGGGGAGGAGGGACCTACGACCCCTGGCGCGCATTCCAGCCGCGACGTCCAGCCCCGCGGCCGAAAGACTGCGCTCGCAAGTGAGGACGAAGCGTCGCATAACCCGCGAAATTGAATGAGATCTTATTTTTGGCGAGCACTTCCTCCCTTGTCAAGCAAGCTCTCCTTGTTCGCGGTAGGCGGGAAGATGGCGGGTTGGAATACCGGCGATACCTCTCGACATTGCCGGATTTGCGCGAGTTACGTAGTTTCTTAGAAACAGTTTTTCCAGAAAAATAGAGGCAGAGACAAAGTAAAGCAGGAGAAGGAAAAAATCAAGGGTTAAAAGAATGAAGAGGGATAATCTGGTGAAGCATATTCGGCTTTATTTAATTTATTCGCTTAATATAATTGCTATCCAGCTCAGTAAACTCGATGGTGCTTGGCTTATTTAACTTCGGGCTCTAGATTGCACTAATGATTGGCCTTATTCCTGGGTATTAGACTCTACTGGAGACTACGAAATAAGAAATTACGAGTAAGGTGTTTACATATTATTGTAGATAAAAGGTCGACCTCGCGGTCTATTCGAGAAAACCTTTATGCAGTAACTCTCACGTGAAACACTGTGAAGTCCGATTTATTTTTCAAAATATGAGAACACATAAACTATATTAATTATTTGACTAGGTTATTAGATTCTAAAGATTACTACTTCGCATCATATTATAATTAGAGAAACCTAAGAAAAGACGAAATCATATCAGATTGTATCAGAAACTAACACTCGAAGTGACAACATAATGACAGCATAAGAGAGAATCATCGTTTTATAACAGATTGGAGTATAGAAATAGAAGCACGAAGTAAGCTCAAAGCAGGAAATTTGGCGGAACGGAAGAATAAGGAAACGTAATGAATAGCAAAGATGAAGTGATACGAGAGTGGGGAACTGGGAGTGGAAGAAAGAAAGTGTCTCAAACACTGATATGAAGGTAAAATAATTTTAAGGCCCGACGACGGCAATTACTGGAAAGAAAAGTGTTGGGCCGAGTACATAGCATAATAAAATAAATGTATTGAAGTATACAATGAAGAGTGCGTGCGATCACTACGACGGAATGAATATAAAAGAACAAAAACTGCAACAAAGAAATCTGAGGACTCATGACTAATGCTGATGAGTAAGTATAAAGTATTCTTAGTGCCCGAAACCTAAATTAAGGAGAATATTGGTTGAGTAGACAAAAGCATGCTGACAGATGCACTCAGAAAAATAACTTCACATTGTGCGGCGATGAACTCGTAACCATACAAAGTTTGCAGATGCACTTTCACCAACCGAAGGGTTAAAACATCGTCATCATTTACTGATTACAACTGTTATACAATATTTCATTCAACATCAGTTAGTATTTTTGATTACTTGATATTACCTTTAAGATGGAAATAGATATAAGTAAAAGGGATAGGAGCACATATAAAGGCAGCATATCTTCTGGCCAAAGTATCCGGGAACTTGGTTGAATGAAGACCCCGCAGATTTCATTATAAAATACGTTTCCTTGATAGCTCAAGTGATTAGAGCATCGGCAAGTCGAAAGATCCGTGTCTCAAGTTACGGTCAATGAAATATTTTGCGCTTGTGATCTGCTTGATTCCGCCTTCCCCACCTCGCCTGTGTTTGTCCTTTTTTTGTGTTTCTATCCATTTTCCTTATATATACATATTTTTATATGAAAATTCATTTACCAATTACTTTTCATTTATGCCCTTCTCTGTTAAAGCAATAATAAATTATTACAAAGCCTGTCCCAAAAGTAGTAGGATTAAATCGATTAAAAGACATTAATGCCAGAATTGGTACATCCACTCAAAAGTCTTCGAAGTAGCACCCTTGTGCGTCCACACACCGCACGATCCTCGTTACGGACTATTGTAACGCTTCAACCGAGCAGCGGTGACGTCTTTTCGGAACGGATTTGAGGTAGGAGAAGAGGAAGAAGTCCGGTGGGTCACTGTCTAAAAAATTGGATCCTCAATCATATGGTTGAGAGGCTCTTGGCAGATCCACGCAAGAGTTTCTTTGTTCGTCCGAGACCTGCGGAACCAACTTCGCACACACATTTCTCATGCCCATTTTGTCGGCCACAAGCCGATGCACATCAATTTTAAGGATTTTAATTTCATCAGAAGCATTGCGAACACTTAATTTGCGATCCCTGTCCACTGAAAAGCTTCACTCTTGCAGGAATGTTATCACTTTTTGAGGTCAAAGGGCGTCCTGAACGTTCAGCGTCTTCAACTTCTTCTCTACCTTCTCGAAACAACTTGTGCCATTCTAAACAACCCGATCCATCCATGGCGTTATCACCATAGCTACCTTGAACATGTCATGACTCTCTTTCCCAGCTTTACCCAGTTTCACGCAGAATTTGTTGGCGTAGTACTGATACAATAACCGGTGCATGACGGTACGTAATGGGATCACCTTATAGAGGTTTCTCAAACGAACGATCCGCACTCCGCAAAGGCTGGGGACCAACTTGTATCAGCCTCCAGCCTTTTCTGAGACTCCTCTCCCTCAAAACTATTCGGAGAAACAGCCGCCCATCCGTCAGTCTTCCTGGTGAAAAATATGTCATACTACTTTTGAGACAGACCTTATATTTCCATCTAGGTGAAAAGGTAGAATGAGTTGTTTTTAATTGCCACTACATTTTCTCATTTTTAACTTCAAATAACGTCTCCCTATTTGTAGGATGTGTTGCAATACTAGGGAGAATTTTTTATATGATTACACTTATTTTCATTCTCACCATTTTTTTTAATGCAAGATGATATCGTGCACATTTTAGGGTTTCTTCTTTCCATCATTAATTTTCAAAAATTGTTAGCTCTATATGGATAGAAAAATATTAGAAAATCAAACACGAAGACATCATTTTCTAACAAATATTTTTAGAAGAAAAACTTTAATAAGGGCAAAATATGGTGAAAACCTTTAAAATTAAAAAACCTACTACTTAAAGTTCAAAAATAAATAATTTTGAATATTAGAACACGGTTTCTCATTTACAACTTTGAAATTCACCATTTAGCATATTTCAAACATTTCATCAAAACAAAATGCTATGAATAGATCAATGCTGACCGCTAATGATGTGCTAGATGCTTGATTAAAAAACAATCCCCCCTTCGCTAATCCGAGATCTGAAACGCAAAGGAGGCGATTCGCATCCCTTTTTTGCCACAACTAAAAATAAATCATATGAACTTCACCGCTCTTTTAGCCAGGGAAGAAAAACTTGAACCGAGATATCAGTCCGAAGTTTGAAATTACTATATATCTGCAACGCATCAAAGGTCGCACGCCTAAAATAACCGTGAAAACCTAACCGGGTGAGGAAGCACTTCATGGCTTTCCAACAGTCTGTATTGTGTTCGCCAACACTTAATATTTTCTCATGGATTATCATTTCAGATGAAGTCAATCTCTTAAGGCTATCGGGTTTCAAAACTCAAATACCCTACTTCTATATGACACTCTCCTTTGCACGTTTGACCCTTCATTTCGTCCATCTCTAAAATATAACAACATCACAAAAGATCACACACATATTGTAACTCCAATTCGCGGATTCCGTTCCAAGTTCATATTCATGGATAGTTCTGAGACTTCTCTAAGTATATACTATGTTTTTCCACATGTTATCGTAAAGTCCAAGAAACCTCTCAGTGAAATCGGAGCATTAATATAATATACATTTACTATGCTGAATTATAGTCAATTGCAAATTTAAGTGGTATTATTAATACCTTGGTCTTTCATCTGCATTTACACAATACCCTGCGAGTGATCGCAAGGACGTGTGGCAGGGGGTGGTAGGTCACCAGCCATTCCACATACATTCAATCTATTTCCTCATGCACCTGGCACCCCGCGAATCACCAAAAACAGCGCGGAAAGGGGGCGACCAATCATACAACATGCCTACATATATTACGATTGTTACATGGTTAGTAGCTGTTCCTGTGCCTACACGAAGACACTTATTACCGGTAAGTATTCTACACATTCCGGACGGACAATTCATTAATGCAATTGGCTTTGTATACATTAGCTACACCCTACCCAAGTCTGGAGTCCTAACGCCCCCGGGGGCATGAGGACTCCGGATTTGAAGAGTGATTTGTGATAGTTTAATCCTGTACACCCCTATTTTCGGCTGCGCGTACCTATTATTTTCTAATGTGTTCACCCTTTTATTGTTGTCGCGAATAATTTGCGGAAAAAAACGAATATTTGAATCTATCAATTCAAAAGTCTATTTCTCTAATTTTTTAGAAATTTTCGGCCTTGCCAATGTAACTAGGAGGCCTATTGATATCTACAATATTTACAAATCACTAGTTAATTAACGTATGTAGTAATTCACAGACATTTTATCATAATAATTATTTCAATCTTTAGATTGGTTTACTGTAGCCCTCCATTCTTCTCTATTCAGTGCCCCACCCTTATGACAGTTTTTCTACCTTGCACCCTCCTTAATTTTTCCTTTCTACTTGTGTTTCTCAAGGGATCTTCCCTTTCATCTTCTGGTCTTATGTTTACTTCTTCGTTCCTCACTTTGCTGCTCATTTATTCTTCAGCATTCTCCTCCACATGATGCAAAGGCTTTTACAAGTATTCTTTACTGGTTCACTTTTCCAATCTTCCTTGTTCCTAATCCGGAGAAGACCATTCTCCGTACGAACGTTTGAATGAACTTCTTCCTTATTAGCTACCCCAGATACTTTAAACATAGTACGATAGTATCCTATTCTACTCGTAGACCTTCTTAGCTTGACCAATTCATCTAATTCTCTTTTATCTTGTCACCCGACTTCTGGGCAGACCGAGCTTTTGCGTCAGGGTCGTAGCCATAGACCCATGACGCATTTCCAGTGATGACCAATTTTAGAAAACCTGGGTAATCGTTTGTTGCTTAGAGCGAGTTCCCTGCAGCTGCAGCAAGAAATTCTTGATGCTGACGATATAAAAAGAATGCGACGAGGCAGCTGATGGCCATTCTGATAAAAAAGACTACCGATTGTTTCGACAAGTAAAAGAGACACCTGGATAAGTGTGTGAGGTCCCAAATGGAGTACTTTGAAGGGGAATAGGGCCTCCTAATTGTTCTGGGTGGGATATCTTTATCAAAATATATAATACATGGTTGAATAGACCTTCTGAACAGACCTCGTACATTGACCCTCACATGGCCTTCATTGATTTTTTGGTCCGTTTTCACATTTAATTCCGGCAAATATAGAGACTGGGGCATCATTACAGTATTGTTTTTGGCCAAAAATTCACAAACAAGCAATGAAGTGTGAGCGGGTGCATTATCGTCGTGCAAAAGCCATAAATTGTGTTTTTCCACAGATCCGGGTGTTTTTTTCAGATTGCCTCACGCAAAAGACGTTGAACTTGTAGGTAATACTTCTTACTGACCGTTTGACCTGGCGGCAGGAATTCATGATGCACTATTCCATTCAAATCGAAGATTACAGTGAGCATAACCTTCACGTTCGACCACACTTGTCGAGCCTTTTTTCGGTCTTGGCGAGCCAGAATGCCTCCACTGGGATAATTTGAGTCTTCGTTTCAACGTCATATCCATTAACCCATGTTTCTTCACCTGTTATAATACGTACGTTTCAGTAATTCTGTATTGTCGTTTACTTCATTTAGTGACTCCTGAGCAACTGCCATTCGCCGCTGTTTTTGTTCAAAATTCAACCATTTTGGAACTAATTTTGCTGCCACGCGTTTCGAACTCAAAAAATTGGAAAAAATGTCATGAAATGATCCAATCGATATGCCAACATCATCAGCGACCTCTCTAATTGTGATTCGGTGATCGTTGATAACCATTTCTTTTACTTTTTCATTGATTGTTGATGTTCTGGGGCGTCCAGGGCGTTCATCATCTTCAAGGTCTTCACGGCCTTCTTGGAAACGCTTATTCCACTCGTAAACTCTTTATTTACTCATAGCAGACTCACCATAGGCCTTTATTAACATTTTACACACTTTGTTACGCTGTATTTGATTTTTACGCAAAATTTGATACAAATTCTTTGATCCATTTCTTTTAACAAACGAAAATCGCCGAGCTCATGAAAATCTAACCTTAGTGGCTTTCACAGACAAAGTCCACAATCGGTTAATTGATTTATGGTATTTAGTCGATAAATTTCCGGAGTTCCATGATAATGAACTTATCGAATCAATTAATGTGTGCTCTAAAGGGGGGCTGGGAAAGGTGAAGTCTGTCTGCACGAGGTTTAAGGGAGCAGGCCTCTGGCTGCAATCGACCAATGGTGCGGAGTGTTCCGCAGTGGAACGACCCCTTGAGGGAACCACGCTCTTCCCATCACATTTTATCCACTTTACCTCACAGTAGGGGACGGTAGACCAGTTTCTTCATTTCATTCATTCTATCGGAATGAAACCAAAGCTCCCCACGTCCACAGAAGACGTTCAATTATAATTATCAAAACAAATCTGAATCTGAAGTTCTACAAAATGTATAGTGCATGTACTTATGTATGAGCATATCCAGGTAATTCGTACTTAGTGAGTAATCTAATCTCGCAAACAGTTACACCACATTCGTGTCGCACGCAGTGACGGCACACTCGAAATGCTTTCTTTGAGCAGGTAGCTTGACGTCGCATAAGAAAGAGATAATGTGTATCCTTGCGCATAGGCAATTAAAAACTATTCTGAGCAGCGCTGACTGCCGTGATAATAGGGGAAAAATAGTCACCGAATATGAGTGGAGGAGGAAGAAATTGCCCCTCTCATTTACGGAATCGGTACAACAACTAGTCGAAAGCATTGGACTATTTAGTTCATCCTGCTATAAAAATACGTATTTCACAAATTGGTCGAGGAAAAGAACGACAAATCCTCGCAAATAGAAACTACAATTAAACATTATGAGAAAAGCAAAAGTTACACTTTTCTACAGATTTATTTGTTACGTACAACGCGTTTCAGTTCATCGACCCACCTTCAGGTGCAAGACTAGATTCAACTTGTGGTACATCATATATACTCGTCGTCTGAGGAACGGGGGGGCGGAGAAAAGAGTGAGGAGTAAGTTTTGTCTCTTTGTCCCCGCCTGCCTTACTCCTCAATCTTTTCTTCCCCTCCCCCTTCCTCAAACAGGTATAAATATGATGCATCACATGTTTAATCTTGCCTTGTACCTGAAGATGGTTCGATGAACTGACACACGTTGTATGTCACGAATAAATCTGTGGAAAAGTGCAAATATGGTTTTTCTCATAATAACGAACTTCAACTACATCTCGCCTGAGTACGTCGAATACAATTAAACAGCACTGCACACGAGTGAAACTGGTATCTTCGGTCTTCTTTAGACCTACTGGCCATCGACCGTAAAAGTAAGACGCATGTTAATTCGAGGTAACTGTCGAAATATTCTCATCAACCATACACCATATGATAAAAACAAGTCAATAGGACGGAAATATTTTAAAAAATCATTATATGGCTTCCTAAAAGAAATTAATTAACCTAATTCATTATTTCAATACGTTAAGAGAGGTAATACATAGTCAAACCATAGTTACCCTCTAATCGCACCAACGCGTTGACGTTAATCGAAGGGAAAAGTTGAATTGTTTTCAAAAGTAAAAATAATTTGTTATTACTCCCTCCATTATAATTTTCATAAGTGTCACGTCTGTAAAGCTATTTTAAATATCGATTTCTCTTGAGACAGAGCCATTTGAAGCAAACTGTCGATATATTTGCGGCTTTAGTCATCATGAAGGAGTAATGTTTACAAAAATTTCTATTCCGACTGAAGATAACATAATGCTCATAGACATGCATATGGTTGAGAAAACAAAGTTATGGACTGAGCGAAAGAGATCAAAACTCTAGTAACTGAAGCTCTAAGAGGTAACTTCAGAGAACAAACACGAAAAAATAGAAGGAGGTGTTATCAAAGTATAAATAAAACAGAAAGAGTGCGCTTAAAGGGAAAACGAGCCAAGTATTCAGAAAAATGAAATACATTTGAGAAGGGGAACGGGCGGTCAGAATTAAGTCGACAAATATCCGAGTGGAAAGGAACTGTAATGGAAAACACGACCCACGCCCTTTCTTTCCGTTCCTCGAAGGTTGTGCCTTTGGATTAAAACTATGCCCCAGCGAAGGGGAGAGCGAAGGGGCGGGGAGGTGCGCGAGGAGCAGGCGTGTCTCACACTGATGCGCCCGCGAATATTCGTGGGCAGGTTGTCCCGGCTGTTGGGCACTAATTCCATTAATTGCCGACCAGATACCCTAATGTTCGAAAACAGAGGCCTCACGGCTTGAGAACTCACATTGAGTTATTCTTCGCAACCAATCCACCCATGAAAACAATTTGGATTTAAGCATGTGTACTTCGGGTTGCTAAGCATAAGCATTGACATAGTTTTTATAGATTATTCATATTCAAGAATGCTTGAAAGTTACGCCCAACAATTCTAAGGATGAGGTTCTACCGCTAGCTCTATTTCGTTCAGAGTAAACAGAGAAAAATCGTTACCCCAGTTAACACCAATCAACACAATTATATCATACAACGAACACAATACATTTTAAAAATTAAATTCTGTTAACTTACTATTACTGGAAATTCTTATCATTTGGCAATTTTCCATAGTTTTGACCAATTTTCAAAATTTTACTGTAATTACAATTGCAAATTACGATTATTTTAAATTACATCCATCATTAATCCTCTTTTTTAAAGTTTATTTGTAGTACAATGAAATATTTATAGGAAAAAGGATAAACAGATTTGAGATTTGACTAGTCTTTGACCATTTTCAATCACAAAATACGTAACGTTATGAAAAACCTTAATGTAAAAGAACATTTTATATATTCTACAACTTTAGATGCATGAATTGCGTGAGGACGACCACTTTTATATACAATTAAATTGCAAGCCGAGGGGATTCTCAATGCAGCCAACAAACATATGAAAGATGTTACTAGTTCTACCCAAATTACCCTGAATAATATTGATACATTAGTGAACATTTTTAATCTCTTGGGATGAAAAAACTCAATATAAACCTTTGGTTACATTTCCGCGTTCATTTTGTGCCTTTCTCTACTGCTCTTATCGAGAATCCAAGAAGAGTCTCCCTCAAGTTTTCCAGCGATGCGTCGAATAAGTCGCCAATACGTGGCGGCGAACCAGTCGACCTCCGCCGCCCTCGTAGTTGCGTTGCTTGGGTGGTAAACATGTGGAAGGTCGCAACACAGATGGAAGATGGTGAGGAAAATGGAGCGCCACATTTATTTCGGAAGGACTCCAACAATCCTTCAAAAATAAGCGATGATTTCGCAAGCAGCTGAAATAACTTGTCTCAAGCTACGGTTCTCATCATAAATTTGAATTAAGGCAGACAATAATCTCGACCATGTCCTCCTTCACTATGCGGCGCGAGATTATAAAGCGTGATTATTGTAAAATTACGAAGGAGATATTTATAATACTGTTTTTAAACGAGTAGACGTCTGTTCTTGGCTACCATGCTAGACATGAACAATGTGGCCGCTGAACGATATCAACGAATAAGTCATTGATTTAAGCCTGCATGCCCTTTAATTCCTTCTTAAAATGACTAAGGAGCTTAATATTTAATAGCTATAATAATTATCGGCATTATACCGGTTAAGGTAGGTTTTAAATTGACACATGCTAAACAGCATTTTTGGAGAGGCAGGGGATAATTCCTTTGCCTCACTCAAAAAATACACCCTTGTAGCCAACAATCTTGTAATTATCTCATTAATTCCGCATAATTCCTTCCTCTCTTCATTCCATCCAACATCTCAATCTTATTCATACCCCTTCCTCGCTTGCCTAAGTTTCTCCCCTATATAACAGCCTTCAACATACAATCACCAATTAATATACTCTACATGAAACTTTCTGCTTCCTTTGGATTTCACCCAGCAACCACATCTAATTAATTATTTACATTAGCAGAGTATTAACATTTTAGCCATTGCACAAGGTCCTACAAATAAAATTGAATTCACTAAGTAAATAATAGTTCCATTAAATATAAATTTGGTAATTAATTTTGCTCAGATGGCTGAAAAACTATTTTAGAGTAAAAATCATTCGTCTTGACCAGAATTTGACCGGTATTCAACCCAGGAACCCTCGATGTCCAGCTGAGTGCTTTAGTCAGTTAAGCTACCAAGAAGTCCTCTTACACTCCGAGATCATGGTCAACACGAATGATTTTCACGCTTTGAAATTATTGCATTGTAATACAAATTTAGCGAAAGACTCCGTTAAAAGTTACAGTTGTGTCATACCCCGCAGTCGCTTAGAACTCAGATGGCTCGTTGTTGCATGAGTCCCCCACCATAACGTCGGTTGTGGCAGGGAACTAATTTGGTGGAAAATCTGAGATTTCATTCTGAATATACGCCGGGAAAGTACCAGAAACTTGAATCTTTGTGGAGTGTGTACACTTATTCTCTAGATGGTGAAAAAACCATAGACAGTATTTGAACCAGAACTTCTGGATTTCCGAGAAAGAGGGAGTTACTTTATCTCAATCTATGGCCACATTTAAGATAATATATAAAAAATATTCCTTCGGGTGTCCCGTCAGTGAGGTCACTCTTTTTCCCAGACGATGTTTTTCCCGATGGAAGAAGAGCACTCAAAGCACAACATATTTTATAGGAATTGATGCCCAAGTACATCTGCATATTATTCCTAATTTGAGGACGAAACGTCTCTTGCCCAAAACTGAAAATTTTGTGACGAGACACTCGTACTGACAGAGCAATGCTGCCACTATTGGTGAGGAATGACGAAATTTTCTCAATTAATCGGAAACGTGAGCCATTGGGAAAATAAAAAGGAGAAAAAAAGCCTTAGAAACCGAAATATGTTACAGGCGGATGATGGAAATGAAAAGGAGATACAAATAAAAAAGAATTTTTATAATAAAAAAATAAAATGAAGAAAAGACGGAGCACTAAACGAAAAAAAATAATTATAGGGAAATTTAGAATTAAATGCTTTTAGCTCACGTTGAGAAACAACGGGTTTGCGACCAATCTGAGGGAGAAGTATAATTGGCATCAGAAATGAAGGTAACGGGCGAGCCGATGAAGAGGGAAAGCAGATCAATCAGGGAAAACTGAACTACGGCAGCAGAGCACAAATGGGCATAGAGGAACAGTTGGAGAGGGCAATCATCAAAATAAGAAGCAAATTTAATGTCGAGCCCAAAAATGTTGAACTAAATGTAACATTAGCATCACGTCATAATCTAAGTCTTAGATTTTGTGTAAGTGCATTTTCAGAGGTGGACCTAGATTGAACTTGTGCTTTTGAAACGTACACTTCTTGAGAAATGGAGAGCAAACGTCAGAAAATAGCCTTGGCCAAGTCTTAAAGGACGCGCAGGTCATTCAATCACAAGGCAGCGCTGAAAGGCGAACCCCGCCCGGCCCCCCGTCCCCCCCCTCCCCGAGGCTAGGGAAACAAATCCAGCCGTGTGGGCGGCGGTTGTGTAACACGAGTTCTGAACCGGAAATGGATTTTTCCTCCAATATTCTGTGGAAATGACTTTGTGCGAGAAAAGCTGAGAAAGGTTTACGGCAGAGGCGAGGGAAAGGACGTGAGAAATGTCTTGATTTGAGAGACAGAAATAAGTCGGGAAACGGGAAAGGAAGTGTCAAGTTATCAAAACAGTATTTCGCGGGGGCGAGGGGGGAATTTGATGAGGATAAGCCAAATTAGATGGACGCAAGAGATTAAATATTCAAATGAATTATGTGCAGATGAAGCGTAAAATAATGCGAAGGATACGGACCACTACTTTTAAAATGAATACGAAATTATTGGTATTCATGAACAAGCTTAACTTTGTAGCATTTGTAATTACAACTTCTTCAATAGTTTTGAAAATCTCAATCATACAGATTCCTGTCAATGCCTGTAGTATGTATAACTAAGTATCTATAAATCTTTGTTTTAACATCGACGCTGCACTTTCAATCCGTATGTGAAGAGGACCATTTAAATAACTTAATTGTGAAGCAAAATAAACATAATCATTCCGAAAATGTATAAAATGGTTTCAATACTTATGTTTGACCTTAAGTTTTGAAGCACCAGAGTATTTACTGGTTGTTTAATAGCTACACTAATGCTACATTTAATTCTGGGAGGCAAAAACCATTCTCACATGACTCTCGCAAATTGAGGTTAATGGATGCAATATTAAGACTCGAATAAAATCTTCAGGCCCAAGCTCAGCTTAACTTTTTAATCGAGTACATTTTCAGCAATGCATTCATTTACATCATTATCTGTAATGCCGATGAATAATATTTTTGTATCGGTAGGAGAACTGCATCAAATAATTAATAGATATTTCAAAGGACTAAATAAAGGCCAATGTTTTGAGATTGCTATCCACGCAGTACACCGTCAAACTACAGTAATTTTTTATGTAAGATAATGATTCACACACTATCATTTAATTGGCACAAGATTCAAAGTAGTTTTTATTTTTATTTGGATAAAAATAATGATAAAAATCGCAATAAAATTAAAATTTGGAAAACTATCCCCAAAACATCTTTCCGCCAACGATTAATTTCTAGGATTATTCCAGACCAATTGTAATTTCGTCGTAGTATAAAAGGAGAAAAGAGCACTCCGCGATCAAGTCACTCGAGGGCATGGCCATTTTTTTAGACACCTTCCCCAGTGGCGTCAGGGGACTCCGTGGCGTGGGGTTTTGGAAGACCATCGCACGCCGCCGGCCAGGGTTTAGTTTCTTGGATTCCTCCGTCGCTTCCAGCGATTTCCCCCTCCAGCGCCCGTGCTTTCGCGCCATTCCACCCGTCTTATTCTTATCTCGGGGATTCCCCAAGGCCCCTCCGCCGAACCCTTCCTCTTAATCACTCCCTCCCACTCCCCTCACTCTCCTCCCCTCCAATACGCACACTCCCATAACGACACCCTTCTTCGTCCTCCCTAATAGACAATATTCTTTCATCGATTTCATTGTTGCGCATTACAGGGAATCAAAATTGATGAAATGAGCTGGTTGGTCACAGCTCTCCGAGAGAGAAAATATTCTTGCTTGTGGTGCTGGGTATGGTATCGTCGGAATTGTTCAGACAAGTGTGTCGTAAGGAGTTTGCTGAAGCTCCGTAATTCTCCTAATCACGATTAAATTCTCCTTTACACGATTTAATCTTATTTTAGTAAAAATACGATACATGTGGATCCAACGGTTATTCACAAAAAACATTAATAGGAGAAAAAGGCTCGCCAAGGCAAATTTTAAATAAATTTGGGCAGCAAATTTATGTAGAAAGGACCTCATCGTGTGAATAACTGAGATACTTGAAGAGATGGATTGGGGATCAAAAGAGAAAAGGAGAATGGAAGAATAAAACCGAAAAAATCAAAAGATATTGCTCTAATTATTTTTAACTTAAGAAATTGATATTATCTTTGCTTTCTACAGAAATAAAACTTTATTTGTCGACTAGTTTTATTTCTGTAGAAAGCAAAGATAATATCAATTTCTTAAGTTAAACATGGATTTCTACAAAGTTAAGGCCTCAACCATTCAGCGCTAATTATTTTTGTTTGTAGTATTAATTTGTATTTCGAGAATTTTAAAATGTTAACATTTTTAGTTGATATATTTGATTAATATATACGCTCGTTTAATTTTTTTTATTTACGCTCGTCAGAATTAACTAAACACGATTAATCCCTGTAGCTCAAATCCTCCAGACAGTCCATCGAAATATGTTTCCTTCATTTCTTTTATTTGGTGTAACCGGCAAATGTAAAGAAATAATAATACGGCATTAATCACACAACAACTCCTTGTTTTACAACCCAGATAAAATATTTTTAAATAATTATCAATACTATAAGAGGCTTTCGGAGAAAATTTTTAGGAGACAAAAAGTGTGCGTACATGCAAATTTAGTTTACAAGGACATGCATTTACATTTCTGCTCTGGTGTGAAAACAAAATGTGAAAGTAGGACACTTGAATGTATCGGTGCTTTTGCTGACAAGGAAACCTCTTTCGTTTGGCTCTCCTTCGTATCGTATCGAATCGGATCTTTTCCCGACGGCGGCCGTTTAATTTTCCGCTCCCGAAAGTCACCACCACATCCCTACATTCTTTATTCTTTGTTTGAAGGGTACGTTTGGTTTGTAAGGACGGAAAGATCTCCGAAATTTCTTTGGATTCATCCGCGACCAAATGGAGGCTCGCGGACTAATTCCAACAATGACTAAGAAACCAGAAACAAAGGGCGCAATTTACTCGCTTAAAAATCCTTTTCTATTTTCCAGCCTCTCCGCCGCCCACCACTGCCGACTCCCGGAGCGTCGAGTTCAATTCTACCTCCCGCACATCCAGCCCTTCGCCCCCTTCGCCCCCTTTCACCCTCTCACTTTAAAGACCGACCTCCGAATAGGGCAAGAGGGAGCGGGGAATATCATCCCTGCACCCGAGGGAGCCATATTACCAATAGATGAAATGAAAGGTACGCGAAGGAAAAAAAAACGTTCATGTGTACCCACAAACATATTCCCTTCACGCCGTCACGTTTCAGGGCACGAACATTTAAGAAAATCATGGCGTTAGGTTACTAGATGATTTTTTCCACTGATTTTTCCGTACCGCATTTTCTTTGCATACTTCTTTTGCCTCTGTCACATTCATATAAGGTTTAGAACATTTTATTTTGTTCCTGAAACTTCTAATATTCTTTACCCATAGAATCTCTTGGCCACATTCAATCTAACGTGATTTTCTCTGTCTCTCCCCATCCTCTCACCCCACTCCCATTCCTCTCTCATATACATATACAGGTATATATATATATATATATATATATATATATATATATATGTATATCCCTCCCATGGACTACAACCTTGTCGTGGTGGAAGGGCTTGTGTGTTCCGATGACCCCTAGAGCTGTGCTGGCGGGAGTAATAATAATTACTCCTGGAAGGGTCACCCATGCCAGATAGGTCGAAGGTTAGGAGCCAGACGAAAGGTAGTCCACGCAGCGTCTGTTCCTCAGTGAGGCGGCTGCAATGGCGTCTGACCCCAGTGGGGCGGCCATTAAGTGATGGTGTCACGTTAAAAACACTATTGAGGAAGGCAACGGGAAACCACCTCAATTATGATTCCCAAGAATATTATGATGGGCACTATAGATAATATGAGTCCTGGCAACTACGGGACACGGCCCAAGAGGCCGTGTGTCGTGCCCGGCAGCGGGAGAGGCAAGGCTTCCGCGGTCGTCATCCCACGAAACCCTTGCAGGGAAGAAATAACTTCAGCAGGACAGAAGACTCAGAAGAAGGCGAAAGTAGTTAGAATAGGAACCTGGAACGTCAGGACAATGTTGAGGAGAGGCAAATTAGAAAATATTAAGCGAGAGATGGAAAGAGGTAACATAGATGTTTTAGGCCTCTGCGAGGTGAGATGGAAGGATAGCGGGGATTACTGGAGTGACAATTATAGAGTGATATACAGCGGCGGGGACGAGAGCCAACGAGGGGTTGCCGGTAGGAAGAAGCGTAGTCAACATAGAGCAAGCGACAGATAGAATTTTACTCGTAGAGATTAAAGCAGAGCCGACGAACTTGGTCATTATTCAGGTATACATGCCACCGAGCAACCACAAGGAGGAAGAAGTCGATAGGATGCATGATGAGTTAGAGGATATCATCGCGAGTGTTCCTGCAGGGAAACATTTAATAGTGATGGGGGATTGGAATGCGACGGTAGGCGAAGGAAGAGATGGTGGTGAGGTCGGGGACTATGGGTTAGGCACGAGGAATGAACGCGGAGAGAAAGCAATTGAATTCTGCAGGAGACAGGGGTTAGTCATCACCAACACATGGTTTAGACACCACAAAAGGCGTAGGTATACATGGAAAATGCCAGGTGACTTAGAAAGGTATCAGTTAGATTATATTATGGTTAGGCACAGGTTTAGGAACAGTGTGATAAATTCGCACAGTTTCCCAGGAGCGGATGCGGACTCTGACCACAATTTAGTTGTTATGAAATGTAATGTTCGTTTCAAGAAGATAAGGCAAGGGCGGCGGGTTAAAAAATGGAATTTAGAAGCAGTAAATGAATTAACGAAGAAGGAGTATCAGGAGGCTGTAGAGAAAATGATGGATGACGGTAAAGAACTGAGTGCTATCGAAGAAAAATGGGAATGTATCAAGAAAGGGATATTGGAAGCCGCTAAAGACACTATAGGAACCGTTAACGGGAAAAGGATAAGGAAACCATGGGTAACGGATGAGATGATTGCA
>CM073774.1:4134062-4458043 GCA_037158775.1 Hetaerina titia
ATTACTGCCATTTTTTTGACGAGTCCTCTCTCGAGAAAATCTCAACCAAAAACATATTCCTTTGCCACATGCACCTCAAGAAACTTAATCCTCTGCATTGCCTGTAACTTCTGTTCTGCCTTCTACGCAGGTGATTGCTCCAACGCCGTTTCCTCTCAACCAAATAAGGGCTGGGATTGAAGAACATTCTCGCGGAACTATTTAAAAGTTAGACGGAAGAGTTTTTATGGACTTATTCGAAGTATTTATGTGGCAGAGATTCGGCTGAAAGACTTTGTCCGGGCAGTGTAAGTTCTTATCCCAAAAAAGGGAAAGGCAAAAATATGTTAGGTATACAGAAAAATAAGTTTCATTTCGCACGTAGCCAAAGTTTTTCACCAAATCATCAATAAGAGTACGGAGTACAGGGCAAATGATTACTTAGGGGATGATCAGTTTGTGTTCAGGAAGGGAAGAGATGCCCCTGCAGTCCTGGGACTAGTAGCCGAGAGGAACGTAAAATAAGATTAGGGTGTATTTGTCTGTTTTGTAGATTTCGAGGGGACGTTTGAAAGGGTGACTTGTGTAAAAATAGTGACTGTACTTCGGAGAGTAGGAGTAATCTGATGGTATTGGGGGCATACACATCCTGTACTTGTCTCAGACTGCTCGGGTAGGAGTCCTGGATTGAATGTTGGAATATATTATATGTATATACTTCACTCTATCAAACGCTTTTTCGAAATCTACGAAACAGGCAAATACGTCCTGATTGTATTCTATGTTTCTCTTGATTAGTGATGTCATTACTGCAATGGCATCACGCGTACCTCTTCCTTTCCTAAACCCAAACTGATCATCCCTTAAGTAATCATTTGCCTTACTCGCTATTCTTTTGTTGATGATCCTGAGAATAACTTTAGCCGCGTTGGATATCAAACTTATTGTTCGGTAATCCTTACATGATGTAGCTGGTGCCTTTTTTGGAATAGGAACGAAGTTAGCATTATCGGACAAAGAAAAAAATACAAAATAGAAAAGAAACTCACTAGTTTTCGGACTTTCGGTGATCCAAGCCACCTTTCTATTGAGAAATGGGCAGCATGGCCTTTCTCCTGAGAAAGGTGGCTAGGACCATGGAAACCACGGCCACTGTCAGAGGTGGCTTTTACAAACGAAAATCGAAAAATAGTGAGTTTCTTTTTTACGTACATAAATATATATATATATATATATATATATATATATGTGTATGTATGTATATATATATATATATATATATATATATATGTATATATATATATATGTATATATATATATATATTCATTCACATTGAAATAGAGATAAGGAAAATGGTGAAGGAACACATATAATTGGCGAACACAAGGTTCAAGTCCCGGTCGAGGAAAATATTTTTACATTCGCGATCTGCTCACATCCGCCATCCCCACCTCTCTTGTGTTCGTCCTTTATATGTGTTCCTTTATCATTTTCCTTATCTCTATTTCAATGTCAATGAATATTTATTCGCCATATGGCGGTATTTCGTGTTTGAATATATATATATATATATATATATATATATATATATATATATATATTCAAACATAGAAATAGGTATAAGGAAAGGGGATAGGAAAACACATAAAAGGCGAGCACAGGACATGTGGGGAAGGCGGTTTTTGAGGAGATCGCGAAAGGAAAAATATTTCCTTATCCGGGATTTGAACCACGGACCTTCCACTTTCCGGGCGGATGCTCTACCAGTTGAGATAATAAGGAAACCTGATTTACATTGAGATCTGCGATCGTATAAAGCGCCAAAGTGCTCCGATAGATGTTGCCTGAGAGATGGCGTTATGGAGCTGTTTCACCCACCAAAGGGGAAATAGACGGGACACAAGAAGGGGAAAGGATAGTAGAAAAGCATTTATCCGATCTTATAAAGGATAGGAACGGTGCGTTTCATGGCTCGCATAGCCAGAAGAAGAGACGAGCCACAATGGCCAAACACATATTCAAACTTGAAAATCCCGCCATACGGCGCACAAATATTCATTCAAACGTAGAAATAGGTATAAGGAAAGGGGATAGGAAAACACATAAAAGGCGCACACAGGACATGTGGGGAAGGCGGTTTTTGAGCAGATCACGAAAGTTAAAATATTTCCTTATCCGGGATTTGAACCACGGACCTTCCACTTTCCGGGCGGAGACGATGTTATAAAGGATAGTAATGCTGCGTTTCATGGCACGTATAGCCAGAAGAAGAGACGAGCCACATTGGCCAAACACATGTTCAAACACGAAAATCCCGCCATACGGCGAACAAATATTATTCTCACACATAAAAATGGATATATAAGGAAAAGGGATAGGAAAACACATAAAAGACAAACACAGGAAAGGTGGGGAAGGCGGATTTGAGCAGGTCACAACTGTAAAATTATTTCCTTATCCAGGATTTGAACCACGGACCTTCCACTTTCCGGGCGGATGCTCTACCAATTGAGTCAGGTCAGACCTGAAGAAGTCTTCGGAGTAGGCCGAAAGCTCAAATCATCTACAGTGTGAGTGTCCTTTTACGTGTTATCTGTTTTATTCTGTGTTATATTGTGCCGTCCAAACGTTATATTGCTCTCGTGAGTACTTCCGCATCATCGATATATATATATATATATATACATATATATATATATATATATATATATATAAGAGACTTCACTCTCTTCTCTTCCTATCCCTTTACACGCAAGTTCACACAACCTATCATTTGACGAATGCTTTTCCCTAAAAGTTCTAGAATCTCTACCCGATTCAGCCACCAACATAGAGGTGAGAACTCGCGAATCCGCATACATCCTATATTTCCGATCCTTTAAAATTCCCACCCTTAACCGCCATCTTTAATTTCCTTGCCAACAGTCCCTAAACCTTCCGCCCCCCCTCCCCTCCCCAGGCACTCTTCCCTCTAAACCTCTCAGTCTGACCTGAAGAAGGCCTCGGAGTAGGCCGAAAGCTTAAATCATCTACAGTGTGAGTGTCCTTTTACGTGTTATCTGTTTTATTCTGTGTTCTATTGTGCCGTCCAAAAGTTTTATATATATATATATATATATATATATATATATATATATATATATATATATATATATATATATATATATATATATATATAATATATATATATATATATATAATATACCAAGTCACTTTCTTGAAAATCTTACGAACGTATACAATAATGTGAATGGACTAACTAGTCGACACAAACACAGAAACTGAAACATATAAAAGAGGGACTCACTGGTTCTCGAATTTTCGGTGGTGCAACCACCTTTCTCAAGAGGAATTAGGAACAGAACTCAGAACTTCTGTGTTTGTGGCGACTAGTTAGTCCATTTACATTTTATATATATATATATATATATATATATATATATATATATATATATATATATATATATATATATATATATATATATATAAATTCACGTAATATATGTATATAACTGTACAGGATATATTATATAATATATCTTCATTGAAAACAATTTAATTAGTGGTCTCATTTAAACATCAACGTTCATATGAGTATTTACTGTTTGATATCAATCAGGCCTCCTAATACGAGGGTCATCCGGAAAGTAGTACCCGTTCGTGCCGCATGAAGTGCTGACGACGCAAGTAGCCGCTGGACGAGGTCAGATAGCTTCAGTGGCTTGTCTGCCTTCTCTGAGCCAAGTTGCGTGACGCTAGCATTGCCTGTGTTGTTTCTGTGATTGTTTACAATGTTTAAAAAAATTGAGAACGCCGCCAGTTGTGAAGTGAGGGCAGTGATTAAATTCCTCAATGCAAGAAACGTTCGCCCATGTGATATTCATCGCCAATTAAAGGAGGTGTATGGAGACAATGTAATGGACGAGTCGTCTGTTCGGCGGTGGTGTCGCAACTTCAACATGGGGAGGGGGAACACACACGACGATGAGCGTTCGGGGAGACCGTCTGTCATTACAGACCAACTGGTGAGCTCAGTTGACGAATTCGTGAGGAACGATCGGCGCGTCACAATTGATGACATCTGTGAGCATTTTCCCAATGTTTCTCGAACAATTGTTCATGAAATTGTTAAACACCATCTGCATTATGCAAAATTTTGTGCAAGATGGGTCCCTCGCATGCCTACAGATGAGCACAAAACCAAGCGTATGGCTGCAGCACTGACGTTTTTGGGACGTTATTCTGATGAAGGAGACTCTTTCTTGACTCGCATAATTACTGGTGACGAAACATGGGTTTGTTATGCATCACCTGAGAGTAAACGACAGTCAATGGAGTGGCATCATGCTCATTCACCAAACAAACCAAAAAAATTCAAGACAGTTCTGTCCACCAGGAAACTCATGGCAACCATTTTCTGGGATCGACGAGGTGTATTGCTTATTGATTTTATGGCCCGTGGAGACACTATTAATGCCAATGCGTATTGTGAAACATTAAAGAAATTACGGCGGGCAATACAAAATCGGCGGCGAGGTCTATTGTCTACTGGTGTCATTCTCGTTCATGACAATGCCAGGCCTCATGCAGCTGGGATAACACAAAAACTTTTGCAGCAATTCAAATGGGAAACTTTCGACCATCCACCGTATAGCCCGGACTTGGCCCCTTCAGATTTTCATCTCTTTACAAAGCTTAAAGACTTTTTGGCAGGAAAAAGATTTGACAGCGATGAAGAACTTAAAGAAGGAGTGACCCTGTATCTCAATGAGCTGGCGGCGAAGGACTATGCAGCAGGAATACAGAAACTTGTCACACGTTATGACAAATGCCTTAATTTGCTTGGAGATTATGTTGAGAAGTAGTTTAAAGTATCCTCTTTCAAATAAAATTTTTATGTTTGTTAATATTTACTTTTGTGTCTTTATTTCACGAACGGATACTACTTTCCGGATGACCCTCGTACTAGTGAAAACATTTTAATTCCATGCTTCTGTTTCTTAATGTCTTAAAATATTTAAATACCCTGTAAATATAATATTCTAAAATATGTTGCACTAATTTGAGGACTAATAAGCTAAAAAGAAAAGACCATGATCGAAAAGTTACCTCTAAATAACACCTTCCATCACAGACAGACTAGCCTTTTCCCCGTTTGCCTTCACCATTGAAAACTCATCGCTGCAATTATTTCGTGAAATCTGGGCGGCCGTAAAAATCTTTCCGCTCGCCCGTAGTTGGGTAAGGTAATGAGGGAATCGCTAGCACTCGCAGCGCCTTTGAGGAAGCTGTCACCCATGCGTAGGTGAAAGCTTTAGTGGGCATTCAGTGGGACGGTGTAGGTGTTAGGGGGAGGGAGGGGTACACAAGAAGGGAGGAAGGATTGTTGTGGCGAGGGAGTGAGTCTCCGTGGGAAGGAATCCAACTTTGAAGAGGACGTGGGACCGCCGGGGATTTTCTCAGAAGTAAAGGAACGGAGGAAGGCAGCAAACGTGAAATATGATTTCGCGTGAGGGTTAGCCCGTGCTGGGGATTATGTGGGGATGCTTTCGGACAGAGCGCGGGAATGGTTCCCGAATGTGCGTTTCGTGAGCGCCGGGGATGGGTGGGGAGTGGTAGAGGGGAAGGGGGGTCGGGAAGAGGGGCGCGCCTGCTCCTGAAGGGCGGGAGAGACACGAGTGGATGTGGTGCAGGGCGCTAGGACGGTGGGCGAGAGGGAAAGCAGGCGGCTTTTATCGACGCCAGGGGAAATCGTTTTGTCGGGGCGAACTTAGCCATTCGAATTCCTAGCGTGCATCCCACATTTCTAACACGCACTTCGCGTTTGTTTAATAAGGGGATGGTGCGGTGGCTAACGTTCAGGCTTCCCACCTGGGAAGGCCCGTGTTTGAATCCTGGAGGAGACAAATACTTTTCAGTAGTAACCTGACCCCTCCTAGATTGCTTTGTGGAGCACTTTTAGTGAGTACAACGTCTGTCGGATAGGATTTTTAACTACCGACCCATTGGCACCTTTCGACAAGAATAGGTTTATGCCGACGCCGAGTTTCCCTCCACCCTTCTTCTTTTCCCATCCATTCCTAATGGCGCAAATGACCTTAGCTGTGGGTCGCCCCCATAAAAAAACTACTACTATTTGCCAATAACTTCCAAAGGTGCTTCTACAAACTCTCGCGTCATCTCTAACGTAACGAGGACCCTGGTGGCGGCGGGGTAACGCCTTTCTCTGAAAATCTGCCAATCAAGAGGTCGCGGAATCGAGTCCCATTTGGGTGGGTGTACCTCCACCTAGGGTATGGATATTTTTGATTGTCTTTGTTGTAATTTAGTGGAAAAAGAGACTATAAAATCTTAATCTCGCTCCAATGAAGTTGTTACATAAATATATCATACACGATATTCCAGAAGGGCTATGCACACTCCATTCCTTAGATATGGCACATTAAAAATGACGCACATTCACCGGTGCTGGAGTAATTCCTTTTCTTACCCTTTAATTTTTACTCCCAAGAAATATTCGTTCAAAGAAAAATCAACACCTATTTGTCAATAGAATTATTTGACATATCTCGCAAAGCTTAAAGCGTCGTAAGCATCTCCTCTCCGGAGATATGAGACTTCGATTTGAAATGCACAGTGTTGTTAAGAAAGACCAGACACCCATGACAGGAATAGGGATCCAGCAACTGCAAGATCCAAGCGCGAATCCTTTAAAAAATGGTTATTTCTGTTCATATTCGACTTCCCCAGAGTCGCTACATACCATTGTTTATTGGGCCAGAGGGCCAATTTTATTAGGTGAAAATATTGTTTCTTTATTTCTCAACCGTTAAAAGATATTTTCTGAGGCGTCGTAGCCTAGAGCAGAGAGACGCTCGGCTACTTGTAAAGCTTTATATCCATGTGATTTCTCTATTTCCTCCCGTACTCACGCAAAATGTGCAATTTTTCATGTACGTATCAAATCATCCTGAGAATCTGCAGAGGGGGTGGATGGGAAAGAATTGAGCTACGATTCCGGATTTCATACCATTTCCACCACCAAAAATAATCTATTAACTCATTAAAAGACATTCCAACAACCAATCATTGATATTCCCATTCATTGATAGTCCCATAAGGCTGAATGATTAGCCGACAAAATGAATGCAATAAGAATGCGGACTCAAGCAAGGGAATAATTTTCGGTTGTTCACTCGTCTCAAAGGCGTCGTCTTAAGGGAGAGATAATTTCGGCTGCAGTAGCTTACATTCTCGGCCAAGATTCCCACCGTGCGATTTTCTGCGCGTGATATGCATTCGATATAATAAAAAGGAACTGGTCCCCTTAATACACAGTCCCCACAATGTGTGAATTTCACACACCGCATAGGCCTTAGTACAGGGTGAACTCTACCAACACCTACCAAACCGACCTTCGGGTTGATTACTGCATTCATGTTTTTCAAATAAATTAAAAAGAGAAAGTAGCCCCCACAATATGTGTGAATCCATTCCCATACGGCTTTCCGGTTAAGCTGAGCGCAATTGTGTTTTTTTCCTAGAAAATATCCTTGTTTTGGCTAAAGGGTTTTTGATCATCAAATGATTGTGTTGTAAACATTTATACGGAATTATGGCAATAAAAAAAGAATAAAAAAACAAAAAAAATAATAAAGCAAAAATTTTTTTTAATGAAAAAGCAAAGTCGCTGAAGTGTGGCTCTAAGTCATCAAATGTCAGGTCATGGGCAAAAGAAGGTTGCAACAGAATAACGAAACAATGTTCACATTATTTCTTCGCAGGCTCAGCCCTTCCCTGGGGCCACTTAAGGGCCCCGGGGAAGGACTGATGAATGAGCGATCACTCAAACACCGCACTTGCCGAAGCCGTCCGTAATGCACGCACGTAATTAAGCCCCCGGGGCACGGATGGACGCCGTGCACCACCGAACGGAATGCAACGCGTCGAGGTTGACAGCCCCGACACGAAAAGGTCATTCCCTGAACGGACCACCGCCGCCAGCCACGTCAAAACAAGGGGAAGGGGGTACGATGGTTTGATTTTGGTGCGTGGGAGGCGGGGGCCACGAATGGAGGAGAGGAACACTTAAAGGGCGGAGGCTTCGGCGTTAGGGCTCCGAGGGGGATCCGAGGGGGGACGAGGGAGATGCGGTGGGGAGGAAGAGGGGGGGAGAGAAGAATTCAGCAATGAGAGAGAGCGAGCAGCGAGGGGGGTAGTCACAGGAAGGCGGGAGCTGCCGTGAACGTGCTCGAGGAACTAATGGGGTTTAGTAGAGGGTGCGTGGGAGGGAGAGTGAGGAGAGGGAGGGGGTAAGGAGATGGTGGTGGTGTGTTATTGTGGATGGAGGCTCGGTGGAGACTGCATTAGAGAGGGTTGGTTTGATGGATTGATTCTGAGGGTATTTCTTAGTTAAGGGGTTGAAGCGCGTGAGTATTTGCCTGCGCGTCTGTTGTGATGATCGTTTTTCAACTTGACGTCTGCGGCAGAGGTAAGAAGCGGAGAGAGCGACGGAGAGGACGAGAGGGGGAGAGAGGCTGGGGGAGGGAGGCAGGGGGAGGGGGCGTCTTGTGATAGAAAGGAATAATGCTCCCCTGATGCAGCGCTCACTGACCGCGGACACTGGCGCTGTCCACTGGCACAGAGAGGGAAATCTCCAGCAACTTTTTTTTCTTAGGCTTTCACACACACATCCTATAAATATAAATATATATATATATATATATATATATAAAATGGATTAGTCGATACAAACACATAAAAGAGGGACTCACTGGGTCTAGATTTTTTGGAGGTGCCACCACCTTTCTCAAGAGGAATTAGGAACAAAAATGAGTTCTGTTCCTAATTCCCCTTGAAAAAGGTGGTTGCACCACCAAAAAATCGAGACCCAGTGAGTCCCTATTTTATGTGTTTCTGTTTCCGTGTTTGTGTTCATTAGTCCATTTACATGTGTATGTATATATATTTTTTTAGGTAATCTACCGGTTAAGGTAGGTTTTTGGATAACCCCACAACTATCAAATAAACATTTTGTGACTCCCCAACTTGCAAACTAATCTATATCAGGTCCCTCTTTATCTCGGTGTACTTCTTTCCTCCCTTCATCCCGTCCAATATCCCTATCCTGTTCCTACCCTTACCTCGCTTGCCCAACATTCTCCCTCTATTACCCTCTTCAACATTCCACTACCGCTCAATACGCCTTTCATCCATTTTTCCTGCCCCCATAGGATTTCTCTCAACAACCCCTCTCCTCCCCAACCATTTCTAGTACTTCCTCATTTGTTTTCCTTTCGGTCCACTTCACCTTCTCCAATATTCTCCACACCCACATTTCAAAAGCCTCCAATCTACGTCTATCCTCCTGCTTCAGCGACCACGTTTCCGCGCCGCACATAGCTCCATATCAGAGTTTTTACGAGTCTTTTCTTAACATCCCTCTTCAACGTCCCCGTCATCAACTCCCTCCTCCTTGAGAAAGCCTCCTTCCCTAGCGCAATTCTTCTCCTTACGTCCCTACCACTTTGACCGTATTGGTCCAAAACACTTCCGAGATATGTAAACTGTTCTACCTGCTCTATTTTTTCCCCGCCTATTTTAATATTTAGCTTAGCCTTTTTCTTTCTGGAAAATCGCATAACCTTTGTTTTATTAATATTGATTCTCATCCCATATTTATCGCACTGAACCTCCAATTCACTCAACAATGCTTGCAACCCCTTGGCTGACTGAACAACTAACGCTTGGTCATCAGCAAACCTAACCGATTTTACGAATTCCTCTCCCACTTTCATTCCTACCTCCAGTTCTTCCCATGCCTCTTTAATCATTTCCTCTACATATACGTTGAACAGCACCGGTGACAATGGGCAACCCTGCCTTACACCTCTTCCTAACACTGCCCATCCGGACTATCCGTTTCCCACTCGCACCTGAGCAGTCTGAGCCATGTACAGGTTGCGGATCAGTCTCCTGTCCCTCCAATCCATTCCTATTTTCTGCAATACACGCATTAATTTTTCCCAATTCACTCTATCAAACGCTTTTTCGAAATCTACAAAACAGGCAAAAACGTCCTGATTGTATTCTATATTCCTCTCGACTAGTGATCTCATTACTGCAATGGCATCACGCGTACCTCTTCCTTTCCTGAACCCAAACTGATCATACCCTAAGTAATCATTTGCCTTACTCTCTATTCTTTTGTTGATTATCCTGAGAATAACTTTAGCTGCGTGGGATATCAAACTTACTGTTCTGTAATCCTCACATGATATAGACTTTGCCTTTTTTGGTATAGGAACTAACACCGATCTCACAAAATCTTCCGGCCAGATTCCTTCTTCATAGATACTACGAATCAGTCCATATAGGCCTTCTTCCCGCATTTTCCTAAACATTTCAACAGTTCTACAGGTATGTTGGCCTCCCCACCGGCCTTATTTGCTTTCATCTCCTTTAATGCCCTTTCTATTTCATCGTCGAGTATGCCTGTACCTAAGCTATCTTCTTCTACAGCATGTTCCTTTTCTATGTCTAACCTTGTCGGCCTATGTTCTTTACCATACAGTGTTTCTATATATTCCTTCCATTTCTCTTGGATTTTTCCTGGTTCAACTATTATCATACCCCACTTATCTTTCACTGTTAGCACAGATCTTGCCTTCTTACTTCTTTATTGTTTAACTCTTTGTACTTCATTTTGCCTAACTCTGTGTTTACATTCTTCTATCTTCTTCTCTCATCCATCTTTTCAATCATCTCATCCGTTACCCATGGTTTCCTTAACCTTTTCCCGTTAACGTTCCTATAGTGCCGTTAGCGGCTTCCAATATCCCTTTCTTGATACATTCCCATTTGTCTTCAATAGTACTCAGTTCTTTACCGTCATCCATCACCTTCTCTACAGCCTGCTGATACTCCTTCCTCGTCAGTCCATTTACTGCTTCTATATTCGATTTCCTAACCCGCCGCCCTTGCCTTATCTTCCTGAAACGAACATTACATTTCATAACAACTAAATTGTGGCCAGAGTCCGCATTTGCTCCTGGGAAACTGTGCGAATTTATCACACTGTTCCTAAACCTGTGCCTAACCATAACATAATCTAATTGATACCTTTCTAAGTCACCTGGCATTTTCCATGTGTACCTACGCCTTTTGTGGTGTCTAAACCATGTGTTAGTGATAACTAACCCCTGTATCCTGCAGAATTCAATTGCTTTCTCCCCGCGTTTATTCCTCGTGCCAAACCCATAGTCCCCCACCTCACCACATCTCTTCCTTCGCCTACCGTCGCATTCCAATCCCCCATCACTATCAAATGTTTCCCTGCAGGAACACTCGCGATGATATCCTCTAACTCATCATACATCCTATGGACTTCTTCCTCCTTGTGGTTGCTCGGTGGCATGTATACCTGAACAGTGACCAAGTTCGTCGGCTCTGCTTTAATCTCTACTAGTAAAATTCTATCAGTTGCTTGCTCTATGTTGACTACGCTTCTTCCTACCCATTTATTTAAAATTACGGCAACCCCTCGTTGGCTCTCGTCCCCGCCGCTGTATATCACACTATAATTGCCACTCCAGTAATCCCCGCTATCTTTCCATCTCACCTCGCAGAGACCTAAAACTTCTATATTACCTCTTTCCATCTCTCGCTTAATATTTTCTAATTTGCCTCTCCTCAACATTGTCCTGACGTTCCAGGTTCCTATTCTAACTACTTTCGTCTTCTTCTGAGTCTTCTGTTCTGCTGCAGTTATTTCTTTCCTGCAGGGGTTTCGTGGGAAGACTACCGCGGAAGCCTTGCCTCTCCCGCTGGCGGGCACGACACACGGCCTCTTGGGCCGGGTCCCATAGTTGCCAGGACTCATATTATCTATAGTGCCCATCTTTATATTCTTGGGAATCATAATTGAGGTGGTTTCCCGGTGCCATCCTCAATAGTGTTTTCAACGTGACACCATCACTTAATGGCCTCCCCACTGGGGTCAGACGCCATTGCAACCGCCTCACTGAGGAACAGACGCTGCGTGGACTACCTTTCGTCGGGCTCCAACCTTCGACCTATCTGGCAAGGGTGACCCTTCCAGGAGTAATTATTATTACTCCCGCCAGCACTGCTCTAGGGGTTTTCGGAACACACAAGCTATTCCACCACGACAAGGTTGCAGTCCATGGGAGGCATGTATATATATATATATATATATATATATATATATATATATATATATATATATATATATACTACCTTGAACAAAAAGTTCTCGGAATTTATTCAGAAAATTAAAAATACAAGTTTATTCATCTAAATCTATATTGTCCCCTTCAAAGTAATCCCCATCGACGGCAACACACTTATGCCAGCGCTTGATCCAATCCTCGAAACATTTTTTATGTTCGGTTTTCGGTATGTCCATCAGTGCTTCCTGCGATTTTTCCATTACTTCCTCTCGGCTGCTAAAACGCGTTCCCCGTAATGGTTTTTTAACTCGATTGAACAGAAAGAAGTCACAGGGAGCCAAATCAGGTGAATTCGGTGGCTGTTGGATGGTATTTGTTGCATTTTTCGTCAAAAAATTACGAATAATGATAGCACTGTGCGACGGTCTCGACGCACTGTGCGACGATTTCTGGTCTCTTTCGGCGAATTGCTTCACGCAAACGTCTCATAACGCCCAAATAATACTCTTTGTTTACTGTCTGGCCTTCTGGCAAACATTCATGATGCACTACACCGTTGTAATCCATGAAAACCGTCAGCATTGCCTTCTTTTTTGACTGAAAACGACGTGGTTTTCTCATAAACCCACGTCTCGTCTCCAGTAATGATCCTTTTGATGAATGTGGGATCGGATTCAGCCTCGCAAATCATGTCTTTTGCGACGTCAGCACGGTCTCTTTTTTGCATGAAATTGAGGTCTTTTGGCACCAACTTTGCTGCTACACGACGGAAACCCAAATCATTAACCACAATGTCTTGGGCGGCTCCATAGGCAATGTTCAAGTTCTCCGCTATTTCTCTGATGGTTAATTTGCGGTTATTGACCAAAATTTCTTTTACTTTATCAATTTTTTCACCGACTTTCGATGTCGATGGTCTGCCACTGCGTTCATCATCTTCGATTGACTCACGACCACTTCTGAACCGCTCGTGCCACTGGTAAACGACCGTTTTTTTTAGAGAATCGTTGCCGAAACAGTTTTCCAACATTTCCAACGTCCGTGCGCCACTAAATCCGTTTTTTACGCAAAATTTAATACAAGTTCGTTGTTGCAAATTTTAATCCATTTCTGCAATCAGTCCGCGGGTCTTCCCATCCCAAAACATGCCTCCCACCACAACACCCCCTTCAACCACTGTTACAATGTTTCCGTGCTAGCATCCCTTCCCCCATTCGATAACCCTATAAAATTAAAAACAATGGAATTGGCATTTATATGGCTGTGTAAAGCCTATCAACATCCGGGTCTCAATGTCGTTCACTAAATGGGGGGGGGGGGGGGTGGGGCTGGTGTGGATGGAGGTTGATCTGTTTCTTGCGAGGCGGTGGGACAATTTATTCATCCGCATACTGTTTGTCATCCTTGTCCTGGATTTTGACTTGTCAAGCCCTTATGATGACTTGGTGAGTTGATGCCTTGGTCATGGGTCTTGTGGGATCTGTGGATGAATTATTAGTTTTCTGTGTAGCTTGTTACTATTTCCGCATCCTCCTTATTCCATCTCCGCTCCCCTCTGGCCTCCCTTTCCCCCTCCATAACCTCCTCCTTCACCCCTCTCCCACCACCTGTTCTCCGCTCCGCTTTCTCCCCCTCCATATACCCCTCCTTCACCCTCCCCCACTACCTGTTTTTCCCCTCTCCCTCGTCCCATACTCTCTCTGCACCGGGCACCCTTTTCCTCAGTCATATCTTATCTTCCGAAGAAGACGGAGCTCGAGTCCGTCGAAATTATCAAGATATTATTGTGAGTGTTCTTTTTATGTGTTCTCGTGCTGTGTGTTACTGTCTAAGTTTTTTATTCAACACTTCCGTGTTACTTCGAAGAAATTATATATATATATATATATATATATATATATATATATATATATATATATATATATATATAATATTGCATTAATAGAAAGACGACGCATGGACAATTAAGCAATCACAGGAAACGTAGACATGGTAATTCTAAACCTAGCCACGCATACGAACATTCTAGTATGTGTCAAAAATTAGGTTTTTTTAACATTTGTTTAACTCCATCAGATAAAAATCGGTTAATTTTTAGAGTTAGATAAATATATTAACCTACAATTAATCATTTTCGGACTATCCATCACTAACATATGGTCCCATTATAAACCGCTACTGTAGCGGTTCTACTACTATCTTCAAGTAGGCTCCTTTTCTAGCTCGTAACATGGTCATCAAGATCAAAGTTCAAATAGAGTTTAGTCAACAGAAACACTGTTTATAAAGGAGCACCGTGACATCGATGAAATACGAGTATGTACGGATGTGAACATGCATGATCCTAATTGCATACTGTCTCTGCAGTGCAACAGTTAGGAATGCATGAAAAGGCATGGGAGCCAGTAAGAATAAGAGACAGCGCATGCGATAAAAAACCTTGGTTTCTATGCAGATCGTGGTCCAAGCCGCATGCCAAGGATTATCCAAGGCACCTTTATTCTACGGCGAGGTGCCCTGGGGAGTATTGAGGGCTTGGCACGGGAGAAGGGATAAAAGAAAGAATGGACAGTGGAATTTGAGCGGTTGTAAGCGCTCCCTTTTAGAGACTTGCTTGGTTGATCCTGGGTAAATCTTCGCGGGAAAAGGGATGGTGATGGGAGAGCGTGGGGTAGGTGTACTCCCAGCCCATGGTACCCTTTTAGACTTCACTTGGCCGTTTTAAGGAGATTTAGCCGATTACAGCTCCTGCCGCAGGTGCATATAGGATATCCATCCGATACGAAAATGCATTTATTCCAAGGGATGTCAACGTGCATCTGATAATATATATATATATATATATATATATATATATATATATTACTTTGTCTCGTGCTTTGGTTCCACCGCGCTTAGCTGACCTCTCGCCGTACTCTGACTCTTCCGCTCCCTTTCCACCTGAGTGTCAGCGCTCCCTTCCCCAGAGCGAGCTCACTGTGCTCATTAGACGTGATATTCCCTGGAAAAACCCTTGAACTGTCTCGAGGTTCCGACAGAGGGAAAATAACAGTCTTAACGATATTAATAAGTATCCAATAAATACATAAACCAACAATTAAACATGGAAATCTCTCATTCCGCGAAAACATAAATACGAGGTAAGGATCAAAAGAATAGGAGACACAAAAACGGAGGTAAATGGCGTTTCTTGAGTTTTTTGTCGACCGCACGTCTTGATAATAATTGCCTCATGGGCTGAGGCGAGGTGGGAACTCAAAAAAAATCAATTTAAACTTATTTAAATTTAAAATTTTTAGGTCTTTAAGTATTTGTGAGAGGCACGCCGATAAGGTTGCAGGGTACAACGTTAAATAAAGTAAAATCATATCGAAAATTGCACATTGACACATTTTTGCGTGCTAATTGTTTTTTTTTAATCTCCCGAGTTTCCTGGTTTCCAGAACTTCCGGTAGCAGTTGCCGCCATTTATCGAATAACATCCGCCTCTCTTTCATTAAACCATAAATATACTCCGATGAAGTGTTGTCTTGTCTCTACGAGAGATATACTCGTAAAACCGGATCCTATAATATCCATGCCAGGTCAGTTGAGGGGACGTGGTCTCTGACCCAGGAACCATGTTTCACTGTGCTTCGAGTCATAGCAATCCCTTAAATTTAACCGGATCTGATACAACATGAAGCTATCATAATGTGCCATAAGTCTCAGTAATCACTTTTCTTTTCTTCCTAGTCATTAGAAATTGTTACATGCAGCATATTTGGAAAAGTAAAATTTTTACAGCACACACGTTATAGAATGTTATTGCTAATAGCTATCATTTTCATTAGAGAGACTGTAACTTGACTAGTATCTTTCGGAAGTTGATTCGCTACCGAAAAGATATTCAACTTTAAAAAAACAAGCATACAGCATTTAATCATAAATAAATCTACAAAAACACTACATTTATCTATTTAAGATTGATTATTCACAAAACCAATGGAGGAATCAAATCATTTGGAAAAGTAATTTTCGCCATTATAAGTCTGTGAATGTTGGAAAATAATATATGTTTGGCGAGGGAAACAACCAAATCCCACCTAGATGATCAGTTTTCTGAAGATTCATTTAAAATTTAAACAGCTCCGAAACTTATTTCATCAAAGACAAGAGGATAGTCATTTTGTAAAAAAATATCAAAACCCGAGTCAAATTACATAAAAGAGCCGTTTGATTTAATTAAAAGTCAATTGTTGTGCTAATTATTTTTCGAAGTCGAATATGGTTTTTATATTCGAGTGTCCTCATCAAGGTGTAAAAAGCGGTTTGGCGGCCTTCTACTGTTTACTTATGCTCAAAAAAGGGGAAAGTGAGGGGAGTTGATGGGAAGAGAGGGCTGGCGACAGGTATGATGCGCGGATGATTAGCTAAAGTGCCCACAAATTCACGATCTGAGAGAGAGGGAGGGAAAACGCCCAAAGGGCCAATTGCCATCGCAAAGGACGGTGAGCAATCACAGACTGGTGGCCTGGCGGATTCGAAGGAGAGTTGAAATGTTTTGAGAACATGCGCCTCATTATATCATTCAATAATGATTGCTCAGCAATTATGATCGATTCCCGAAAAGACGACGAAAATTAACACGTTTTTTTTAATTTTGTTTTTGTAAGCCATTCAAACATTATTACAAAGGGAAAACAATGACGCTCTCTTACACTGCAAAAAAACACCGTTAAGTTGAAATATTTCGGCTGCCATTTGTGAAAAGGGTCTGATACCAGGACAAGATAAAGTCATATTTTACTTTTACAAGTGTCACATGCTCAGTACATTCGTAAGATGTCGTGGCATTGAAGTTGGCTGAATCTCAATTATCGCACCCTGATGAAATGGCATGTAACCGTCGCCTTTGGCTGGCGTTGGCTACGAAATTGGAGACGTTGGATTTAGAAGCAGAGTTTTCTTACGTTTATCACTAGTCTTCTTAAATCAAAATTTGAAAAAAAACTTGGACAAATCCCAAGAAACTGCGAGAGATGCCCCAACAGTAACGTTCCACGGAGTGATCCGCTAATGCAGATTGCAATGCAACAATCCCGGGCAAGTTGAATGATTTTGACGCTCCGAAATTGGTGCACTTAAAATAACCGTTATGGTATTGTACTCATCAGTATCTTGCTGAAAGAAAGTCCCCACGACTGAGTTGAATTCGTCAACCTTAAATACGTGCTTTTTTGTAATGCATTTCACCACGCCAACAATTGACGTATTATTGTTTGGTCAAAAATATTGATTAATAATAAGAGATGGAAGGAATATCTTATTTAAACATCCCTGATGTCACTCGAGTGATGCCCATCAGTAACCGAAGTAGCCGCTGATCGTTGAGTGATTAGTGAAGCATATTATTTAGCTTCTAGTTATCATTGAGATAAGTGATAATATTATATCATTTATTATACACCTGGTGAATAATGGTGTGTGAGCATGGTAGATTTTAGTTACGGACAGGAGGAATAGGTGTGTACACTTTTTAATGATGGTTTCGTGATTCGCTGTAAGTTAGTGGGGATGCATGATTGCTTACCTGTGTGTGAGGCACCAGGAAATATAAAAACAAGACGTGTAATTATCTCCTTTTACTTCGTATTTCCCACCTCGTTAAGCACCATTGCACCTGAAGAAGCAGTAATGAAATTTGAAGGCCAATGTGAATCCTTTGTTACGGTAGTAATGATATTACTAAAATAATTAACCGTAGCCGTAACCTTCGTCCGGAAGGTTGGTTGGCGCGAAAAAGGGGAGGGGGGCGAAGAACTATTGAGGAATGTGAAATATGCTCGCCTGGCAGGGGGGGCCAAATCCCTTCTTTTGTGCACGTTGGATTTAAGTGGGATTGCCCGGAGGTATTACTAAACCCGTCTTCCATCGGCCAGCAAAGCCATTCGCTGCATCACACATATCCGCGTGGGAACGTGGCAATATAGAATAGTTAAAAATGATGTAGCGTGGGAATATTGATGAAAGGAGATAGAATAACCAGGTTTTAAGGGATAAACGACCGCAAGTTTAAAATAAAAATAAGAACACAAAAAACAAATAAGAGAAAACATTAATTTTTAAAAAGTAGTATTGTTGAATGGAGCCAGCTATCTGGAGGGTTTCCAGAGCCCTTCCAATCCAATTTTAGGAATTTTTACGAATGGATGTGAAGCAGCCACTCAACAAAGGACTGGGTGATAAACTTTACTTGTTGGTAATTATTACTTTTTGAAATTATTGTTTTCTACGTGATGCGGATGGCTTGAGAAGTCGGATTATTAAAGTGGGTTATGTCCTAACGGTGCGTGCAATTTTGGACGGGGTATATTGTAGAACAGTTTGTGATGTTGGAGGGATTGTGATGTTGGACGGTGCGTTGCTTTGTATGGTGTGAACCTTGGTCAGGTGTGATGGTACGAGTACGGTCGGGAATCGAGGCTTTTAAGTGTCATTGTACTTGAATGTATTTCGTTTCACATATGTTCTCTCGTGAATTATAAGGGTGCATCACTGGACCGTTGCCACCGGGCCATTTGCTTAATTGCAACCAAACGTAAATAATAATGTATTGAACTGGTTTAAAAACCTCAGCTAATCATCGTTGACGTGTCATCAACCTTCGACGGCTTCATTGTTTGGACGAGTTAATTAATTAGGAAGTTGAGAACTCGCACAGTCCTGTGATAAAACGCGTTGAAACGAAGTGGAACAAAGGCGAGAACATACTGACATAATGGCGGATGGGAAGAGAAAGAGCGGGCGAAAGATAATAGGAAGACGAAGACCGTTCCCAGGAAAGCGCGCTCTCGGGTCGGGCAAGAAGAAGACGTCGAGGGGAAACAGCACGCACGACACCTATGCACGGTGAGCTCGCATGATTTATGCGAGCGAAGAAAGACAAAGGGGAGAAGACCAAATGGATAGCTCTCTGTGTGCCACTCGTCGCGGGGGGGGGGGGGGGGGATATTTCACATCGCGAGTAATGCGGAAATCAGTTTACGGGCATTTTAAATGGGTTATTCATAAATCATTTAGGTTAAACACCTAATTATTCAACTAAATGCTTTTTGAAGAAAAACGACTTAAAGAGAGGCAGTCTGGAGAAATTGATGAGCATGCTTTTAATTTTCATGTTTTAACGTAGGGGATGAAAGTGTTGAAATATGTCGGCGTCGCGGTTAATAGAGAAAAGGTACGCATAAATACCGTACATTACAACTACATATCGATGTTACCCCCTCTCCGCTGAACAAATTAAAATTTAATGATGTCATAGTTAAGGATCCAAAGCAAACCTTTACGAGCATGAAATTTTGTAAGAACAACTATGTTCCCATTGAGCATTTGTAGCGATACCTTATTTCATCATGAGCTTGCGAAAAATCGTGTACATTCGCTTGTTGTCACCGTCAGGGATGCTAAGCCGCTACACAATATTTCTAGTGCCATCAAAAAATTAAATATATGGCCCAATACGATCTATATCCATTGCAATAAAAAAACAGGTGCTCTGTTAACCTAGGCACACGGTGCACGCTTTGAACCTCTAGGATACAGCAAGATAACAGCATTGAATCCACGTTGGTGACTGAAATAATGACATTAACCTCCGTTCACTGGAAATTCACCCAGGGAATTTAGAGATATAATGCACACAAATGATTGTTCATCTTTAATGGTCACAGCCTTTTTACACTGACTATGCTTGACAAGGCAACGATTTCAGAGTTCAAAAATCATTCGCCTTGACTGGGATTCGAACCCGGATCCCTCGATGTCCGACCGAGTGCTTTAGCCAGTTAAGTTATCGAGACGTCCTCTTAAACTCTTAATTTTAAAAAGTTAACTCTTAAATGTTCAAAGTAACCGTTGTGGCATCTCCCCCACTTTCTTGGAACTGTTAAATTCTCAACTTTCTTAGTTTAAGAGGACGCCTCGACAGATTAACTGACTGAAGTACTCGGCTGGACGCCGAGGGATCCGGGTTCGAATCCCGGTCAAGGCGAGGATTTTTTTCGCTCTGAAATTTGTGTATTGAAATGCATATGATGACTCCGTTAAAAGTTACCGTTGCGGTATCTCCCGCAGTTTCTTGGAATTTGACTATGCTTGTGACTTTTTAAAGATGAACATTTCAATATTCGACGAAGTCCGAAGTTGCTGATTTATTGCCGAAGGACTTGTCGAAAAAAATCCCCTGATCGTATCTCACACGACATTTGAGAATATGCGTGAGATGGTAGACTACGACAGATCCCCTGATTCTACCCACTGCTACGAGTTGACAGAGAAGAGGTCGGTTAAGTCAAGGAGGCCACGTCGTTGCAAACAGAGCGTGATCTACCGAAACACGGGGGGGGGGGTGGCAAAAACACGCACCTCTCGCGGAACGTAGACTCCTCGGACATGCCTCCGTCGCGCGTGTCGAAAGCCCAGCGCACCCCTGCCCACGGAGGTGACTGCTAGGATGGTAAAGAAAGCGACGGCATTTGGCCAGCATCCCAATTGCAAGGGGGGATGGGAGATGAGTAATCCCGCCCCACCGCGCCCTTTGCTTCCCCCCGAAGACGACCCTTAACGACATACGAAGACGACACCTTAACCCCGCGCCATCAACTGCCTTCCCCGCCGCCGTCCCCCGCCGCGGACCTTCTCGGAAGGGGATGCGAGGGCTTCTGGGGGCGGCGGGAATAGAAATGGGAAGAAGGGCGAGGGAGAAGAAGGGATAGAAAAGGCGGCGGAGGCGCGGGCGACGGCCCATTTCGTCCGCCCTCATCTTACGGTCGAATACACTAAACACCTCGTGAAATTCGCGCAATAATTACCGAAAACTCACGAAAATAAAATGGTGCAGTAAATACTTTTTGCGAAATCCACAAAACATTTCGTTGAAGTGAAAAAGAGCAAATTATCAGCACAGGTGAATAATAGTAAATTACCCTAATAAACATTAGAATTTCGCACCGCGAATTCCGAGTAGGTTTTTGGACGGTCTTTGCAAACTGCTAAGCATTCCCGTGGACGCTCCTATTGACGAATTAAGCAGCAATTTGCTCGAGTCTATTTCCTTTTTCAGGTTCTCAGACTCTCTTCCCCTTCCTCTATTTCCCAAATCGCCTCTTCCTCAATCACCCACACTCCATCCATTTCCTCTTCCATCACTGCCTTCAGTAACTCTTTCGATACATGATTATATCTGCGTTTCTCCGTTCTCCTCTACACCTGGGGCTGTGCGGCATGACTATATCGACGCTGATAATTTATTATGTGGCAAAATGGATAATATTTTCGACGAAATAGTTTCTCAGAAAACGGTACTGATGGTATTTCTCGATTAATCAAAGTAGTTGTATTTCTAAAAATAAGCCGATTTTATTGATAAGACTTTTTACTCACAAAACGGCACTGAAATACTAATTACCGTTTCTCATAGGAATAGTATCACTCATTTCACTGGCAATATTAAAAAAATGTATACTGGTTCTAAATTTAAGTAATATTTGCGATAGTATGTTGGAGCAGTAAAAGTTAATAGTTGGCCCTAACCGAGGGATAGGCAATCTGGGCGTGTTATAATCACATTATTAGTCGCAAGCAATAAGAAGACACCGACAAATTTCTTACTTATGCTCCCATTATTTTCACTGTCTATATTTTTTAACTTAATAATGTGCCAACTATTGTGTAAAACACTTTAAATCACTAATCTAAAACATCAAATCAACGGGAAGAATAGGCATCTCGTCTTAAAATATGATTTATATAACACCATTCGGACAGATTTTTCGAAGAATCTGTACAAGACACGTTAGCCTGATGTACACTTATTTTGCAAACACCAAAAAGTCCCTCTTTCGGACCCATGCCAATTTACCTATTAATGATAGTGCTTAATCTATCGCTATTCTCATTAAACCACTCTAATTTTCAGAACAAAGATATCAAGACGAGCATTTACATATTGCCCCGAGTGCACCCATACCAACGCATTGGGAGCACTTAGTTTCTTGAAAAAGATCAGATTTTACGCAACTTTGCCGCCGACTCAAAATTTTCTACGTTCATGAAAATGTAACTAGAATATGATTAAATTATCCACGGAATGCAATTATCCATAATATCCTCCTGGATAATTTACACCAAACTTTCTAAAATATCTTATTGAAGAGCATTTTCTTTGGGATAAGGATAAGCTGATTTATCAGGTGCAATCCTGAAGAACACTCACCTTCATTTCAAGAGAGAGAGAGCATTAAATTTCTCCCTTCCCTCTCTGAAATGCCGGCATCTCACTTCTAAAAGGCACTGACATTCCTCACCAATATACGGCACCCACGTCTACGCACACCCCCACGCCTATCTCTCTCTATGCTCGAAAGGTTCGCCTTCTTCTTTTACTGCCTCATTGACCTGAATATTGAAGGCTTCCGTCGCGCTTAGCATTGTCGCGCAAATGCAGGTGGTGATAGGGACACTACTGGTAGCTGGATGGATATACCTCTCGCGTGAATAGAAAGGCATACTATTGCAGGCTGTCAGGGCCACACAAAATGCAGCTACTGTTCGCAGGGTCGGAGAACGCTGATTGGATTGTGTGGTCGCGGGAGGACGTGCGCGTGGGTGTTGCATTCGGCTGACGACTAGAGGGCACCGATTTCGATTCCTGTCGATGCGTTCGGGCGCTTTCAACTGAGTCCAAGTTTATGATTTGTTGTTTCGTGGGAATCCGCGGATGGCACGGAACAAAACTGGTTCCCTCTCTGCACTGCTTTGTGGACATTAGGAGGGGGTGGAGGGATGATTTTTACCCGGCGTTGGTCCTAGCGCGAGGTGACGTCCACTCTCGGAGATGGTTTTCGGGTCTAGCCGTACTGTGCCCATGGTGCGGGCTAATTTAGGATCCTTGGAGACACACTTCTAAATCTACATAAATACCCTGCGAGCCACCAAAAAAGGTGTGTGGCAGGGGGTGTAGCACCATGAGGGAAGGGTAAAGGATGAGGGGGTTGGGGTTATCAAATAGGTGAGGAAAGGTGGGGGGAGCCTATAAGAAAAGTTTTGAACAGTGACTGCTTCAAATCTGGAGGATTATGAACTATTTTCTGGAGATATATACTCGTACGTAGAGTGTGTGTCGGATGGCAAGAAGATCTTTTCAACGACATCTTTGAGCTGTTTCACTTTGAGTCTGATGGGATAACGAAGTTCACGAGGTGGAAATGAGTGCGAGTCTGGGTGGTGTGTAATCTTCCAATGTAGAAGAAAAGGGCCTTAATATTTCCCTCAGTGTCAGAAGCAGACTTGGGAGACCTCTGCCTTTATAAAAGTCGTTCTCTGGTTGCTCAACGGGCGTGTGTAAAACAGGAAGATAACGGAATTCGGACAGATGGGAATGTTCTGCGAAGGAGCAGCGAGAAGGAATTATTTAATGAGATTTTATTCAAATCGTCAAGTTTTGCCTCCTTGGAACATGGATATTCTCGGGTCTAATGCGGAGAAACATATTGGCAGTGTATGTTACCCAAGACTTGACAGAAATGAATGAGAAAATATGCGATTATGCGTTACTCCGTCATACCGTTAGAGACAATAAGAATGACACCTTTAAAACTCCAGCATGAATATATCGTGGCGACATAATCAGATTCGCAGCACTGAAACACACATGCTTTCATCACATCATCTTGCATAATAGCATCTCAAAGGAAAATATGTACACACGCGAAACTCAAAGACCAAGCCCTTCCAGGCTGTGGTGTTACAGTCCTGAATACTGCAGTGCCAACCTACACACTTTGAGAACCATTTTATAAGTCGGGAGAGTAACAGGTAGACAGACGAGCTCAGCTACCTATGAGAACGTGAGAACCCATGACACAATTTTTTCACCCCGCGATATTCACTATGAAAGCTGATTCTCAAATCTTCAAGTCAACATACCACTTTTTCTACTCCCTTGATATAGATCCTTCAAGTGAAAATACATCATTTAAGATGTTACCTACGTACATTTGTTTCGTTGAACGCGATTCATAAATATTTAAATTAGTCCTATTTCCAGAGGAATGGTACATCTACCAGCAGCTTTTGAAACGTGGGCCTCTGGTGTCCTATTATCCTTCTCCTGGAGCGGCACCGGCACGATTCACTGGGGAACGCCCTATCAGGTGACCGGTCCAAAATGCTTGTCAAAATACATGCAATAATTAGTTTATGGATTCAGGGCCAGCAAGAACTGGGGTGGTTTCCATGTACCTAATTAACCGTCACCCCTCCCCAAGTGGGCAGTGGTCCTCTCTCGCCTGGGGTGAACGACGATGCTTTTCTGGGCAGCACTTGAAATGATAGATCAGCCTCCACGTGGAATGATCACGGTGTAAACGGGCCCGTGACAGGGAATTTTAATTTGGGTTTGAACTTTTAAATTGAAAGAGGAATGAAGTTTATCTGGATTGCCGGTCGAGAGGGCGCCCAAACACCCCACGTGAGCCCATCCCCTCGAGGCAAACGAAGTGGCCTCTGCTGGCGATAGCCATTAATACCAGGTCACTTTCTCGGCCAATCTTTATTTAACGCCTGATCTCTAATCAAACAAAATCAGTCGAGGAACTGCGTCCATAAAAAATTCCCGGACCCTATATTTTAGTGATAAATTGCCAACGAATAAATGGCAAAAAGAATAGTGTCAACTTTTTTATTATTAAGCCTCAGAAATGTTGATCCTTTTACCCTCAACGGCTCCTTTTTACGAGCCGACAAAGAAAATAAATAAGACGGGGCAGGAGAGAGGGGCGTAATTTTCCCTTTCGTTTCCTCTTTTCGTTTGGGAAGCAACACGGAGCCGACTTGATGCTCGTACATCATGCGTAATTATGTTTATGGCGGCCGTTTTATCCCTCAAGAAGCGGCGGGCTCCGCTTTTACTCGCGGAGAGCGGGAGAGGCGAACCAACCTCCCTCGATGGGACTCCACGAAGAATTAAAGCGCTGCGATTAAGCCCAGTGACTGACAGTTTTCGCTCCGCTTCAGCCACCCACCCACCCACCCGGCGACCGCCCTGCCCCCCCCCCTCCTGCCTCACCTTCCCCCCCCCCCGCCCCCTGGCCGACCGCCGCTGCCGTGGGAACACTTCTGCATGCGCGAGGTAGGTGTTCATGCTTTCGAGCACCGCCGGCGGGACGTTCAACTTCCACCGCCAGCGAACACTCGAGCACCATGGCCTCGGACTTCGAAAACAAGCGGGGGAGGGGGAGATGGAGGTGTGTGGGAGGGGGAGGAGAGGAGAGTGAGGGAAGGAGGTGGAATAAGAGCGAGAACTATCTTTAGAGCGGCGCGCTGACCGAGTGGCGTTGGTGTAAGGGGGGTGGGGCGGGACTCCTCCCGCCGCGTGTTGTGGCGGCCGGCTAATCAGCCGGACGGAGGGCAGCAGCGAGAGCGAACGGTTTCACACCAGATGGAAGCATAACAAAAAACGCAATTAGGAATGATTTCGGCTCCTTGATATTTCCCGATTTCGGCACTTAAATTTAATGATGCAAATGGGCACTGAATCTCAAGTGAAATTAGTTATTTATGAGAATAATTGTTCTGGAAAATGCTACAAGAGTTGTATACGTAAGTAGTCAACCAACACAAGTGTAAATTAATTCACGAGAGTCCTAGATAGTATTATTCTATTATTCTAACTATTCGCCAGGCATTCTTGTTTTTATTTCCCCGGAATTCGATCGCCGATGATCTCGGTTAGTTTTGGGATATTTTGACCAATCACTCCTTCAGAGTATGTTTTCTCGCTCGCCCTGATTAAAAGTTTGTTTCCTGAAGTGATGAATATTGAGCTTTGATTCACTGACGAAAACGTTCATCTTTCATCGGCAAAAAAAGATAATTTTTGATGATCAGTTTGAAAAACTGGTTTTCATTAAAATTAATATTAGACTGTCTTTTTTTTTCTTAAGATGGCATGGAGGTAAATCGAGAATTTGGACGGCATCTGCTTTGTCATAAACTTCTCCAATCAGGCGCGTGCCTAGATAGGATTTTATTGAAGGGCTCTCTTAAATAGTCAAAACGTATCTATTTCAGAAGCAAAGATAAAACTTCCATGCATTGGTTTTGGTTTTGACTTTTTTTGCATAAGCTTTCGTGTTTCTTTCATGTGAGACAGAATACGTAGAGGTGAAATTTTGACCGGAGAGTCAATGCTCTCTGGAGTGGCTTTCCAAAATTTTCGCACCCCTTTCGAATGGTCGTTCTACTAACGCAATAATACAGCCACGACGATATACATTTAGATCCCAGAGTTGGTATATTTGCGTTTTAGATGCTAAAAAATGCCTCAAATATATTTTCTTAGCAGGTTAATGTAATTCACTTTTTCTGTTATGTATTTAGTAACATCATTAAGATTGAAGAATATTGTTCCTTCACCGTATACACTCATGATATCAACCGTTCGCCCATCTCCTCCAAAGCCTCCTCGGCAGAAAACCTCTAAAAATTATGTTGCACCTCTCCTATAATCTCCATAAATATATGTGAATTTTAAGAAATTCTTCCAGAATAACAGACCCGTGATAACCGGAGGAAGTTACGTGTTCAGTCCAATTAATGAACTTTTAGTGCAACATCTCAATTGTTAAAAGCCATTGCACGCCGAATCTAGCTAAGAAGGGCACTCCTCCGTGTTTGGAATACGTGCTATCCATTGGCTATGGATGGTTTTGGGGCTATGGTCTCGAACCGAGTTGACGTCAGAGACTGTTTCAAATCAGAGCTAAGGTCACGAAAAGGAACAGATAGGCATCCGTGTATTTTACGAGCAATCTAGAATCTACGAATCTCCGTGTAATCCCATGCAACCAATTTAAAATTGAAAGCAAACTGCCCGCTGACGCTTTTATAATCATTCCCACTTAACAGCAGGTGAGACAACATTAATTATAAGTTACACAGACGTAGAAATAACTTTCAAAACCTCCTTTACCTTTTATTTCTAACCTTATCTTCTCATCTAACCAAGATCCATTCATTTTAACCCTCCTCGTACAAGAAATGATTTCACGTAATTCTATGAATTCGCACCTATGAAGATAACCGTCCTTCATAAATGTCCCATTATTACAATTTTAATATTTAGCAGCAATGCAGTAATGATGATGTCGGTATGGGTTTCAGGAGATGGCGCTCGGGAGTTACAAAACCTGCGGAATGTTTCCACACCAAACTAATGTCAGAGGGTGAAGAACATGCAATTAGTTTTACTAAAATGTAAAAATATAAAGTCATTCGCGTTTCTGCCCGTAAACCTTATGATGTATACAGATGATGCCATTTGCCTTGATTCGAGAGATACTTTCGTGAATATTCTTATTTCAACTTCCAATGGCAAAATGCGTTCAGCTGGAAAAAATATTTTGCCGGGGTTTTTCAAATAGTGAAAAAATAAAATATTCATTGCATCATACACACCTGCCGATAAACCGGAATTGAGTTGTTCACTCAATAGGTAATTACTTCATGACTAGTGTGCATTAGTTAAAAATGTAATAAAAAAGAGCAACTTAACGCGGTTCAATTATTTCTACCATTTATCTAAAAAAAATGGAGAAGCAATCGGATATGGTTGATTTACGAGTTCAATTAGGAAATAACTATAGCATTCCAGCCTGAAAGTCTAAAATATATCAACGCGGTTCCGCCAATCAATCTTCTCTACTATCTGGCGTCGCAAAAATGTGGATGTAGTAAAAACTTCTAGGGATTCGTGTAAAAACGCCGAGTGGTAACTAACTGCGTCCGATTGGATGGTAGGCATGTGCATGAGAAAATCCGACGGGGTACATGAGCACGAGATTGGACATTAATAGACTACTTACTTTTTGCTATCACTCACCATTTTTCCGACTACCTCACTGCAATGAGTGCTCCAGAATGTCGGTGCAGGTTGCAGTATCAAATGAAATGGAAAGAAATTATGAGGTATACTTCAAAAAACAATAAACTGGAATTCATTATAAATAATACGTAATTGTCGTTTTATCGACATAAACACCCCACGATCCACCGAATAGGCGTGTGGCAGGCGGTGCAAGCACCAGGTGGGAAGGGTGAGTGATAAGGGAAGATATGGGAGAGGAAGGGAAAAATAGTGAGTGAAAAACTATCAAAAAAGTGCAAATTTGTATTCATGCTGGATGAAGACTCACTCCTAAACAAGGGATAATCTTATTTCAACTACATTTCACTTTTACTCCGCAAACCTACAAAAGAGCCTGCAAAAGAAATATTTGGGGCTCCTTTGAAGAAGTAGGCACCAATACGTAATTAAGAAGAGCTTAAACACAAATGTAAGATGATAATACAGTTTTTAAACCACAACTTTGTGTAATTACCCCTTGCTCTAGTGCGACAGTAGACCAAGTTATCGTTCGCTGCTAGCGTTCATTTTTCTTATTACTGTGTGGGGTTTTAATACGAGTAGTTTCCTCGGTGTCAGGAGTAATCCCGGGAGACCAAAACTTTTCCAAAAGAAACACTTGATCACTTTGCGACTGGGTGGATTAGCTTCAATAGCGCGGCCACACTGACACATTTATCTTAGCAATGTTTACAAAAATCTAGAAGATAATTTTAAAACCTTATCTTTTTCATAAGTGAACACATTTCCGGAAGCGAATTCCACTTCTTCTCAATCGCATCAGTCGCAATTGCGTCAGTTTTATATGCAATTCCATGTTTTCTGTTCAATTGACGATAAAAAACTATGGCAGTCGTATGTTAATGAACCACATGGTTCGCAGTTTCATCAATCCGTCATCAATTACTTGCGGAGAGCCTTCAACGATAACGATATAAAAACTGGGCACTGGGATTCTTTGATTTTCTCTAAGATCCCCCTTCCGGTGTTTGGTATCTGTCTTCTCTCTCGCCTTTTACCACGCACATGCTGCTCGATACGAATCTCTAGCAACGAAGAGACGTTGATGCCGGCGCAAAAATTATATTTAGACCACCTCGGAATCTAAATTCCAAAGTTCATCATCCAATAATCCTAAATTCATGCTATCAGCAACATTCTTTCTCGCGTGCCTCACGTTTTGAACCCACCCAGAACACATTCTAAAAGAAATACATTTACTCCTTGCCCCCGAGATTTCCCTCACCGAATTGTTACGATTTTTTCCCCATTCTGGCAGAAAGTATTTTACGGACAAGCAGCTTAGGTGTGAGCAGGAGCGAGCGAAGGGCAATAGGAAAGGGCGGGCGGGGAGATTTCGTCCCGTTCTCCAGCACAACCTTATCGTTACTCCGCCCCAAGGCTCGTCGCCGCGCGAAACCCGGCGCCCTCTGCCCGGCAGTTGTGTGCACGCCACGGGGGCGACACGCTCCCCTCCCACGCGGCAATGCCCGGAGGGGGGTGGAGGGATAGGAGCGCTTGCGAGCAATTGGTGGTCACCTAAGAAAGTGGTCTGCACCCCGCACAGGATGAGCGAAAGGTTGATGGCACGGGGTGAGCGGGGGTTGGTGGCACAGGTGCCCGCTGGTGTACGACGGGAATACATGAGGGGATGAATTTAGGCAGGACTAAGATGTACCACGTTGGAATGAATGGCATGCCATCAGCATGCAGTGGCGTCCGTGATTAATATTGAAATTTACGCACAAAAGTATCAAAAAATTATGTTTAGTACAAAGGGGAGATTTGAAAAATTGCTAAGATGAAAGTGCATTGCCATTTTCACTCTCTATACTTCACTTCACATGTTCTACTTGTATGTAGGAGCACTGTATGAGCTAGATAAATTAAACTAATATAGATTTTTATTGTATATTAGTAATAATAGTATAATTAAAAAAAACATAAACAGTATTCAACCCGAAGGTCAGTTTGGTAGGTGATGGTAGATTCACCCAGTACGCCCGACAGCGTGTGAATATTCACACATCAGGTTAGGGGGGCCAGTTCCTTTCCCTGTGCCGGTTATGGTTTCCCAGTAAGATCTAATACCCGAAAAATCACTTAGCTTGGGTAGAGCCGCAGGTACCCAGAGCGCCCGGGAATCGAACCCGGGACCATCCGGTCAGTAGTCCAACGCTCTACCCCCTGGTCTACCGTGACCCCAATAGTATAATAATAGGATAATAATAATAGTATAAAAATAATAGTATAATAATTATGCTATATTATTATTTATAAATTAATAGATAAATTAAATATTAGAGAACAATGAGGAAAAAGAAAAGAGCATATGATTTTGTATTTTAAAAGCCATTTGCAACAACATTTACTTTCATCGTTTGCTTGGCATAACTTTTGTTGATTATAGCTCTTTAGATATATGATAGTACACACCTAAAGAGGACTCCATTCCTTCGCACACCTTAGAATTGACTCTGCAGGGTATGGTGTAAATAAAAAGTCTAAAAAATGCACCACTACTGAAAATGCGAGAAAGAAATCAAGCTAGGTCAATATAAATTACCTGAGGCATACGTTCTACGACCTGTGCTGGCGGGAGGAAATATAAAAAGTAGGGCCAACTTCAGGCAGGAAAATTAGAGAATATAAAGCGAGAGATAGAGAAAAGAAACACAGATGTTTTAGGGCTGTGCGAGGTGAGATGGAAGGATATCGGAGATTATTGGATTGATAGTTATTGTATTATACATGCAGTGGAGGGGACGAGGGCCAACGAGGGGTTGCCGTTATATTGAATAAAGAGGAAGAAGCGCAGTTAAAATAGACCGAGCTATAGATCGAATACACAATGAGCATAGCCTAATTATCATAGTTTAGCCTAATTATTGGTGGCAATTTTAATGTTCCCACAATAGATTGTGATTCGTACAATTTTATAAATGGAGGTAAAGACAATGATTTATGCGAGTCCCTCCTATTTTCGTTCACCTTGAATTCCCTACATCAATTAGTCACTTCGCCAACAAGGGAAAGAACATTCTTGATCTGTTAGCCACAAATATCCCCGAAAAGGTCTTAAATATAGAAGTTGTTGACGGAATCAGTGATCACAGGGCTTTAAACGCTAAGTTTTCTCTAAGCGTAAATAAAGTTAACAAACTTAAGAGAAAGGTTTATTTATTCAATAAAACTGACTGTTATGGCTTAAAATGTGAATTAAAACGTTTCTTTTTTATATGACGAATCAAGCAAAACTAGTAGTTTTGAGGATACTTGGAATAATTATCTGGCAAAAACACGTTCAGCAATACAGAGATTTATACCGAGTAAATATATAAAAGAGAATAAGGAACTCCGCTGGTACAACTCTGAAGTACGGAAATCTCTTATGCGGCAAAGGGTGTGCCATGCCAGAATGAAAAACGCGGTTAAAGATTCCTCTCCTGATAAAGTCAACGAAACCATACAGAATTACAAAGCATCTAGGTCCACTGCCAAGAACGCCTTCCGGAAGGCACTAGCGGAATTCAGAAGGAAAAAAGTTAGGTGAACGTTTAAACGATAACCTATAAATTTTTGGTCCTACGTCAGGGAGGTGCAGGGAAAAAAGTCCACCGTAAAGTCATTGAATAACGAAAAGGGGGATAAAGTAACGAGTAGTTTAGATAAAGCCAACATATTAAACTCATTCTTCCAGAGTGTTTTCAACACATGCTCACAAAATACACCCGAGAACCTTTCGAAAACATTTCAGCATCCAATGCAAGCAATCGATTTTTCCACCCGCGGAATAGAGTTACTCCTTAAAAAGATCGACCCCAACAAATGTCCGGGACCTGATGAGATACCGGCGCACATGTATAAAGAACTGTCGTCTGAAATTCAACCTTATCTTGATATAACATTTAAGAAATCATTAGCAGAAGAACGCGTGCCAAACGGCTGGAAGGTAGCTTGTGCAACACCCATTTTTAAAAACGGAGACAGGGAGGACCCCAGTAATTATAGGCCAATATCGCTCACCTCCATCTCCTGTAAGATTCTTGAACACATTATTGTTAGTTTCATAATGAGGTACCTCGATAGCCAAGATTTATTGATTAATAACCAACACGGCTTCCGTAATCTTGTGAAACTCAACTCGCACTCTTTGTACATGATATATTGAACTCCGGTGAAAGTAATATTCCAGTTGTGCGATATCCCTAGATTTAAAAAAAGTTTTCGATAAAGTCCCTCATTGCAAATTACTCGCGAAGTTGGAAACTTATGGAATACACGAGAGTATTATATTATTTTTCTTAAGTGATCGTGTCCAAACAGTCGTCCTGGACGGTGTATCATCCGATACTGTCAAGGTCACGTCGGGTGTACCACAAGGATGTGTCATAGACCCCCTCCTATTCCTTATTTACATAAATGACCTCAGTATCGAAGTTTTTTAGCAAGCTCCGTCTTTTCGCCGACGATGAAGTGATTTATGGGAACATTCGAAGTCACGAAGACAGAGTCGTGTTAGCCAAAGACCTAGATGCAATTCAAAATTGGTGCGATACATGGCAATTGGAATTGAATTTTAAAAAATGCGTAGTAATACATTTTTGGGAAAAGAGTAATTCTCTCCCTTATAGTTACAAAGTGAAACAAACCAAAATCGCGAGGGTAGATTCCTTTAAATACTTGGGTGTAACAATAACTCACGATCTGTCCTGGGGAAAACACATACGAGAAATATGCGGTTGTGCTAATAAAAAATTGGGATTTATGAAAAGAGTGCGACGGAAAAGTGCGGGAACGATGCTTCCTTGCCTTGGTCAGGCCCCAGCTAGAGTATGCTGCCAGTTTATGGGATCCTCAAAGTATAAATTTGATTTCGGAATTAGATCGAGTTCAGCGGAGGAGGGCTAGATTTGTCAAACATTGTTATGACCAACGCAGTAGCGTATCCACTTTGCTAGACAATTTAGATTGGGATTCTCTTACACAGCGGCGTTTACAATATATATTAAACTTATTAAAAACATTAAAAATGGGCTCTTTTCGGATGAGATTCAGAACGTAATACGAACCCCAACGTATTACGGTCGGAGGGATCCAAAACAGAAGATTAGAGAGATAGACTGCAAGACTGACAGGTTAATAAATTGTCATGTTTATCTAGAACGATAAGGGACCAGAATGCTTGTAGTCGAAATCCCCCAGGAGTCAGTTCAACACAATAAGTGTTAACGTACAGGTTAGGGACTGCACGTGGATATATATTTTTTGTTATAGGTTCCCCACACATTCCCCCACCTATTTTAAAAACCCCAACCCTCTCATTCCTTACCCTTTCCTCATGGTGCTACACCCCCTGCCACACACCTTTTTTGGTGGCCCGCATGGTATTTATGTAGATGTAGAATGTTATTAGTAGAAGCAAAAGCGGTGCCAACGAAATTGGTCATTGGTTAGGGATACATACCACCACGCAATCACATGGAGGAATTATTCGATAGATTATGCGATCAGATAGAGGACATCATTAAGAGTGTTTCCGGAGGGTAAAATTTGATAGTGACGGGCGATTGGAATGTGACGGTGAGCTAAGGTATGAGTGGGTGATGAGTTGATGAGCCATGGTGATGAGTTGGGGGACTATTCATTCTTTCATTTCTCATCATGGGGGACATTTCATAAAATCAGTTATGTTTGCTGAGAAACAAGCTTTAGTTAACCTGTTATCCATACGGTTACAATCATTACATCATCATGGAGGGCATTCAAAAGTCAACATGATAGTTATAGGATGAGAATTAATATAAAAAAATAAAGATAATGAGGTATTCGAAAAAGAGAAAAGTTAAGGGAAATATGCAAAATGAGCTCATAAACTTGAGCAGATGACATAGTTAACCTATTTGGAAAGTTTCTTGGACCAAAAAGGTCAAATTAGTAGGGATATGGAATAAGAACTGCGTTTAGAAAAGAATCTTTCACAGCAGGAGAATAATTATGACGGAAACGTCGAATAGGGATGCTAAGAAACACCTCGTCAAAACTTACACAGGCCTACAAAAAAAAATTTTTTTGGTGCCGGGAATCTTTGTGATGATTTTAACTATATTTGTAGAGCTGAATCCAAATATGAAATCCGTTTTTATTTAACAGCTCTACTTTTTTAGATATGGCACATCCTACGATTAGTTGTTTTAATATTTGATATATTCCGGAAAATAATTTTCAAAGTTAAATAAATCTATAAGTATACTAATTTATAACCACTCAGCGGTGTTTCTTTTATTTTCAATAAACTGTCAATAAGTTTTATGTATATTTCTATATTGTAGGCCAATGAGATTAAAAAACAAAAATCGTTTGTATCGACTTAAATAAAAGATTTATTGATAGCTCCAAGCGTAGTTTAAAAATTGTTCTTCTTCACAATGGTAACAGGTTTGGCGCAATACCAATCGCTCATTCAACTAAAATGAAAGAAGAATACGATACAATAGCATTGGTCTTACAGAAGATAAAATACCAGGAACATCGCTGGGTGATTTGTGTAGATTTAAAATTGGTGAACTTTCTTCTTGGGCAGCAAAGTGGTGGCTACACAAAATATCCTTGTTTCTTGTGCCTCTGGGATAGCAGGGACAGACAAAACCACTGGATTAAGAAGGAGTGGCCTAAGAGAGAAAACTTGGTTGTTGGGAAAGAAAACATCATTGCTGAATCTTTAGTTGAAAGAGAGAAAATCATCTTACCGCCTCTACATATTAAACTAGACCTAATGAAGCAATTTGTAAAGGCTCTTGACAAGAATGGACCATGCTTCGGCTACTTAAGACTAAAGATGCCCCATATAAGTATTGAAAAACTTAAAGCTGGTATTTTTGAGGGGCCACAAATCAGACAACTTACAAAGGATCCTGCTTTTGTCGAGTCAATGAATGAGATTGAAAAAATTAGTTGGATGTCATTTGTTGAGGCCATAAAAATTTTTCTAGGAAATCACAAAAGTGAAAATTATATTGAGCTGGTAAACATTATGCTCAGTAACTTCAAATCACTTGGATGTACGAGGGTCATCCGGAAAGTAGTACCCGTTCGTGCCGCATGAAGTGCTGACGACGCGAGTAGCCGCTGGACGAGGTCAGATAGCTTCAGTGGCTTGTCTGCCTTCTCTGAGCCAAGTTGCGTGACGCTAGCATTGCCTGTGTTGTTTCTGTGATTGTTTACAATGTTTAAAAAAATTGAGAACGCCGCCAGTTGTGAAGTGAGGGCAGTGATTAAATTCCTCAATGCAAGAAACGTTCGCCCATGTGATATTCATCGCCAATTAAAGGAGGTGTATAGAGACAATGTAATGGACGAGTCGTCTGTTCGGCGGTGGTGTCGCAACTTCAACATGGGGAGGGGGAACACACACGCCGATGAGCGTTCGGGGAGACCGTCTGTCATTACAGACCAACTGGTGAGCTCAGTTGACGAATTCGTGAGGAACGATCGGCGCGTCACAATTGATGACATCTGTGAGCATTTTCCCAATGTTTCTCGAACAATTGTTCATGAAATTGTTAAACACCATCTGCATTATGCAAAATTTTGTGCAAGATGGGTCCCTCGCATGCCTACAGATGAGCACAAAACCAAGCGTATGGCTGCAGCACTGACGTTTTTGGGACGTTATTCTGATGAAGGAGACTCTTTCTTGACTCGCATAATTACTGGTGACGAAACATGGGTTTGTTATGCATCACCTGAGAGTAAACGACAGTCAATGGAGTGGCATCATGCTCATTCACCAAACAAACCAAAAAAATTCAAGACAGTTCTGTCCACCAGGAAACTCATGGCAACCATTTTCTGGGATCGACGAGGTGTATTGCTTATTGATTTTATGGCCCGTGGAGACACTATTAATGCCAATGCGTATTGTGAAACATTAAAGAAATTACGGCGGGCAATACAAAATCGGCGGCGAGGTCTATTGTCTACTGGTGTCATTCTCGTTCATGACAATGCCAGGCCTCATGCAGCTGGGATAACACAAAAACTTTTGCAGCAATTCAAATGGGAAACTTTCGACCATCCACCGTATAGCCCGGACTTGGCCCCTTCAGATTTTCATCTCTTTACAAAGCTTAAAGACTTTTTGGCAGGAAAAAGATTTGACAGCGATGAAGAACTTAAAGAAGGAGTGACCCTGTATCTCAATGAGCTGGCGGCGAAGGACTATGCAGCAGGAATACAGAAACTTGTCACACGTTATGACAAATGCCTTAATTTGCTTGGAGATTATGTTGAGAAGTAGTTTAAAGTATCCTCTTTCAAATAAAATTTTTATGTTTGTTAATATTTACTTTTGTGTCTTTATTTCACGAACGAATACTACTTTCCGGATGACCCTCGTAATATGAGCACAAAAGTTCACTACCTACACAGCCACTTAGACAATTTTCTTGGAAATTTGGAGACACAAGTGAAGAACAAGGTGAAAGATTTCACCAGGATATAAAAACAATGGAAGCTCGCTACCAAGAAAGATGGGATGACCATATGATGGCAGATAACTGCTGGTGCTTAAAACGAGACTGTTTGAAAAAAGTGCACTCAAGAAAATCGCGCAAAAGAAGCTTCCGATGCGTTGAGTGATGTTTTTATGTATTTTTTCTTTTCAATTTGTTTTATTACAGTAAAAAATTTTAGTATTTGTGTTCAATTGTATTGTAAAATTCTGTTGTGTTTGTGGGTGATTTAACAGCCCTAGAAATAAATCAAGTCTTTACATTTAGTGGATTTTATTATTAATATAATATTCCCATATCATCATGTAGAAGATTTTTTTACGTAAGTAACAACATATCTATATCTTGAAAACTATAGCTGATAGGAAAAAACTAGTGTCATAATTGGATTCATCACCCCAATTGTACTTTAAATCAACATTAAAAGCTCCGGCACCAAAACCACTGTTGGCCTGTGTTATGTATGGAGCGTGGCTTCGCACGGGGCACAAACATCTTTGAAGCAGGATGATAGGCGTAGATTAGAGGCTTTTGAAAGGTGAAGTTACACAAGGATGGCTAAGGTGAAGTGGACAGAAAGGAAAGAAACGAGGAAGAGCAAGGTATGATGGGAGTGAAGAAGGGATTATTGGGAGAAGTCCGAAGTTTTGATTGGTAATGAGATGACGACAACTGTGATGGAAGAGAGATAGCCAAGGACAGGAATTTTCTTCTCAACTATTGTATCCTTAAGGAATGTCTTCTTTCCACATCTCTTGAATCTTCTTTGGCTCGATTAATAATTTTCCAGCCGTATCTCTCAAAGTGTGCACGGTTTCTGATTTCTTGCTTTCCGAGAGTGCTTTCATGTTTCTGTGCAGCATACCCATATCTTACGCCCTTAGGCAAGTCCCCATTTCCTGGCCATGCGTCTTCCATCACGCTTCTTTCGCCCTATTAGTTTTTTATCTCATTTTTTATTTATCTCTATGTATTTCCTTCTGCCATAACCTGTGTTTACATTCTTCCATTTCCTTCACTCATCTATCTTCTTTACTATACCGTCAGTAATTCATGGTTTCCTCGTTCTTTCCCTATTAACTGTTCCTATAGTTTTATTATCCCTCATAGCTATCGATATCCCTTTTTTGATACGTTCCCATCTTTTTTCTATTGTACCCATCTCTCTTACCTTAGTCATCTTTTTTCTACTGATGCCTCGTGCTCATCCTTCATTCTCCCGGTTTGCTCTTCCAAATTTCACGGCCTCATCCATTTTCCCTGTTTTATCCACTTGAATCTGAAGTTAGGCGTAATTTTTTCCATGATCTGAATCCCCATCCTCTCCAGGGGAGCTGTGTGGATTAATTACAAGTATGCCGTACCTAAACCTCTGTAAAACCATACTATAGCCAAACGTATGTATCTCTGAGTCCTTCGTTATCTTCCTGGTTATATAGCAACTAAATAATCATCCTTTAAGCGAGCTCCCAGATACCGTACGCTAACATGAGGCGTTCAGTAAAAGGTAATTATACTTAAAGGCGATGAAATGGAAGCTGATTCTTTACAGAAAAAAATGCTAAAAGAGTCAAGACGGCATTTACCCTGCAGAAGGGTAGATTTCGTTTCTTCTCTCCATAAAATAATGCACTTAATATTTAAAGAAGCACGTTTCTGTTCGTTAAAATCTTTACTTTAAGGCAATACCAAAAATGTAGTTTAAAAATTAATAAGTCCGCAAATTATGAAATCTATAGGTTCCCACCAAACCTAAAATTTAAGTAGCTGTTAAATTTGTTGGATGACAAAATAAAAATTGGCCTCATTCCACATTTACAACCCATTGAATATCGATAGAAGAGAGAAATTATTATCACCGAATAAGCTTACTATCTTCAAAATGATTGTTATTGTCTCAAGAATTGCATTACTAGGACCAGCGAAAGATTTATGTCACTGGAGGCCTACTCCGCTCCTAGATCTATTTTAATGCCACAAAGCGTGCGCATGCAGTGCATACGTGTCTCGTGATCCTGCGACGCGGGAACGTCCCAAGAGACTAAGGCCTTCAGAAAAAGGAAAATCTTGAACGGAGCGGAAACGACGACAAAGTATTTGCCTGTTCTGAAAATTTGTAGATGCGTTGGGCGAGGAGCAAAACGTTCTTTTAAGGTACCATGATTGAAGGAGGCTGGGAGAACACGGAGGGTGTGGATTGAAAGGGGTGAGGAGGAATGCGGGAAGACAGTTGCTTCGTGGAGAGCAGACGGGCGTGCTGCTTTTCCAGTCAACTGTCCTCTCTACATCCTGTCCTCTCTACATCCTGAGTATATTTCAATAAAAAAATGATAGCATTGCACAGTTGCTCATAACATATTTTCCCATAACATTAAAAATGCAACAAAATGTTCAACATAATCTTATTGCAAATGGGAGTTAATTATTTGGATCAGCGCGGAAAAGACTTCTGATAGAAATCGATGGGCAAAAGATCACATTTTATGAATTCTTAGCAATTCAGAAGAAACAAGTATCCACTCGATCCACATGAATCGACCTCGTGCATCTATCATCATCATCATACATCCTGACTCACCAGAAAATACAAAAAGCCTTCTTCCGAATGTTAAGACGGAGTCATCGGCAAGTTGGGTCACGCTGAAGAAAAAGAAGACACTGCGTACACAAATTGGATGTCAGTTTATCTTCTGAGGATGAACATTCGATATAAAGAGACTGCACTTGGATTTAGTACAATAAACTGTCCATACCGAGTTAAAGAAAACTTTGTCCGTGTCAACCACGGAGTGACACGGAGTAACGAATGTGACGAGGAGGGACGCGAGAGGAGGAGGGGGGGGGCGGAAAGAGGATTAGTGCCTCAGTCGAGGTGTCGGGGGGATGGGGAGTCAGAGGAGGAGATCTTGGAGAGCACATAATTAAAGGTCATTAGGCGTGGGTCCTCACCGCTATTATAAGAGCGGTGATGTCTGCATCGAAGGAATCCGAAGGGAAGGGGGGAGGAAAGGGACCCGTGGTGCGGCGGTGGGTGAGGGGCGGGGCGAGGAGGGAGCGAAGGTGCGCGTCGCCAGAGGGTGTGGTGGAGGCGGGCGGCGACCGGGGAATGGAACGCGAGTAATGAGATTCAGCGAGAGTTTGGTGCGCACGTGAGTGTGTTGGCCCTACGTGTGTGTGTGCGTGTGTGAGAAAGAAAGACCCATCGAATATCACTCTCTCTCTCTCTCTCTCCAATTTTCACACTCACCCGTTCCGTCTTTGGCATTCCTTCCCCTCCACCCCCTCTCTCGCTCGAGTGGAAACGCCTTCCGAATCGTCTGCCTCGTCTCCCTTTCGTCTCCGCGTTTATTTCAAATCACCTCAGCTAACCGATGCCGTTGCGTCAGAGGATGGTGCGGCCGATCCGATCGACGGCGAGTGCATATGACGTCGCGGGGGGGGCTCATTTCTCTCGCCAGCACCCATCCCTCAGTGAAGGCGGACCGAGCCGAAGACTAACAGATTCACTACCATTAGAGTTTTCTACCTGCATTCGGGTGATGTTGGCTTTGACAGGCGAGGTGGCGAATTCATCGAATACTTATCCGCATGGCGTGTGATGTTCACACTGTCTCTGACTTAGCGGGCCGCTTCATTTTCATGTGACACCTGCGGTTGCCTAGAACTAACCGATGAGCGGTAAATGTGACAGAAAACATCGAGGTGGACAGCGTCATCTCCGCCTAGATCTTAGAGAGCAGGGCCCCCACGTGTTAGGAAAGTACGCCACCCATATGCCATACGAGGTGTGTTAAAAAACTAACGACAATTTTAATTTTTTGGTCAAAATATTTATTTACTCTTTTACATTGTTGTTATCACCTTCAAAGTAGTCCCCATTGGAGATTATGCACTTGTGCCAGCCCCAGAAACACATCTCAAACTCGATGTTTGAGATAGCCTTTAGTTCTTTCAGCGATGTGCATTTAATGTCATCTACGGGTGTAAAAAGACGGACCTTCAAGGTTCTCTTAATTTTTGGAAATAGGAAAAAGTCACACGGAGCCATATATGGCGAATATGGAGGCTGGGGCGTCGTTACAGTATTGTTTTTGGCCACAAATTCACGAACAAGCCATGAAGTGTGAGCTGGTGCATTATCGTGGTGCAGAAGCCATGAATTGCTTTTCCACAGATCCGGGCGTTTTTTTCGGATTGCTTCACGCAAACGGCTTTAAACTTGTAGGTGGTACTTCTTATTGACCGTTTGACATGGCAGCAGGAATTCATGATGCACTATGCCATTAAAATCGAAGAACACAGTGAGCATAACCTTCACGTTCGACCACACTTGTCGAACCTTTTTCGGACTTGGCGAGCCAGAATGCCTCCACTGGGATGATTGAGCCTTATTTTCAACGTCCTATCCATAAACCCATGTTTCGTCATCTGTTATAATACGTTTCAGTAATTCTGCATCGTCGTTTACTTCATTGATTGACTCCTGAGCAACTTCCATTCGCCGCTGTTTTTGTTCAAAATTCAACAATTGTGGAACGAATTTTGCTGCCACGCGTTTCATACTCAAAAAATTGGAAAAAATGTCATGACATGATCCAATCGATATGCCAATATCATCAGCGAGATCTTTAATTGTGATTCGGCGATCGTTCATAACCATTTCTTTCACTTTTCCCACGTTTTCGTCGATTGTTGATGTGCTGGGGCGTCCAGGGCGTTCGTCATCTTCAAGGTCTTCACGGCCTTCTTGGAAACGCTTATACCACTCGTAAACTCTTGATTTACTCATAGCAGACTCACCATAGGCCTTTGTTAACATTTCACACACTTTGTTACACTTTATTTTATTGCATATTGAAATGTGCCAACGACTGTCAAGTTTATACGTAGATAGATATATGTACGACTCGTACTCTATAGTTATATTGATACCACATTAAAACTTCAAGAAGAAAACGTTGACCACGACCACTACCACACTCGTATTAGCGTATCCGGAGCATGATGTGCACCGGATATGGAAACATCACGGATACAGATTCAGATTTAAAAATAAAGTAAAAAAATATCTTTCTCGTAAATTTAATATTCACAACTAGCGTCTGTGACTATTTGTACCTTGAAAATGAATAGTTATTTTTTAAAATCTTGTAAATGCCTATTTATTACACTTCGGAGTTAACTATAACGGCCAAAAATTATAAATGGGGTTAATAGGGTTTTCAAAATTAAAATAAAAAAGATGCAGTGGAGAAGGAAAGAGTATATTATAAAGGATAGTAAAAATGGCAAAAATATGAGTCTATTTTGTGGGCAAGGAGAGGGAATTAAATGTAATGGGAGGGAGCTCAGGACGACGCATATATGATTTTGAGATACGAGTATATCGAATACTATAGGAATCGAAATTTAATGAAGCCGTGCTGAAAGATATTATTCTCGTAGGACCATTTAAGGGTGCAGGAAAAATGTGAGAGGGAGTGTTTTAATGGACTAATTTGCAGAACTTATGAGGGAGAAATTAGGCCGGAAATTTTCACCAAATATTTTGGTTTCTATCTGAAAATAGAGAAAGGCAACCCTTTGTAAGGACTAAAGAACAAGAGTTTGATTTTACACGCACATAAAGTGATTCTAGAGATCATCAGTGCAAGGATAGAGAGCAGGACAAATAAGCATTTAGGTGAGAATCAGTTTGGGTCCAGGAAGGGGAGGGGTACCACAGATGCCATAGCAATAATGAGGTCGGTCGCCCATGGAGGGGAACATATAATACAATGTTGCAAGAAATTCGATAAGGTGTCTTAGGTTGAATTACTGAATGCATAGCAGAAAATAGGAGTTGATTGGAGGGAGTTTAAAGGTGGAGTTCCTTCTTCACCCAAAGGAGGACGGTTCGGCCACCGAAAATTCGAAAATCCGGAGCTCGTCTGAGTTTAATTTTCATGCGTATCTATGTATGTATACACACATTTATATGTATATATACATGTATATATAGGCATATATATTCAAATGCATACAAAAAACAACACAGTATTCAACCCGAAGGTCGATTTGGTAAGCGATGGTAGAGTTCACCCAGTACTAAACAATATATATAATCAACCAAACCAAAATACTGGGATAAGGGTATTTTCTTTTTGATAATAATTCATGTATGTTTTGCATCCGCTGCAGCAGATATCTGGATGATGTTATGACTCAGTATATAGGGATGGTCAAGAGCAAGGTCGCACACCTGAACGAAGGGTATGACATCACATACTTTAATCGCTTCCGCGGAAATTGTACTCCCGGGACAAGATGCCGGGGGAGAAGGGTCCATCGCATTCGGAGGTTCCGCACCCACCTCTTCCCTCCCGCCGCCCCCCCTTCCCCCAGGCCTCAACCCCGCCCCCCCCCGTGGCGAAGGCGGGCCGGCCCACCTTCGCCTTGCGGGGAAACCTGGCAGGGGACGGGAGGTCGATGCCAGACTCCGCGTCTCGCCCGCCCCCGCCGCCCGGCCTCCGCCCGTCTGCGGCCACTCCCTCCACGCACGCACCGCTTCTTCCGCCTCCTCCCCCCCTGCCCCACATGCCTCTCCAGCTACTCCAAACCCTAAAACCCAGATCGTCTCCTTTCCCTTCGCTTCCTCCCGCCGCCTTCCTCCTCCCACGGGACCCTTCCTCCTCCCCACGCCTCTCCCGGCAGCGTCCTCCACCCCGGCCCCTCCCCCGGCCCCCGCGCTCCACGCCTCCCGCTCCTCATCGAGGGGATCCATTATTCCCCGGCACGGTCGCTTCATGCAGGAAATAGAGGCACCAAGCGACGAGCACACACACAACCCATTACTCGTGCGAAATTGATTGAGATTCGCCACGACGGCCACATCGTGGAAGGAAAATTGACCGTGAAAAACGCTCGAAATTTTCAAATATTTTCTGATTTATGATAAAGTCTAAAAATTTTTGAATACATCTTTGATTCGAACGTTTAAGTGTCCGTATGAGCGACCGAAAGAGTTACTTGTCGCCATATCATCTAGTCTCACTGTATTTCAGATGCGATCCAATAATTTCAGTAGCATTTTCTCGAACTAAAAGGATGGAAGATTGCACAAGTTGTGTTAAGATTTATTTGATGGAAGTAACCACTGATGTTTCCCTTTTTTTTCCAAGATTATATATCTATAGTATAAACTGTATATATATATATATTATTATTAGGTAATCTACCGGTTAAGGTAGGTTTTTGGATGGACACAACTATCAAATAAACATTTTGTGACTCCCCACCTAGCAACCTACTCCACATCAGGTCCCTCTTCATCTCTCGGTGTACTTCTTTCCTCCCTTCATCCCGTCCAACATCCCTATCCTGTTCCTACCCTTACCTCGCTTGCCCAGCATTCTCCCCTCTATTATGAGAGGGGAGAATTCCTCAACATTACGTATTGTAATCGCATGACGCAATCGTATGAATGCTTTTCTACTATCCTTTCCCCTTCTTGTGTCCCGTCTATTTCTCCTTTGGTGGGTGAAATAGCTCCATAACGCCATCTCTCGGGCAACATCTATCGGAGCACTTTGGCGCTTTATAAGATCGCAGATCTCAATGTAAATCAGGTTTCCTTATTAGCTCAATTGGTAGATCATCCGCCCGGAAAGTGGAAGGTCCGTGGTTCAAATCCCGGATAAGGAAATATTTTTACTTTCGTGATCTGCTCAAAAACCGCCTTCCCCACATGTGCTGTGTTCCCCTTTTATGTGTTTTCCTATCCCCTTTCCTTATACCTATTTCTATGTTTGAATGAATATTTGTGCGCCGTATGGCGGGATTTTCAAGTTTGAATATATATATACATACAAAAACAAAGGGACACACTCAAATGAAACATTGAAAGAAACACACACAAACGAATGCAATACGTGTCTCATTTGAGTGTGACTCTTTATTTTTGTTCGTCCTTGCCACTTTGCTTACATATTTTATATCTGTATATGTATGTATACCCACCATCCATCCCTGTGTTTGCCTTTTATGTGTGTTTCTATCCCTTTTCCTAATAATTGTATCCACGTGAATGAATATGTGTTCGCCATGTTACGAATTTTCATATTTGAATGTGTGTGTGCATATATAGGTTATGTTTGTATGTTCGAGTGTACACACACATGCATACGAAGAGGTCTACGAATATCTCAACCCAAATGTCTTCTCCCTTTCCCACATTTAAGAGGAAAAAATAGCGACCGTGTGGAAAAAGAAAAGTAACAACTTTCCTCGCGTTTCATCCGGCTTATATAAATATGATTATGCCGGAAGAGAAAAAAGTAAAAGTTGGACCTCCAAAGGTAGCCTATGGTCATTAGGGAACTTAAATGCTGCTAATATTGCCCTTTCAAATTAACAATTCGTCAAACAATCTCTCTTTAGATTTAATTAATAAACGACTGCTATGGGCCGATTAATGCGCCATATTCACATTATTTTCCTCTAGTAATTCAATTCAGATTTATTATTATATCAGTATCGAGTAAATGTTGCGGATACTGCTCCTTATTTTTGCACTGACTATATTAAATAATATTTCCTTAAGCCATTAAGGGTTCAACTGCTCCTTAAAAGATTTTCTCCTCTCTTTTTGCTCCCAACCCCAAAAATATCGCTCTTTGACACACATTAAACTAACCGCTATGTTTTAAGAGCATACTTTGACACCAAAATGTCTCCTCGTTACACATGGCATTAACCGGTCAAATGTCGTGATTCCTTTCTTAATTCACAAACGGGAGACATTTCATTGAATTGTATGATATTCTAAGCGTGATTTTCACTAATATTTCCGAATATAGTGGTAAAAAATAGAAATAGCGCACTGAATCTCAGTGTTCTCCTCTGAAACGCATGAGTCGTTCTGTTCCCAATTTAAAGAGAAATGAAAGGAAATTAAACCGCCTAACGCTCTTAATTTATTTAACTCCATGTTTCTCAAAGGTGTCCCAGGATTCGAATTTCTCAGAACAGTTATAAAAGAGTCGTAACTTTTTCTGGTCGGATGAAAAAATGTGAACCAAATATCTCCTTCCTGCACTCTAAATCCATCATCAGGGCTGCAGACTTGGTGAAAGTAGAACGGAATCTGTTAACTCTTGGGCATGCGTTTTTATACCTGCATAGGGAGAGGTAGAGAATGCTTCCCCCAACACTCGGGCCCTCATACCAAGGAAGGGAGAGAAGAGACAAATGCGCATCAAAGGGGAAGGACGTCGGTGGGGCGGGTGCTGCCCTTAGGAACGTTCCCCGGGAATCGGAGTCGCTGGGACGGGGTGCGTGTGAGGGGTGAGGCATTGGGGAGGAGATCCGGGCGGAGGAAGCGGGGGTAGTGTTCTGGAAGGTCATTGGCACTCCCGGAGAGAAAAAAAACTTGTGTCGAAATGGTTGGGAGGAGGAAGGGGCGAGGGATTGGATTGGTAGGTTCTGGGGTGAATAGGGAGAAGAGATTGGAGGGTTTGTGGTGAACGTTAGGGGTCGAATGTGGAGGAATGCGACGCTGGAAGTCGGGGACGAAAGGAAAAGGGTGAACTGCGTTATTACATTGTCCTCTATTCGCGCATCATTCCCTCTTCTTCTCTGGGAACAAGAGCCCTTCTCCTTCCCTCTCAATGCCTCATTTCAATCAATGCGATTCGACGGCACCCTTTCCTGAACGCATGACGAATATGCCCTGTGGTTTCTACAATTATTAATTGAAATTCAATGAAAAGTTGAATAAATATATGAAGATTCCAAAACACTGGAAATGAGAAAAACACGAAACTTATTTTCTATTTTTTAACTCAAGGAATTTTTTTGAAGGAGTTTTAAATACCTCTTCCTCAGAAGAGAACTTGAATTATTGTAATATAAAAATACTTTCATGCAAATACTAGGAAAATCTGTTACAAATGCTTCGACGGGTGAAGGAAAATCAGGTTTAAGCAACAATGGAAATTTAAAAGAAATTCTATTCAGAAAATTATTTTTACACAAGGGCCAAATTTAAAATCGCCGCATACTTGCATTAGTGGGCCAATAAACTCCAGACTAACCGGTATAATTTGTATTAATTGCAAATCGTTAGTCTTAGTCACAAACCTACCAAGTTCCAATGTAAGTGTCACAGACTGCTCAGGTCTACGTGGTGGAATCACAATAAGGGTGGGCAGGGTTAGGAAGACAGGGGTGTCCTGTGTTGTTCAACGTATAAGATGAGGAAATGGTGACGGAGGTGCGGAAGGAACTGGATATAGCAGTGAGTTGATAGGAAAGTCATAAAAGCTGTTATGTTTGCGGAAAATCAATATTTAGTTTGCCAGTCAGGCAAGGTGTTGCAAGCATTGCTGAGAGCATTGGAAAGCCAGTGCGATGGATATGGGATGAGAATAAAGGTCAGCAAATCAAGGTTTATGAGGTTTTTAGAGAAGCAGAAATGCTAAGTTAAGTATAAAAATTGGAGCTCATAAACTATAGCAGACGGGACAGTTTGAATGCGCACACAAATAAAAGGGCAAACCCAAGAGAAGGTGGAACAGTTTACCAATCTGGCGAGCATTTTGGACCAAAATGGCTAAAGTGGTAGAGACATTAGAAAAATAATTGCCTTAGGTAAAGGAACTTTTGCTAGGAGGAGGGAATTGATGACAGGGATGGTACGGGCAGTTAGGATATTAAGAAAAGATTCGTCAAAACTTTGATATGTAGAGTGATTTTGTACGGAGCAGGAACATGGCCGTAGAAGCAAGATTACAGGAGTATATCAAAGGATTTTGAGATTTAGGTGTGAAGGAGGTTTGATGAGGTGAAGTGGACCGAAAGAAAAACAAGTGAGAAAGAAATAGTCATGGTGGGGGAGGAGAGAGGTTTTTTGGGAGCAATCCAAACGAGCCAGGAAAGATGAATGCAGAGCGTTTTCATTGGCGATGGATTGGAGAAGACTGTGATAAAGAGAAGAACTTTGAGCAAACGAGTAAGGTGCAGGATAAGAATGGATGTTAGACGAAATAAGGGAAGAAATATTTATGTAGAATTAAAGAGGAGTTTATATATATACATCATTTTCCGCACGTTCATACCCGTGAATAATTGTCTTGTTGTGCTCGCAAATTTGTTCCGGCATTATGAGCGGCTGTTCTTCCTGTCTTCTTGCGTTTTGCAGATCGGCACATTATAATCTAGTTAGTCTTTATTGCAGAACACATTGCAAAAATGGAGGTACAGCTATTCTCGTCAGAAATAATATTAAAGCCAAAACACAATCCTTTACTTCATTTCTAAATGAGGAAAAAAACTTTGAGCATTCTGTAGTTGAAATCTATCTTCCCAATGGTAGTGTTTTTATAGTTTGTCTCTATAGATCTCCAAACAGCCTTGAAGATGTATTCTTAAATAAATTAGATACTCTTATTGGGTTACTTAAAAACAAAAAGAAACCAGTTTTAATATGTGGTGATTTTAATATAGATTTTTTGAAAAAGTCCAACATTAAACGTGATTTATTTGCTATTCTGTGCTCTCATGATATGACAGAAACGATTAAAGACCCAACAAGGATCAACTCATGTCTTGATCAATTTATTATTGGGAATGACTTCTATGAAAATACCTCTGAGGTTATTTGTACAGGACTTTCTGATCACAAAGCAATTCTCTTATCCCTATCATATGATGATGGACACCATAAAAAGTTAAATACAGAAATTATTTATAAAAGAACATATGATCCTTATAGTCTTCAATATTTTAATACATTAATGTCTAAAGAAACATGGGAGGATATTAATTACCCTACTGATCTTGATACTAAAGTTGACAGCTTTATCAATATCATTACTTATTACCATGATTTAGCATTTCCCCTTAAAAAAATTGTCAAGCATAATAAAAGTAAACCTGAAAATAGTCCTTGGTTAACAAGAGGAATAATCATTTCTTGTGATAGAAAAAGAGCATTGTATAAGCAATGCATTGATTCTAATGATCCAGAGTTAAAAAAATACGACAAAAGTTATTGTAAAATTTTGAGAACTACTATTACTCTAGCAAAAAAGCTGCATACCAGCTCATTGATAACAACATCATCTAATAAATCTAAGGCTATCTGGAAAGTAGTGAAACAGGAAACAGGGAAAAATAAAATTAATAGCAACACAATATCTAAAATATGTTATAATGGCACAACAATAACAAGTGTCCAAAAATTTTTAGACATTTTCAATGATTACTTTGCCCAAGTAGGTGTCAATCAAACTCCCAAACAGTCGCCCACCAACACAGGTACTTCTAAAATGGTCATCAATTCCTCCTCTATATATCTAGAACCTGTTACTAAAAGTGAAATATTGAGGATAATCAATCAATTAAAAAATAAATATTCATGTGGCCCTGATGGTATACCTGATGCTGTTATAAAAAGTTGTGCCACCTTTATTGCTGAACCACTGACTGAAATTTGTAATCTTTCCCTAAGTGCTGGTCAATTCCCCTCCAAATTTAAAGTTGCAAAAATTAAAGCTCTGTTTAAAAAAGGAGAGAAGGAAAACATTGAGAATTATAGACCAATTTCCTTACTTTCAGGTTTCTCCAAAATTTTGGAGAAGGTCATGTATCTGAGATTGATTTCCTTTTTTGATAAATTCTCTGTCATTGACAATCATCAATTTGGCTTCAGAAGGAATAAGTCCATTAATGATGCTCTTTTCTCATTGACAAGGAATATATGGAATGCCTTAGATAGTAATATTCATGTTGCAGGGCTTTTTATTGATTTAAAAAAGCTTTCGATACAGTTAACCATGGAATTCTTTTAAAAAAATTAGAAACATATGGTATAAGAGGCAATGCAAAGGACTGGTTTAAATCATATTTAACTGATAGGTCACAATATATTGAAATGAATTCATCTGTATCAAGTACAACTTCTGTTATTTGTGGAGTTCCGTAGGGCTCCATTCTTGGACCACTACTATTTTTAGTCTTCATAAATGATGTACCTGCAAATTTACCACTCTCCAATACAATACTATTTGCTGATGATACTAACTTAACTTTTAATAACCATAATCCCACTCAGTTAATGAACGAGGTAACAGAAACTACACATAATTTGATGAACTGGCTCACTGACAATAAGCTATCTTTAAATGTTAGTAAAACTCATTATTTAAACTTCAATCTCAAGAAGAAGTTAATAAATTTATATCCAATAATTAACAGTTGCCCCATAAAAGAACTAAAGGTAACAAAGTTTTTAGGTATTTGGATTGACTCTAATCTTTCATGGGAGGAACATATTAATAATTTATCTCAAAAACTGGCACAAATCTGTTATGCATTCCGTGTACTCAAGGAAATCATTTGCATTCAGGCATTGAGGACTATATATTTTGGCTATGTGCAGTCACTTCTCCATTATGGTATTCCCTTTTGGGGCTCCTCTATCTTCCTTCCAAAATTATTTAAAATGCAAAAAAAGATTATTCGCATAATAACTAATTCTAATAATAGAGCTCCCAGTAAACCTATTTTTGAAAAACTAGAAATCTTACCTCTTCCTTGTCTATACATTCTTGAAACAGTGTCTCTTATTAACAAAAATCAGAACATGTTTATTAAAAACTGTGACCTTCATAGTCATAATACGAGAAGCCAAAATGCATTCCATGTAAGTCAGCACAGAGAAAAATAAAACGATTAAAGGGATAGATCATCAGGGAATACTTATGTACAATAAATTGCCTGCTTATATTAAAAATATCAAAAGTTCCTTTAAATTCAAGTGTGCCGTGAAAAAACTACTTTCATGTAAATTATTTTATAGTGTAGATGATTTTCTAATTCATACCATTTCAAATGTATAACTGAAATGTGTTAATTCCAAAAAGTTGTAAATTGTATGTATTGTACTTGCATATTGTTTTGATTTTGCATAATGTTTTTTTTTACTGAAATGAAGTGTAAAACATGTTTTGACAAAGCCATGCATAATTCTATGCTTATGGTGAATGAATACATTACAATTACAATTGACCACCGGCCGCAGGAAAGGAAGAAGTACCAATCATTCTCCGAAAGATGACAGAAGTAAATAATCGCTGGAAACTTCTGCTTAAATATTTAACTATAAGATAATTCTAAACCGATTTTCTTTACTAATTAATGACATATTACGGTGATTGTTGCTAGTTTATCAATTGCTTTAGAGAGGATGTTTTAGTTTTATACCTAATTCATACAAGTTCTAACTTCAAGGTCGAAAAATGATTTTAAACTGACGTAATCTTTAATTGTGAATGAAAGAAAAATAGGTTTTCAAGAAAGCGAGGAAATTACTAAAGTAATGACAAATTTTCCACAAGTAACGCTACCCTGAACTTTAAAATCTACCAAAGTGGTGGCTTACCTCGTACACCTTAATTTCTTTTTTGTGGGAAATTCAGCTGTTTCAAAAAGAAATTGATATATTTTGATGGAATGTTCACCAAAGAGTAATGTAGCCTAGCAGCCCAGAGGCTGTAGCGTTCGTGATCGAGGATTCCAAAGCCGAGTACTGACTCTCTACAGAAAGGAAAATGTGATTATTGGTACGAGCACTATCTGGGAAACGGCAGTCCGTGCGTACCATGAGCATGGGAATTCTACACGGCGCAGTGGGAGCTTCGAGGCGAGCATAATCATTACTCGTGTCTAACCACACTTCGGGTTGAAGAGCGATTATTTTTTGGATATTACTTAACAGCGCAGTACGATATAATCAATCAATTTCTCTTGGAAGTTTTTTTTTAAATTGGTTTGCGGGTGACTGGTCAGCGAAGGTCGTCTTGCAAGCTTTATTAAAGTTGTCTCCTCCAAGAGAGCAGAAGAAAATAATGGTTCAATTTCTACTGAACATGTAAAAAGATGTTTTGAATCGAAAAACTCGCAGTAACTTCAACCTGGAGCTGGGAGTGGGAAGTTTTAAAAAACGTGGGTACGAATTCTCACGCATATTACAGGGTGAATTTACATTCCGTCCGGAAGTGTTCATTAACAATATTATTTAGCAAATCATTCTTCTGAATTCATCTAGTTGGGCACTTTTTGTTATAAGTTTTAAAATCAAGTAAACAATTACAAGTTGGACGAGAGGTATTAAAAATTGAAACAGTTATTTGGGTGAAATCTGCTATTAAAAATAGGCATATTTATTAAAGATATAATAGAATTTTTTTTGCATGCTCATTGTGGTCAGAAATCGAGCAAAAGAATCAGTTAGGGGTCGGGCCATAAATGTACTTTGCAGTTTTTCTAAGGTTACAATTAAAGTGCTTTTCCTTATTCGTAGAAGTTAATTTTTTTAGCTTAAAAAGACCCTATAGCTACATTATTTTTTTGTTTACACGTTTTATAAGAAACCGTCTAATCTAAAACACTGAAGAAGTAATATTATAGGGCTACACCTTCCGATGTAACGATCCTAAGAGATCTGTCCCCTGCAACCTTTCTTTAGTAAGGGAAGGTACAGGGGTGGATTCAGCTTGTGAACCATTCCTATATTATCCAAAACACTTTGCTCTATAAATCCTTTAGTTCTACCTTTTTCGGTAAATAACCATACTTTATGGAAATATTTTGATGAAACTAAATACAAAACTCAGACATTATTGCTGCCATACGTTTATCTGCTCCCTTTTCTAATCAAGCCAGATTATCTATGTTTGATGTCATCAAGTTATCGTAACATAATATGATAGACAAAAGTTTAGTTTAAATACATCAAATAATTAGCAAACTAAATTGTACAATATTTTTTTTTTTACAATACTGCTTTCTTATTACAAAAAACGCTGAAAATTTTCATTGCTAAGGTGGATTTAATGAAAAATAAGAATAAATTATTATTTGAGCTACCCCTGTAAATCGTGTCGAATCACTATTAAACACTGACTGATGCCATTAACGGCGTGATTTCACCTGCGAATAAATGGTCTGAGTATGCAAGTTTACACATCCGAAGTCGCGAATTTCACCTCAATGTAGGCAGGCAGGTGCCGGGATCTCACGGTGAGGGACGCCCCCTTCTCATCTCTCTCAAATCTCAACGAAAAATCGCAACAGGGCTGTGAAAAGGGGGGGTCGGAAGGAGGAAAAGGGGGGGGGGGCGAGTGACACCGTGGCGCCAGGCCGGGGGCGATGGGAGGGAGGGGGTGGAGGAACTTTTTCCAAAGGACAAACGAGTCTGGCCCTGGAGAGGGGCCGCCGGGGGGGGGCGGGTGCGACCCCAAGGGCCACCACCACTCCTGGAGGGAGGAGGCACGCCGCATCTCCCCGGCACTCTCTCACACATCGGACGCCGACCTATCGATCTAGCAGTCCTCAGGCCATTTGAGAAGTCGGCGGTGGGGGCGGGGGTGGGGAGAGGGGGCGGATGAGCGGAAGGAATGTTTTGCGGAGAGAGTGGAGGGTGGGAAAGTGAGGGGAGTGCGCAGGCGCCTAGGGTGTTTGTATTGGAGCCATCCCGTCTAGCCCTCGAACCCGGTGCTGCCCGCCACGGGAGACGCCCCCGTCCCCGTGGAGCAGAAGGAGGCGGGGGCCGGAGGGGGGGGCGGCGTTCGGGGAGGAATTGGGGAGTGAGTGGGCGTCTTCGCACTCTTCAAACACAGCGGGGCTTGCTTGGTGTGCTGGGCTCAACTGGTGAGCCTTAATACTGTTTTATGCCCTGTTGACTCAAAACTTGGTAGTGGACTCGACTTCCTAAAGTCTGGAGGAGCGATTAGACATGATAAGGCATTCATCCCTGAACGGTTCTCCCCACGAGCGACCGCATTCGTGTGTCTGTCTATGTTGGAGGCCGTAAACAGATTCCCCACGCCACCGATACGGATCCGGCATCAAACCTGTAACCGAAGCGAAACTGAAAAATAGAGGAGGCTATTTCTTCCAAAAGTGATGTTGGATGCGACATGTTTCATGAGTTTTCTTTCAACTTTTTGGGTAAGAAACTTCCAATTCACGTCAAATATGCATTCCCAAAACGTATGGCTTCGGATATGACTGGAGTACGGTATTAGTTACCATACTAGATGTACCTTTTAAATAGGACTTATGACATTAATTAAATGGGAATGTTATTTATTTGTAGGGGATTCAATGGACTCAATAGTGCCCAATCGCTAATATCCAAGGATTTTACTGGTCATTGAAATCAATTTAAATTAGTAATACTATTTGAGTATAGCCTAAAAATAACGCAAATTTCCTTTATCAATAAGAAGGATTCATCAATTTCAATGAAATTTAGTATAACCTATAATATACATTATCAGATAGTCTAATCCTATTTGGAAGACCAATTCGGGGTTTCATTGTTCTTCAGTTCATTTACGAAATGATTTTTGATGGCGCAGACAATCACATAAATTCGACGAATGCTGGAATTCTACTCATATAAAGATTTTGACAGCGAGATTAAATCTAAATTGTTCACAGTGACGATCTTTAATGGAAGGGAGTTTTTTTAGGAATAACTCTAAATTTTATAAAAATGTATGAATTTATAGAATAAATTAAATTGGCTCAAGTTAGGTGCTACGAGCAGATGCACTGGTGATTTATGAGAACAGAAAATAACTTGGGTATTCATAAAATAATAGATGTTTATGCCATTTCATCAATATTGTCAATATAAAGTCACAATTTTGTCAATCATATCATATTCAAAAGAGTGAATCTGGGCTGATATGCTTTAGAAGCAAACCAAAACTCACCATCAAATTGGCCAATAAATTAATGATAGGAAAAAGTTTATCTGATCCATTCACGAAAAATATTATGTATAACAATGTTTTAGTTTATATTACGTCTCGAAAATATCAAATAATTTCGTGGTGGAAACTTTCTACCGAAAACTTCGCAAGAACTACGATCACTGAGACATATATAGCCATATCATGAAAAAGACAAACCCGAAGGACAGTTTGATGTGATAGGGAAGAGCTCACCCAAAAGCAGATCCAAAAGATGTTTGGAATTCGCACTTGTATGGTGAATGAAATAATTTTTTTGAAACCTTTTGGCAGTAAAAGACAAAATACAGAAAAGAAATTCTATGGTCTCAGGCTCAACTTTGTGGCGATTTATTTTCGTTTTAAATGAATATACTTTGTAACTCAGGTACTGATGATGACGCCGAAGCGTTGAAACCGGTAGTACGAATAAAAATTGTGAGGAAGTTACAAAGTATATTCATTTAAAACGATACAGAAAAGGGAGTCAGCACATCTGTGTCACAGATGTGTTTACTATCCATTATTTGATGCTAATGATGGACGTTAAAAAAGACTCACACAAATTGGCCGCGCAAAAGAAAATAAAGAAGGTCTCCTGGGAAATTAAGTGAACGGGAAGTATCTATCTCCTTTTTTTCCAGAGCGTTGAAATGCTTAATATAATTTCAATTCATTGATATTATGTCAATAGGCGAAAAGATAAAATCTATTCTATCTATACTATTGTTTCCAATTGAATATCTACTTGAAGTCTGGATATTTCTAAATATCTAAAAACCAACTTAAATGGAGAAAGGGACCTTATGGTCTCAATTTCGCTCCAATAATGACGTTTATCTATCTATCAGGTCACGTGATCATCACATAAAGGGTTTTTGCAAGGCGGTATTAGTGAAAATTCTCTTCTTTGGTTTGGCAAAAAAGTAATTATTAAAAAAACTCAATCTGGGCTACACAAACCCAAAACATATAAATCTTCTATCCATTGTCGTAGTTTTTGAATAAAATGAGTCACATAGGAAGTCATCTTAGTTTAGGGTCGGGAACATAAAAAATGATGACCTCGGTACTTGATGACGGGTGGAAATTGGCTGTGGATGGAGTAAATATTCACATGGCATATGCAGTGGCTAATTGTGAAAGAAGGCCTTGGAAGAAAAACTTAGTCGACAATAGTTACTTTCCTATTCTCTCGTAATATTCATGCTACTGGCATTTTCATTCACCAAATATATTTGTGGGGTGCAAGTAACTATCAATTATTCCAACAGCAATGATTGCGTTTCTCAATTGCCAAATTTTCATCCCATTCAGATTCACAATTACATATATTCTATATGCGATATGAGATGACGTATTTAACTGATTAAAAAATTGGTAGAGAGATATTATACTGTGAAATTCCGAAAGGGTTGAAAAAAAGTTAATAAAATACATTAATGGATCTAGTAAATAAGTTAAGAAAACCAAAGGCTTAAAGGATTGAGGGATGCGGAATACTATAGATGAAACGAAGTCAGGGAGAAATGGAAAAATACGAATATATTTGCATCGTGCAAATGGATATGAAATAAAGCTGTTAAAATATGTAATTCAGGGAAAACAAATCAGTACGAAGAAAAGCAAGAAAAGTTGATGGGTGTTGGTAAGGGTGAACCGGGGGGGGGGGAGACCACCGACCCCCCAACCCTCTCTTCCCCCGTCCCTCGTGGAAGGCAATCACTGCCGTAGAGTAAACACCGTGGACAGGGGGCGGAAGAAGGGGGAGGGGGCCGGCAGGGGGGTGGGAAATGGCGGGAAAGCGGCGGAAGGGAGAGGGGGAGGGAGGGCGGGGGTGGAATCAAGCACCGACTGTGGCGGACAATAAATCTTGGCTGGCACGGAGGGAGGGTGTGGGTGGGGAGGGAGTGGTGGTGGTGGCACCAGGGTTGGAAGGGGTGGCGAGGTGAAGGAAAGATTGAAGAGGCGGTGTGGGGTGCGGTGGGAAGGGATGGCGACTGGAGATGCGTAGAGGGGTCGTTGCCCGACAATACAGTTCACTCATCTAGGATTTTATGGCTTTGTTTTCGAAGGAGACGTGCGGGATCCGTCCCAGGGTCTCTGGAACTCGAGCCCGGCTTTGTCAGGCGGGGGAGGGGTGTGGAGGGTGGAGGACTGTTTCAGTCGGAGGGGGTGGGTGGGTGGGCGAGGGGAGAAGGGGTTTTGTGGGAGGCGATTCTCTCACTCTCACTCGGACCTTACGCAACTGGATTTGCATTGGCACGCCCCTGCCGCCGTGGGGAGGCCGGGGTACTTTCGACCCCCGGGGCAGGGGGGGGAGAACGCACGGGGTGCGTGATTCTGGCACGCGGGGGGGTGGCATTGGGGAGACCCCCTCACGTGGGGACCGGGGTTGGAGAAACGGATCGAGCGGCGACGTCTCTCGAGTCCCACCCAGACATATTTCCTTGGAAATCTCTAGATTTGGCACAGGAGAAGGAAGGAAAGCGCCTTTGACGGAAAGGAATATTTCAACTCTCCGATATGTTGCACTAAGGCCCGTCCCCAAAAAAATCAAACATAGTTGAGGATCATTTTCCCAATTCAGCCCATTTCCACCAAATGAATAAATCAGAAAATCTTATTTCACCACGGAAAATGAACAATAATCGCAACCAGCCAAGTCAGTGGCTAATACAATGCCCATCAAACCAAAAAAAATAATTTTGCAAGACCACGACACTACCAAAATTTATTCTTCTTTGGGCATAGTATATTAGGAATAAATACTGATCGAGTGGTTAATAATGGTTGCAATTTCGGTAATCAAATGATTTTTGGGTATATTATCGGGAAATAAAATGGCTTGAATAATTAAAGGAGGCGGAAAAGTATTTGTTTTTTTTAAATTTTGGAGAATTTATAATAAAGATGTGTTAATTTTGTTAGATATTTATTCAAATCGATTATTTTTATAGAATCTATAGATTCCAACGTGTAAAGAAGTAGACTGTCACTTAACGAAGCCAATCGGTCGAAATGAAATGATATTTTAATATTTCCAAGAATCATTTATCACTTGCATTCCAAACAATCATTCTATTTATAACGGTTTCTTTTTATAGCGGAATTTTCACCAAAAGAAAATGAGAAAATTTCAAAAAGTAGCCTGGTGATAATGTCATTTCATACTAGCTAGCATAAGGTAAAAAAATTATATGCTCTACAGTTTCAGTAAAATATTTTTTAATATATTTAGTTTTTTTTCAAATGAGTGGAAACAATGCTAAGATCTCGCTCATACTACCCAATGGTAACACTAAAAGACAAATTGGCGTTTCCTTTTCAATCAAACTAACGAATTTACATCGACATAAGTTTTAACTGCCATTGACAACTATCGATAAATCTAATTTTGACTATCATTCTTTGTTACAGAAAAGAAATATTTTCTTTCGAGCAATGATTTGAAAATCATCCGAATTAATTCGAAGGTGATAATTAAAAGCGTTCACTAAATACTTTAGAAAGTTCATGAAGCCATAATGATTACTCTGTTTACCAGAGGAAGTCAAATTGACTTTGCAATTAGTTTCAAACAATACCAAAATTTTCATTAAACTGATTTCAATTTCTTGAGATGCATAGAGTTACGTAAATGCGAGATATCAACATTAAAATTCAATGTAGTAGCCATTAATGAGGTAAAAAATCTATGACTATTCATTTCGGAAGGTAATTAATACCGTTACACCGTAAAGCATGAACATATTTAAAAACATAAGAACATTTTATTTCAACTTCAAATATTTCAGGCAATCATTACTTGCTTGCAGGAAAAGAGTAAGTGAAATCAATTTTAATTCGGTATCGTTATCTTCAGAAGAAAGAGAATCAAAAGATTTTATCCCTTTTCAATTAGGTTATTAAAATAATCTAACCCAATGTGAGTTTCATTCCCAATCTAAATCCATGAATTTCCATGAAAATCCATGAATAACAGCATAACTGCCCCCCCCCCTTCCCCGATGTGTGAATTTCACATGCCGTCGGGCTTAGTACTGAATGAACTCTACCATCACCTAACCAACCGACCTTCCGGTTGAATACTGTGTTTTTTTACATACAGTATATCTATATGATCATAAATATCATTTTATCTTATATGTTAAAGGTAGGTAAAAGGTTCTTCCTATGAAAATAAATATATGTAGATAAATACATTAATGACAACAATATTTCCTTCGATAAAGCGGCATAAAATGGGACGACCAAATAAGCGGCATAAAATACGACCAAAACACTATTTCGAGCGTCTGAAATAATGTGTGGCAGAAAAACTCGCATCGGCAGAGGGCAAAGAGGTTGAGAGAGAGAAGGATAGGAGAGAGAGGGGTGGGGCAGGAAGGTCGGGAATATAAGGTCAATGCGAAGCCGAGAAGTTGGTTTAAAGGACTTGCTAAGAGGTATAAAATAGAAGGATGTGAAGGGCTGGCTCCCAGGTCTGGCGATAGTCGCGGAGAGGAGTGGCGAAAGAAATGACCGGGGGAAGAAGAATGGATTGGCATCAGACAGTCGGGAGGGAAGAGAGGGTCTTGTGCAGCAGTGTGGCACAGTGGGGACAGTTTGGGAAGAGTAAAAGCAGTCCCTGGATGGGAGGGGGAGTCGGAAGGAGAGTTGGGGGGGGGGGAGATTTGCTCCGCAGGGTCGGTTTTCATGCGGGCAATGAACGCTCTCTTCCGAGTTCGGACGACCAGGAGATGGAAGACGTCTGCTGGGAAAGTTGTCCCTCCCGGAGGAGTGCCGTTTCTTTCTTTGCCCTCCCCCTTCCTCTCCCTCCCCAGACCCTCTTGCCTCTAAAACCCCCCTCTCTCCCTCGCACCCCCTCGACTCTTCTTCCCCGGCCGTTCTAACCGCACCCATCGTCCAACTCCCAAACTCTCCCCTACGAATCTTCTTCTCTTCACTTTACTATCACTTTCCTTTCCTCCCCGTCTGATATATACTCGTATATGTATATAGATATGTTTGTACATGTATATGTATGTATATATATATATATATATATATAGGTCGCGGTGGTCTAGCGGGTAGAGCGTTGGACTGCTGACCAGAGGGTCCCGGGTTCGATTCCCGGGCAAGGCACTTTGGGCACCTGCAGCTCCACCCAAGCTAGTTGATTTTTCGGGTACCAGATCTTCCTGGGAAACCATAACCGGCACAGGGAAAGGAACTGGCCCCCCTACTCTGATGTGTGAATATTCACATGCCGTCGGGTTTGGTACATGGGTGAGCTCTACCATCACCTACTAAACCGACCTGCGGGTTGATTACTGTGTTTTATATATATATATATATATATGTATATTTCCTCCCATATCGTCCTTTCTTAGAGCTTTGTCTTGTGAGAGAGGGCATTTGTTAGTACAAAGAGAAAGGTTTTGGTCACTTAATAAGGGGAAAAGGTTTTCGCCATTGAGTCCTTCGGTGATCACCCTTGAAACCATCTTGTAGATATTTCAAGCGGAAATGACGGTTTTTGCTTCGCTAACTACAAGAAATGTTGTGATACCCCGCGGTATGAAATATTCTTCACAAGCTGTTGAAACAAAAATTAATAAGGAATATTGACTATTCTTTGAAAATTATGCGATCGGAGGATTGACGTAATTTAAGAAACAAATGACGTACTCGTACTTAACATTACTGATACAGATAGACGATTCAATGATATGATTTCTCGGTTATAAATCACCCAAAGGCTGGTTCGATAGCTGAGGAAATACAACCATTAACCGGAAAAAGTGCGTGAAATTTAAATATTAGGGTAAGGATCCAGTGCATCTAAAATTGATGGGATGTGACATCAATAATGTATAACGTTAACAAAAACTAGAAACCACCTAAAATAATTCCAGACTTATAGGTGTATTTATTTCAACTGATGGAGGTCATAATCACATAAAATAATCCAGAAAAAGGGGCGGGTCTCATTTGAAACTATCATTCCAATCTTTCCGGACCAAGTTAAAAAATTACCATAACATTTGGGGTTAAGTTTTTTTCCACATTACCTCATAATTACTATGCTATGGAGTTGAGACATGTTCCATGCGAACTGAAAAATTGCCAGGCCGTTTTTGATGTTGCTTCTCAATAAATTTAGGACAAAGTGTAACTGTTTCAACCAAACTTTATCAGCCAACATCCCAACTGAATCTGTGCAATGCGAAAAGTGAGATCATCTCAAAATAGATAGCTGGTAATCTTGTGTTCAGGATATTTTTTTGCTTATTGCTGTTTGTTCAAATTTTTTATGCACTTGGATATAATATTAATAATATATTTTAGGAATCTTCTTTCTTTTATTATTTCGTCCATTCTGCACTTCGTTTATATAATTATTTCTCATATACCATATAAATCATTGCTATATGCACGTTCTTCTAATCATGAGACTTATTATTAACCTTGTCTTGAGGTTAATGAATTTCTCGTCTTTCCCTTTCTTCCAAGTTATTCAATATTCTCTTGCATCTTGCATACATCATAATATATATATATATATATATATATATATATATATATATAAGGTGAAATGGACCGAAAGGAAAACAAATGAGGAAGTACTGGAGATCGTAGGTGAGGAGAGGGGTTTGTTGAGAGAATTCCTATGGAGGCAGGAAAAATGGATGAAAGGCGTATCGAGCGGTAGAGGAATGTTGAAGAAGGTAATAGAGGGGAGAATGTTGGGCAAACGAGGAAAGGGCAGGAACAGGATAGGGATGTTGGACGGGATGAAGGGAGGAAAGAAGTACACAGAGATGAAGAGGGACCTGATGTAGTTTAGGTTGCTGGATTGGGTTTTGTTTGAAGTTACAAAATGTTTATTTGATAGTTGTGTCCATCCAAAAACCTACCTTAACCGGTAGATTACCTAAATATATATATATATATATATATATATATATATATATATATATATATATATATACATATGTGTGTGTGTATATCTGTTTCATGATAACCCTCATGCATTTTCTCAGTATTTCTAAACAAACGTAGCACACTTTTCCATTATTTTCAATCACCGCTGAATCCAATCCAATCTTTCATGTAATCCACTCATTTCGAAGCAACTCTCTCCGAATTTCACGGCAGAACAATTATTTCATATACACTAAATGTATTCGACATTTATGCTTGTACTGAGATACCCCAGCTTTAATGTCACTAAACATGCGGAAGGAATTCAAGTTCATCTACTATCATTTTTTTGCCTTAGAAAAACACGATTTGTTCCCATTGCAGTCATGAGATCCAAGATCCATATTACAATGATGCTTATATTCCATTCCAGGAAATATTAACGTTGGATGGAGTCCCTTACTGGGAATCAGCCTTGTAATTGAGTTATTTTCAAAGTTAGTTAAGTTAATATGATATTTTTTTTTAAGAATTAACACCAAAGATGATAATAAGAATCGTTTTATAATGCGAGTAGAGGTTACTGGTGATGAGAGTTGCCAAAAATTATTGTTACAAGAATCGAAACACCTGAAGTTCTTATTTATCCAAAATCTAAGAAAAAATATTAAATGCCTTTTTTCTTCCGTTCTATCTGGAGTCACACACTTTCACTGTATGGTTTGATGAGGATGAAAGTTTAAAGATACATCAGTCCTTTTAAGTGAGACACCACCACATTACCTCCGGGGACGGCCACCTTGCTAAGCAGAGAGGCAGGACAAAGAAATAAGTACCTGAATTAAAGGGTGATAAAATTTTACGAGCCCCCAGCAGGAGCCGGAAAATAGAGTAAGAGAGAGGACGAATCGAAAAATTGGCATATTTATGGGCATGGTCTTCTTAGGGGGTGCCCTTTTGCGAGACGTTGGCACTCGATGCGACCCCTCCCCTCCCTGCCCGCCGACTGCCACTCTCCCCCCCCACCCGGCCGCTCCGAGGGTTACGGGCGTGAGGAAGTGGTTCGTCCGAAAGAGCTGCAATCGGACGATGACGGATATTTCAGCATTCATCTCGGACTCCAACCCTCCCCCACACATCCTGCTCGCTCGTGCCTGATTCATGGCATTCGAAAAACTTTACCTATCCTTCATTTATGTGCGAGGCCTTTCCTTCCTCCCCCGTCTCCGAAACCTCTCTTTCGGCCCATACATCCTATTGTCCGCAAAATGGAGCCATAGGGGTCGAGCGCGGACTCGGGGCGCCTCCACCGGCTCGGTGCCCTGCGGTGGGGTCGCCTCGCTTATGCTGTCACCGTGCAGATGACGACATCACATCGCGTAACGATGTGAGGTCATGTCTCCTCCCAAGAATTCTTTCACATCCACTGCGAATCGGTACGATGCCAACAAAGATCACCACGATTATGAGGCACTCTTTATCCAGACCATCGCGTGCAAGTCCGGGAAAAATTAGAGTGTTGACGGCTGAAAGATAGAGAAGATGGCGGATCCCTCTTGGGAAGAAACCCTTCCTTTCTCTGTGTTCTCGATTCCTCCCTGATCTGGCTATGCTACCTCGCCCCGCATGCTGTCAGGTGGGAGCGGAATGGATTTTGTCTGGAAATTCAGCTTGAGCTTTAAGGAGGGCATAAGAAAGAAACTCGTAATCTGCATAAAATCTATTGAGCAGACGGCGACCCTATTTGGGTTCCCAAGTAATGCCTACGAAACAATATCAAAATAGACCGATAAACCTGTTATATAGGCGGGGAACACCACTACGTGGATAATATGCCACGAAAAACACTAGGGGAAAGTGCAAATCACGAGAAGGCGTTCTATGTCGGCCTGAAAATAAAGCGAACTTACGATTTTATTTACTGATATTATCCGAACTGGGAATGGGCAATACTAACTCCGATATGAATTCAGCCGAAGACATTCTAAACTCAGTGCTATGCATTTTTAAATACTAATTGCTTTTCCTCGACGAGAGGATTTCCATTTGTGGAGATGGCAGAAATAAACTAAAGAATTTGCGATTTAACATATTTTGAGATGGAATTACACTATTTGAATAAAAAGAGACGTTTCAGGCGTGATATGGTGCAATAACATGATTATATAAAATTGGCAATTTTCCACAAAAAATAAAAAATTTATTAATACGACCGGTTTCGATGCAACTACATCATCAACTGGGAAGATGATGATGTAGTTGCATCGAAACCGGTCGTATTAATAATTTTTTTATTTTTTGTGGAAAATTGCCAATTTTATATAATACACTATTTGAGTAAATTCTAAAGAAATAATCATTAAAAAATGAAAATTATGAAAAAATTACTTCACTGGTGAATCAAAATGAAGACACTCGAGATAAAACTTCTAGGTACACCAGTCGTAAATATTACACACCACTCGTAAATATTACAAAGGGAGAAAATTGTTTTATAACGTGCTTAGCTTGGAATTAAGTGCATTGTAATTATATTGTAATGCATTGGAATTGAGATTTTTAAAATATGAAAACGAAAATAAACAGGCGGATTGAATAGTGCGGTAGGAAGTAGGCAAAAATTATGTTAAATTTAAAATTGAATTATTTTTTTACGTTATTCAAAGCCCTATACATACACTATCTTAATATCACCAGAAGTATGTCTCCAGACGTGGGATCGAATGCTGAACTGTACATTTCCCAGCGCCTATCATAGTAACAAAAGGAGAAAACTCTCTCCGTCATTACTTCCCTAAAATGCGTCATCTCCTAACCTTCCGCTGAACGGAATAATCTGTGCTATGAATGACTCCCACTATTGCTATTTCTAATGCTCCTACGATATAAGGAGCAACAAAACTCAATGTGTCCTTTCCAGAAACAACTGCCAAAACCAATAGGAATCATCCTAACAAATAGCTGAAATTTGTGGTATTCTTCTCGGAAAATGTGATGCTCACTACGAGAAAATATTTCAAATTATTTTGGCCATGGAGTTCTCGTGGGCTGGCATGTAGACTTACAATGCCGGTGCGTTCAGCGATTTTACGACCGAAAACATAGCGGCCATGCTCGATGACTTGCCATGGAGTGAATTTTAAGCGGGATAATAAATCGCTGAAGTCACGCAGGGTTTCGACAGGATATTCTGATTTGCCGATTAGGAACATTCGGCTTGGAAGCGTCTGTTCAGCGCCTACGGCCTATGCGTATCCTCTTGCCTTCATGATCGGCGGGGTGAAGACACACAGGAGCTACGTAAAAAAATAGCTCTGCGGAGACTACACTGAAATTACAAACCGGGTCAAGGGAGTGATAATGCACAACTTGCCAATTCCTTGCTAGTTGTGGATTGCTTACCTCCCAGATTCCTTCATATGATTTCATTTTCTTTAAGGCATCATCATATTAGCTAAAGGCCTAATTGTTGAATGATATCGATGAATATTAATATATTGCAAAATATTTACTTTTTATTTGTCAAGGACTTTTTTGCATGGATGATTTATTTTGTATAGCTTTACTCCTTGATTGAAAACTAAATGATAATTTAATTTGGTAACTGTTGCGAAAGCATCCACAACGCTTGCTTAAAGAAATTTAATTGATCATACAAGCATTTGTTTTTTAAAGATAAATTTAATTTAATGATTTTTATTTATCAATTCATAATTAAGTAGGTATTTCTTGATTCAAAGATTGGAGAGGATAAAATGTATTTTTTCTGCAATTTTTTAGTTTTACCTACTGTGGGGTTAAACTCTTTCACTATAAGGTACGTCCTAGTGTGAAATATAGATGAGTGCATCTAAAATGATTTTAATACAATGATTGGCTACATTTATAATTAGCATTAATAATGATCTAATAAGAATACTTATATTGTTTTTGTAGACAGGCTAAAACATTACGAGAGCTTCAAAAAAAGGATTGGATACATTTAAAACGCATAATTTATAGTTAAATATAAAATGTTTTGGTACATTGATACTTCAGTGTGTAATGCATATAGCAGGTGGTGAAAGATTCATTTATGGGCTTCAATGTTGCGTTACGAATTCAAGTCCTCATTCTTCCCTCGCATGATACGCAATCATAACAAATCTGAACCCAAGAGTATGAGTATATAAACTTAAGGACTACATTCAAATGAATAAAACATGAACCAAATGTGGCATGATGCATGTATTCATATATTTATTTTTACATACAATGAAATATATAATCGAATACAAGGATGAAGTAACGGTTGTGCACGTACGGATAGTGCCCTAACACCCACCGCCACATGCCCTTGCGGCGGCTTGCGAGATGTTGTGTTATTGTGGATAGATGTAGAATATTAATACGAGCATCGGCGTATGGCATCACGCTTCACCATTCATACCATTTCTAATTCAAAAATTATCATCTCATATATACGTGTTCGTATTTGCTCGTTTCTCCATTCATTTGCTGATGATTCGAAGTAAGTCGGTTGCGGCATGTTAATTCGAACTTAAGAGCCCTCACATACTGATATTCTTATCTTTTTCGGAATGGGTATCAGTACCAATAGAACAATTAAATACGGCCAAATTCCTCCCCCATTAATGCTGAGAATGAACTCATAAAAACTCTTTTCGTCTAATTTTCCTCAAGTTTTTAATAGTTCCCCAGGTATGCTATTTATTCTAATAGCCGTCTTCAATTACATTGCCTCTAATCCTTCATCAATCTCGTAGTCAAGTATCCCTTGTCATAAGTTACCCTTATCAACATCATACGTATAGCAACTTTTTATATGGACACTCCATAGGCTATTAATTTTCTTATACGCACGTAGTCCTTTTTTTGTCCTTATTCTTCCCATCTCGTGGGTACGTCTTTTTATTCGATTACTCTATTATCCGCTGCATCTCTAACAGAGAAAACGGAATTTCCTTCGTAACATCCCGACTATCATTCTATAACATGAGGTACCCTGCAGGCCAGCACCATTATTTTGCACTTGTGTTTAGGTGTTCAACATCTATATTAACTGTTGCTTAAATATTCGTTAGCAATGAAAATACAAAATGTAAAAAAATGGAAATCATTTTAACTACAGTTACATGTACTACGGTTAAAACTAGTTATCAAGCTGAAGGTTGGGTTGATAGATGAGGGCAGAGTTCATCTAGTATTAAGCCAAACGACGCGTGCATATAAAGACGATAACGGGGGCCAGTTTCTTGTGCCACCTGTTTTCCCCGTGGGATCTGGTGCCAGAAAAATCACACGGCTTGAGTGAAGCCGAGAGTGCCGAGAGGCGGTCCGGGGTCTCCGGTCAGTGGCCAGGGCTCTACCCAATGCCCAGCCATGCCCCCATGTAACACGGAATCTAACTGCAAAACACTTCTCTAAGTATACAAGAGGATCTCCTAGCAATAAGAGGGAAAATAATTTATGGGAACATACAATAATTACATCATAAAGGGCTGCACAAATTATTAATTTAAGTTGTCCCCTAGCGCGGGTCATTCACAGCTATTCTGACCCCTATCGTTCGCGGGAAAAATCACACGTACTTCACCTTTCTGCGTAGCGCGCTCATTTCACACCGAGTCTGTAAAGTTCCCAAATCCTCTCATTGCTCTTTCCATCATTTTTCCTTTTCCCCAATAGTTTCTCGCTTTGCTTTATTGTTTAGATTTGCATGCGCTCTTCACTTTCTTCCATTTCCTTCTTTCACCAATCCCCCTAATCAAGTCTCTTGACTTGACATCCATGCACTATGCATGCATGCATGCATAGGTTAGGTAGTCATGCATGAATGCATGACTCCCTAACCTATTTCCTAATAACCGTTCCAGTTGGGCCGTTCCTCGCTTGGCATATTCCAATATATATTTTTACTGAATCCGTCCCATTATCCTACCTCATAATTTTATCAACTGCTTCGAGGCATTCTTCCTTTACGCCCTTCGTCTCCTACGTTAGCTTTTCTACATTTATTCAGTTTCTCTAACTGTTAATTTTGGTATTCCACGTCATGAGTTCGAAATACGTATTCACCCAAATCTACACCTACTTCCAAAAAATTGTGAGTTTTCCTAAATATTTTCCAAACCATTCATGTCCAACTACAATAATTGATGCATCCCTCTACTCCCGGGCATTTTTCATGCGTTCCTAATTCTAATATCGTGTTTAAATCATGTGCTAGTAATAGTGAAGCTGTTTCTCATTGAACAAGTCTGTATCTTTCTTCCTTTGCTCCCTTTCTCCTAAATGCCGTTTCACTTGTCGCCGATCAGCACATGCAAATAGATCACTGTCAAGCGCTCTCCTCCAGGCATGTTAGAAATCATGTCGTCCGATCGTGCACGTTCTCTACTACTTCCTATCGATGGTGACTACTTGTCGGGATGTACACCTGGATTATTACTAGACTGAGCGAGTCAAATCTACTAATTTATAGCAATAGTATTCTGTCATGCACCTGCTCCACGTTCACCACTCATCTCCGCAGTTTCCTGTTCATTACTATGGCTACCTCACGTGGTATCTCCGCCCCTTAGCTATGTATTACTTCATCCTCATTAGTGCATGAATGTGGCTCATTACTAGAGATATCCTGTTCATTACTTCATAACTATCACCACAGCAACTCCTATCTTTCCACCTCACCTCGCACAGGCATAACAGATCCATTTATCTCATTCCCGTCTCTAACTTCTTCCTCTTCTGGACAAAAAAACACCAGAAAACAAATACAAAGGAAAACAAAACTGAAAACTTGACTGATAAGAAGGCTACTCGTAGAACATTTGAAGAACAAGCCTACACATTACTTTAGGAAATCGAGGGCATATTGACTGCACAGGTGTGGCTATGCAAATTTAAAGGAGCGATACAAGACATGATAAACGAGGTTGAGTCATTTTGGACGCGTAATTGCTGCGTCCTTTACCCACTCCTTGTCTTCGTCCTGGCATTCCATCGTAGTACGTCATCTCTATAAAGAATGTAATGCAAATAAGTTCTCTTACAATTTTTTCACTGATCACGGCAACGTCCCTTTTGAGCGTTGTCATCAGGATCATAACTGCGAGCAAACGAACCCCTACCTACCGCTCCTGGGTCAATCTAAGCTTCCCATTGACTTTTTCTTTTGTTTCAATTTTATATAAATAATATCCATTTACAAGGGACAAAGATTATCAATATATATATATATATATATATATATATATATATATATATATATATATAGAGAGAGAGAGAGAGAGAGAGAGAGAGATAATATATATATATCCCGGATAAGGAAATATTTTTACATTTGTGATCTGCTCAAATTCTTCTTCCCCACCTATCCTGTGTTTGTCCTTTATGTGTTTTCCTATTCCCTTCCCTTATAGTATATCTATGTCTGTGTGTGGAGTAATATTTGCTCGCCGTATGGCGGGTTTTCGTGTTTGAATGTGTGTATATGTGTGTGTGTGTGTATATATATTTTTATATTTTATGTACACACATACAAATGGCGTATTTGAAAAGAACTGATTAACTTCCTGGGGAGGTTTTCCAATCAGGGCCACCACCTCTTTTTCTTTATCTCTGCCTACTGGAGGTGAATTACAAAACCCAACTAAAGTGAATTACGAGTAATCACCGACATACTTATAGATTATAGTTCAAGTAAAAGGTTCAATTTATTGCAAGGACAATTAATTTAGCACTGTTGCTTAAAACTAAGTTTTTTAGACAAAACGGATGGAGATTCGTCATATAATGACAAGGAAAATGAGCTTTTGGAAAAATTCAGGCTTTTTTTGTCATTAAAGGATACTACCAATCACTGAGCAATGAAATACGACTTCCTCCATACTAGGAATAACTCGCATTATGGAGGAATTTGAAAAAACGTGTTCTTATGCATGCTTCACAGCCAAACCCGTTACTCTCTATTCACATCTGGAGGAAATTTGAAGTTCATATCGTCTAAAATCGTGAATTAAGTTAACTGATGAAAAGTGTTAAGTACTGCTCTTTCCCTGATGATCCTCTATGGGAGAATAACGAGCACGCTCGCATCCAATTAACGTGAGATAACGATTTGCGACAAGATAAACTACTTGGAAAATGGATTTTTTCATGCTCATCCGGAAAAATAACCTCATCAAAGAGAAGACAAGCAACCTATCAATCTGGACATTTGCCAGCTCCAAGAGAGAACGAACATGCAGAGAGCTGACGCAGATGCAGCAGTTAGGGGAGGAGGAAGGGGGACCGATGTGTCGTATCCGCATTCTGTGAGAAAGGAAAGCATAAAAGAAGAAGAGGTACTGTGGCGGCGGAGAGTGGACCGGACGCGTCCGATGCGCTCTGGCGGGGCGGTCCCTCCCGCAACCACCCTTCCCTCCCGGCAGAGGAACCGGAATTGACTCCCACTTCTTCGTAGTTTGCATACCTGCTACAAATAATAATGTCCTAACGATGTTCGCCGCCCTTTTGTTCTTGTATTTATGATGATACATCTTTATCATTATCTAGGCAGGTAGATTTTCATAAGTTGGACAGTTCCAGTTCGATTTCCTTGAATCTATTACAGAAGGAGAGGAGGATCTGTCGGGAAGAAGGTGGGAATGCATTACGATTGGAGAATGCTACTTTATTCGCTCGATTAATATCATCGCTCTCGAATTCGGTGGTCTTAAAATAATAAAACAAAGTCAAAAAATAAAGAGACAAATATTAATTTCATTAGCTTGATGCAATTATGAGCATTTGAAAGGCAAAATTTATCTTTTTAAACACTCGTTCGACCGGTAAAAAAATAATTTTTTTAAATATTTAAGTGTGCGGATGCACTTTCATGCGCAATAAATATGAACACTCATCGCCTTGAACCATGCATTACAAAGGTATAAAAATAATTTAGCCTTTTCACATTATAAAGCTTCTAATAGATGCAGCGAATTCAGGTAGAATTATCGGCTCAACGTGGGGTGGGTTCCGTCCAAGAATTTTCGGAGGTTGGCAAACTCTTCAATGGAAAAAGTTAACCAAATTAAACTCCGGTGAGGCGCATGTTTTTCAGATCTCAACAGAGGTTTCGGGCGGGCGGCGCTGACAAATCAAGGAGGATCCGTCGGCGAGGGAAGGCGGGATTGAGGTAAATAGACAAGCGGGGAAGGAGGAGAGGAAGGAAGACGGGAATAACTTAGGGTTGGGAGAATGCTTTTTTATTCGCTCGATTGATAACATTGTTCTCGGAGACTGCGGTCATAAACTAATCACAAAAAGTAAAAAAAAAGTGTAAATCTGGAATCCGCCCAATATCTACCTCGCCCCGACCTACGTGGTGCACGTGGAATGAAGGCAAGCAGTCACCAGGTTACCTGACCCGGGCTCCTCTTTGATGGTCAGAGCCTCACAGACCCGTGGCGTGTTGGCGAAATCAAAAGCCAATCGCGGAAAAGAGGTATGTGTCTTAGATGCTTCGACAAATGTGAAAACGTTTGAAGTATGAGTCCTTCACTTGTTTGTGGCGGGAACGTCCCCAATCGCTTCGACGGTCTCGCTTATTTACGAACGCCTGTCCCCGGTCAGGAGGATTTGTCTCTCGCATTTACACGAATCCGAGCGCCCGTTTCTGCACTGCAGCGCTCCTCCGACGCACCAGGCGTCCCTCACTTTTTATATGCATTTGGTCACGGGGAAAATAGTCGATCCTAATTTTTCTCGTGGACAATTGTTCCAATTACGCATCAAATGAAGTATTTAATAAAAGAGAGCAAAGATTTCGCATACTACTCGAGAAGGATAATAACTGCTGGTTAATTGAGGATAAAGACGCTAGTGTTTTCTATGAACTAGTTCATCCGTGGTTTCTATTAGTATTCACCCGGTTGACCTCATCTGGCAAGGGACATTTCTGTGAATGAAAAGAGAATTCTTGTGATCTGCACCTACCTTATATACAGGGTTCGTCCAGAAAATAAGTGTACTGATTTTTTCCCGCCGCTTCAGGCGCGCCCAGCACCGCTCTGACGGGCTGCGATTGGAGGGGTGTATGTTGGCAAGCGACGCTGAAAAAGGCAGTCGGCTCTGAGCTGTGGTGTAGTGAGGAGCTCTGTTAACGCGAACCTCCACGCTCGACCCACGTCACGGAACGCGATGCCGAAGTTTTTGGAGCAGCGTTATTCCATCAAATTTGCGGTAAAGCTTGGGAAATCGTCTACCGAAACTGTCGGTATGATTACCAGGCTTACGGGGAGTCAGCCATGTCCAGAAACATGATCTTTCGGTGGCACAAGATGTTCGTGGAGGGCAGAGAAGAGGTCGACGACGAACCACGGCCTGGACGCCCATCAACGACACTCACCGACGGAAATATGCGAAAAGTTTGCGATGTACTGAACTCTGATCGTCGTCTTAGTGTTCGGATGATAGCAGAGCAGTGTAATGTGCCAAAAACAATAGTGCACGAGATTATTAGGGACCAAAAACATCTGGCGGCTGCATCACGGCAATGCGCCGTCTCACACCGCGCTTGTCGTGTCGGGCTTCTTGGCCAAGCACGGCGTGGCAACGCTGCCGCACCCGCCCTACAGCCCGGACTTGGCACCACCGGACTTCTTTCTGTTCCCGAAGATAAAGAGGAGTTTGAAAGGAACGCGATACGGGACTTTGGACGCCGTCAAAGAGGCCGTGACGACGTGTCTTCGAGAGGTTCCCGATGATGCCTTCCACGAATGGGAACGCCGCTGGAACAAGTGTATCGACTCACAAGGGTCCTATTTTGAGGAATATTAGCTTAAGATATGTAAAAGTGTAATACATTTTTTTTTCTGAGCTCAGTACACTTATTTTATGGAAGAACCCTGTATATATATGTTTCATCCCCGATCTCTCCTCTTACAAACTAGAGGGACTCCTCACTTTGTTCACCTAATTTGCTTCTTTTATATAATTACCTATCGCATGAACATTTACTGAATACAGTGAATTTCCTTGGATCATCTTATTCAGTGCGATTTGAAATATCAGCGGAGTGAAATCTGGGTTATGTGGTGGCAGAGAGCTGAAAAACATATGGCTTGGAAAACCGATTCTCGTGGTTTACACGAGAAATCTCAGATTATTCTCACTGCATGAGTTGAAAATCGGACCAATATTAAAGGTGGTACTAAAGTTAAGAGAACCTATAACACCCTCACTTGTGCTTTACATCAAGATCCCGCACAGCGTCATCTGTCGAGAAACGACGCAGCGCAGTCTCAGGCGATTGGTGGGCAAGTCGAGACGGGGGGGGGGGAGAGAAATAGAGAGAGTGTGGTCGTTGTTCGAGGGGGACTTTATACAGGTCGCGTTCCCAATTTGTTGGGAAGGCGGCTTCACAGACAATGGCGGGAGAAGAAGCGTATGTAGATTTCGTTGTGCCACACAGACGTGTTTCCCTTACGAATCAAGGCCTTACCCGACCTCCTCCGCCTCTTGGCTCCCCTCCCCCACCGCCTGGCTTCAATAACCCGGTCTGAATGCCAGAAGAATCCCAACGAAGAGCTACAGGCATTCTTCAAGATTCCACCGCCCAACCTTCCCATCAGTCCTATTCACACTCCTCCTTTCTTTCCCGATTCCTCCTCTCTCCTGCACAAACACTCCGAAATGTTTTACTGTATCGCATTTGTACTTGGATTGTCACATGTGGATTTCAAATGAAGATTCTCGGAAGAGGAATTGGAATCCTGATGTCAAATATGGGAAGGAGGAATGCGCTGAGCGACCTGGTATGCTTTTAGCAGTGGCTACGGCAGTGGATAAAAAAGATTAATCGCTACAATAATGAGATATTGGAATGAGAATAAGGAGTTGTTGCTGAGGAATATCTGCCTTCCTATCCCTTTGCTCGCCACTCCATAAGGACACCACTCCATTACGTTTACTCATGTATACACGACTCCCTAGCCGTCAACCTAATTTGAAAAGTAGCTTACTGGACTATAATTGTCAACATTCGAACAGCGACTTTCATACTCTCTAAATAAAATATTTGTCTCGGTGGTTTACTCTTAAGGTCGACCACGGGGTCATTTCACGTCCGGAGCCCGAGGGGCTCTCTTCTTCCAAGCCTTCGCTTACGGCTACCAAAAACATCAATGCACTTAAGTCCAGGTTCTCATTTGTACGTGTACCGGTGTGGAAACGGTTTGAGGAATACGGGTATCGCACAGAAATGACTTTTATTCAAGCCTTTTTTAGACATGGGAAGCCACAATATGTGAAGAAGTTATTAGATCTGACTGCCTATAAAATAAGATAATACACCATCAGGTATAATAAAAAAAATAATATTTTCGACTGAGGAATATAACTAATCACTGCTAACTCATATCATTGAACAGAAAGCGAACGTTGAGTCATTACATGTAGACAGCAATGGTAAATCTAATTTGTATAACTTCTCTTTAACTAATTTGTAATCGTACATTAGTCTTAAATAACGGCTGAAATTATCTATTTGTTACTGCACGACTTTATTTTCCCCAAATCTTAAATTTTACTGGTATTTATAGACAAGGTAAATTCTATAATACATGTGTCTAACTCATGTATTGTTTTTTTGCAGCATGTAAATTATTTTTTTATTTAAAACTAAATGTCTGATTAAAGATATGTAATTTATAAATTTTCTAAGGGAGGTTAAATTGTTAATCAAGGCCGAATTTTGAATTTGGCCTCGAGTATTCTCAAGTTCCTCACATCTTTTCAGAACTCCAGCTTTCTCCTCCGTCATCTCGACGCCTTTTCAATATTATATAACGTTGACCTTTTGATCAGAACCCAGTTTGTTTTAGTCTTGTTCTATATTTACTTGGAATAACATGGAACTGAGGAGAGAACAAAGAGCTGAGGGAAAAAGGCCATTGAAAATAATAAGGCAGAAGTCAAATTAGGTCTTTGGCTAAGTTACAGAAAAACCTTCCAAGACACACAACATAGCTATAGGTTTCGACTGAAGGAGGTCGAAATGGAAAGGCCAGCCAGACGCATGACGCAGGAACGCACATACACCTTGGGATAAGAAATTGAACAGCTTGGATTTTGAGGGAAATGGCATAAACATAATAAGAGCAGCGCGCACATAAAGCATCTCATTCTAAGATTTTCTTTATATTGCAGCATTAATTATGAAGCAGCAAGAAAGTGGTAAATTACAATATCTGTATCATATAAGTTCAGTATTTATGCAGTAGTAGCATATTATAAAAACTGACATCAATTTCGAAAACAGGATCCACTATACTTCGAGAGCCTTGAAATACCTATCTTTTACCTAATGGTATGGCCGAAATTTGAAAACAACTTGTGATTATCGCGTATTATTATGATTATGCCAAGAAATATTTATGATATTGTGTACGCTTTGAGTGTGCTTACGACAAAAACGATGAAACAATAATTAAGCGATAATGTCAAATTCACATCATATGTACAACTATCTATGAGCAGCATGTCTGTTAAATGCCTATCATGCATAGCAGCATGCCCAACACTTATTAACAAATTACTGGCTAGAAAAAAGCGGAAATTCGATGTAATCGTTTATAAATTTGCATTCCCAATTAAGGGGGAAGATTTTTTGCCAACGATCAAGGTTGGAAGTTTTTAGGAATAAATATTATAAGTTTTACCAAACAGTGAGTGAAGATATTATCTTCGGCAGTTTTTAATGCCAATTTACCGACACTGCTATTCCCATTCCTGCACCCGATTCGCTCACACGGTGAGATACGGTAATTCTCATTATCGTTTGAAGCAAATATCTTTGGTCCTAAATACACTCCCAAAGAATGTCCCATAATTTCAGTCAAAACTTAAGTAAGAGAATTCGTTCTTCCTTGTGCCCTCGCTCTTAAGCTGTAATCAATCGCATTTCAAGCCAATCTATACACATCATCACTTAATGACCAACGCAGGAAAATGAGGCCTAAACGAAAGACCCAAAAAAATGGAACGAGAAGGGAGAAGAAAAACTCCACCGAAAACTAAAGATAGGAAAAAATCCTCCCTCTCCTATCCAAGACGACACTTCCACCACCCCTCCCACGAGCAGGGGAGGGGGAGGAAGGTGGGGCGGGGGAAGGGAGCAGAGTGGAGGACCCGCGCGGGTCGGTTAAGGGGCGGGGTACGCGCAGGGGGAGGCAGGGGGGCGTGATGATGAGCAGCGAGCGGAATCGAGACCCTTCCGAGCCCCCCCACCTCTCCTTCCCTTCCCGCTCGACCCATCGCAGCGCCTCCTTGTCCAAATAAAGCCGCCTGCCTTATCTGCCTTGCTGAGAAAGCGTTTCGGCAACGTCCCCGGGGTCGAAGGACTGCAATCTCAAATGCACAACCTTCCTCTCCGTCTCTAATTGTACAGCAGAAAGGAATGCAGTGTCCGAGGCTGGCATTGAAAGATTCCGTTATCTGAGCCGAGGACTAATGTCTGGGCGGCATCAAGGCTGAGATGGTACAGTCGACGAAGCAGTTCGATTCTGAGCACTCTTACAAGTACAGGAATTGCTTTAATGAAAGTTTGAATGAGGAAAGTGAAACATAAGAATTAAAAAACTCATTTCTCAGAATGTAAGTGTTGCCGCGACGCTCGGTGGTCTATTTATTGTCTCGAATTAAACTATATGCATTAAAGTTCAAATGAAGTATAGTTATTAAGAAGAAGAAACCAAAGTCTAACTGTTTTGAAGCTTAACCTTTAGGCAAGGAGCTACCCCGGTGCAGACATAAATAGCCATCGCAAACTAGTAATCATGGAGAGCCAACTATGCGAAAAGAAATTTAAGAAGATCAAAAAAGAGCCAAGGTGGGACTCAGAGTTGCCGTCGAAAAAAGGCAACGGAGAAAGATTCGCCACGGCCATTGACAGAACATTAGGTGATGAAGGAGAAAGGAGCGCCGAAGAGAGGTGGAATGAACTGAAGAGGGCAATTGCAGAAGAGCAACAGGTGAGAAAGAAAGCCGACAAGAATAAACCATGGATGACGGCAGAGATAAGGGAACTAATAGAAAAAAGAAGAAAATACAAGAACGTCAGGAATGATAATGAGGAAAGATTCTACAAGAAGCTTAAGAACCAAGTCAATGGAGAATACAAAAAGGCTAGGGAGAATAGCATAGGAGGCTGCTGCGAGGAAATCAACGAAAATATGAAGAAGGGGAATGCTAAAACAGCACACAACGGGTGAAGAAACATTTTGGGGAAAGGAAAATGAAAAGCAATAACATCAGGGATCTACACGAAAATGTACTGATAGAAGGTGAAGATATTGGCAGTAGATAGAAGCAATGTATCGAAGAACTCTACCAATGTCCGAGGCCGCTGGAAGAAAACCTGATGAAGGACGAGGGTGAAACGATTAAGGAAAACCAGGGGCCATGCATATTGAGGAGCGAATTTGATAGAGCAGCAAAAGACCCGAAGAAAAACAAAGCTCCTGGAGAAGACAAAATCGACGGAGACATCATCAAGGCACTCGGAAACAAAGCCAAGGACAATCTGCATGGAATACTATATAATCAAAGATAACTACAAGGAAGGAAGACTCCCTGAAGAATTTCAAAGGAGTATGATGATCGTGATACCAAAGAAGACGAGAACAGAGAAATATGAGGAACACCGAACCTTGAGTCTTGTGTCACATGCATAAAAAATACGTACTTAGGCGAATAATAAGTCGGAGAACGGAAAGGAAAATTAAAGATAACCTATTGGAAAACCAACTTGGCTTTAGGTAGAACAGAGGAACCAGGGAAGACTTATTCTGTCTGAGAATCATGATAGAGGAAACAATGCATATGAACAAGCAACTGTTTGTGGCATTCGTGGACTTGGAGAAAAACTTCGACAAAGTGGAATGGAACAAGATGTTTGGACTCCTGGAAAAATTCAGAATAGATTACAACGACAGAAGAATATTCTATTAGTTACACAAGAAGCAAGTAACCACAATGCGAATGAGAGATGAAAGCCATATAGGGGCTAAATTTAACAAAGGGGTTAGACAAGGATGCAACCTCTGACCTATTGGTCAACAAGTACCTGGAGGAGGCATTAGGAGAAGCACAAAGCATCGGATTAAACGGAATTAGGATCAATGGAGAAGAGATAAACATGCTACGCTTCGCTGATGATATTATAGCAGAAATATGATAAGCATATATATGATAGCAGAAAACCAGGAGGATCTTCAAAGGTCACTAAACGTATTGGATCAAGTTATACAAAGATACAACATGAAATAAACAAGACGAAGACTAAAATCCTAGTATGTGGAAAAGAGAAGCGGAATATAGTAGCTACACAGAAAAGACAAAAATTAGGTTAAGTGGTTTCCTTCACCTATCTCGGAAGTACCATTAAATGGAACGGAAGAGGTACTACATACATCAAGTGAAAAATAGCTCAAGCTAAGAAATAATTCACAATGCAAAGACGACTGCTGTGTTCAGAGAAGATAGAACTACAGACGAGGAAACACTACGTGAAAACATTCGTATACGAATTCGAACGAATTCGAAACACTCTATTGGAAAAGTAGACCAGAAAAGGCTAGAAACCTTCGAAAACTGGTTAAAATAAGAAATGAAGAAGTATACAGAAGAATAGACGAAGAACAGACCTTATGGAACTCTACATGCAAAAGAGGAACCAGATGGATTGGCCACATCCTGAGGCACAATGGATTCGTGAAGAATATAATAGAAGGAAAAATAGGGGTATAAGTTCCAAAATTACATGGGACAGATAAACAAGAGAGTACACTACAAAAATACCAGGAAGTAAGGCAATTAGCATCGGATAGGGTAGGATGGAGGGCTGCAGTCAACCACTCTTAGAATTGAACGACCAATGTTGAGGTGAGATGAAAAGATTCTCCTGAGCATTCATGAGCTGACTGAACGGCATGTTGTCATAACATGGCAAGATGGCATTAAAAAGTGGTTTGGTATATATTTTAAATAACTCATCTCTGCTTGTCATAACTTGGATAATGTGTCAATTGCCTCATAGCAGTGAACAAATAATTATATTTGGATTAATTCATCAGCACCCAAACAAATTATTGAAACAAGCTGTGGAAAATTAAACGCACCGGCTTAACTATTAATCTAAATGATTCAACCATGGTGATTGTAGCTGCAGGTTTTCACGCGAAAAATATGGTAGAAACCGTCATCAAAACAAATTTATTTTTACTTTCGTTAAATTTAAATTAGTGCCTCGCATTACTAAATATAACTCGGATAATTGTTGCAAATTGTGTTAGTAAAAATACTATTAAGAGGCGAGCAAACACTCCCGAAAGTTTTCATGGTGCAGGGGCCGCGGTCGTACGAAGTCTGGGGCGTAGGGTTTCCCAAAGCGATCCGACCTGTCAAGCTTTAAGGGCAAGTTGAAATGTAAGCTCACCTCGTGGCCGTTCCATGGAAGAACAAATGGCGCGGCGAGCACGCCCTTTTGGGCCCAACACTTCTCGGATTATCGCTCCGCGGTCGTCGAGGGAAGTGCGTGCGGGGGCGCGCTTCCCCCTTGCCCCTCCCCGCCCTCCCCCCGCCCCGGTCTGCCCCCGGCAATTAAAAAGGATCGCTCGTTTCGGTTCCACGAGGCCAGGGCTGGAGGTGGGGTGCTGCTGCGACCTCCACTCACTCTCCTTTCCCCTCTCGAAATCATCCATCCCCCCCTTGCTCGAGAAACCGCTTCCCTCTTAAGCCTTTGCTCTCCTAAACCCCCCCCCTTCCCTTCGACGCACCCAGTGAGTGTTCCCCGGGATCACCTCTGGAAACCATCCAGGACTTCATTTGGAGTGCGCCGACTTTAACAAGGACCCAACCTCTCCTCATCTCCATCTCTCCCCCGCCGCCGGCTTCCGGTAGTCGCGGCTCGCCCTGCCAAGTGGCGGGGCTTTTACCGCCGGTCAACAAGGCGATTGGCTGCGGGCATGAATCCGTGTGCGTGAGTCCGCGTGTGTGTTTGTGCGTGATGAAGCGGCATGCAGACGAGCGAGCTAAAGATGCCCGCCCCATATATCACCGCCGTCCTCTCGGGGAGGCTGGGGGGAGGCGAAGGTAAAAAATAAAATGCACATGACCGCCGAGGGAATCTTTTAAAGAGTTTTGTGGTAGGATCGGGCGGAGCTGACGCCCGCGGTCTCTTTTTTTTTAATTTTTGGTTTTCCCAGGGACGAAAGTGGACGGAATACTGAAAAGCGCACGAGGAGCACGGGCTCACGGAGATGTAGGGTTTCGAAGCATCGATTCTAATTCATTCAACCAATGCCTGCGGATTATCGTGAGGAGGCGGGATATTCAATCGGTCAAGATTAAAGTAAGCTTATTTACATCGACGAAAAAGTTCTCAACCAGAAGAAAATAAATCTGCACAAGTCGCAGTAAGGACTTGTTATTGGATCGTCCAAACACATATTTTAAAAATGCCATAAGTAATTGCTAAAAGATACTTTGTTAGGGACTCGGGGTCATTTAAATAGTTATCTACGACACGAAACAATGTTTCTAGTGCAAATTTTTGACATTCTATCTTTTACACATTGAGCATGCCGTCTTCCTTTCCCATTAGGTTACAAAATTCCATAAAGCATTGCTTGATATTATTTCTTCCAATACATACTCCGAAAAATCTCACCATGAACCCGTAACACTTCATTTTTATCCTCTAGAAAGTATGGCAACCAAAGAAACCCATAATGAATTACGATAAATGATAATACGGAACGCAATCTAATTAGCCGAGTGAGCCTTAAACATTTCATGATAATCAGAAATTAATGAAGGGTAGCAGAGTTGTTTCCAAGCCCATTTGGCGCTTCAGTGTCCCAGATCAGTATTCACCCAAAGAGAAACTGTAAATATTCATGGTGGGGATGATAACAACTGATTTGGCATTTCACACTTTCGAAATCGCTCTTTTTCGAGGATCTCGCATCGCCGGAAGAATGAATGTTATTTCCAGAGGAGCATCGCTTTGATGCTCCAGTAAAAATCATTTCACGCTATGCAACAAATGTAACAATCCAACTGGGAACCTATTAAAGACATCTGTTCTTCACCCAAATGTCGTGACCAGTATTACACACAGCGTGTTACTGGCCGCACGATTTGACACTGCATCTATTTCTCATTTGTATTCAGATGGTATCATCCATTAATCACAGCCTTAACGTTTCTTGTTGATATTGAAGGGGTACCGTTGTTATTTCTACAATAATTCTCCAACTTCCATAATGCCTTCTCGCTATTTTGGATACGAATGCACCTATGTATCTATTGACAAAGCATTTACATTGCGATCTGTATCTTAAGTTACCAGTAATAATCACTGGGCATTACTACTGCTGACTACACAGCCTTCCAACAGCTCTTCCATTCGGTTTTCTGAAGTGGATCACGGATTGGCTCTTCTTATGCACAAGCTGCAAGAAGTAACATAGCCTACCGTATTACACTCCTGCATCGCCAAGATTAAATAAAGGATTTTTCTCCGGATAACCGGGAGTGACACTTTGAGCCTTTCCATGGAATTGACGACCGAAATGTCATTCAGATGTATCTGTGAGAAGACACGGTATTTCGCATTTGTAAGATTATAAAAAGCGTGATACACCAGTTATGCGACGAACGAAAAGCATTGGATGAAATTTTTTACATACACGCTACGCTTCCTGTTCTACGATACACATTTTCATGAAATATTACCGGTGAAACTATTCAGTTTTTTACAGCTTATTTGTGTATACACACAAAATAATATCAGGAACCTCCCTGCACCTAATGTTTGATAGGAAAGTGATAGGGAGCCTACCAAAAGCTTATGATGATATTTTAAGGTTATATAGTAATTAAGAGTTCTTATCTACTGCACGTGAGTTGTAAACATCACGAAATTTTAAGTTTTAGAAGCCAAGTGCGCAACAAAGTTATTTTGATACATGCATGACAATTATTTCATTTAAATGAATGATTCAATTACTTACTTAAGGTGGGTATTCTGTGTTTTGGTGCGATGATAATAATATATTTTTATACCTCCCCTACTCTATTTCAATTACGTAAAATGAGTATGACCTCTCTCGCAAATTTGCATGAGCACAAAAAATATACATGAAAGCATTATTTGAATAGTATCCAATGCACCAATATTTACATTTAGCTTAAGTTTAAACGTTTGCAGTAACTTTTATACGCATATTGTGTGACAAAGTTCTTCCCGTAGCTTTTGAGAGGCCATTCGGGGAGGTTTTTTCCATCGAATCATTTTTAGGCTTTTGGTGCTGCGGTGCAAGTTAAATGCCGGCCATTAGATGTTATTTATATTCGCATTTCAAATTAACTCCCACCCTCGTATGATTTTTCGTGGGTCTATTCATTTTCCGCCATGACGACAGATGTCACTGAAGTGAAAAACCTATCCTTTTCTCCGTGTCGCTCCAACGATTTTCGACCTTACTTTTTATCGTCGTTGTTCTGCTTCACTTCCAAGTTTTTTATTTTTATTTCCGTCTCCTCTTTTTCTTTTTGAAGGACGTCTGTGCAAATCTAGCAGTTTTTGTGGGCAGGCGCCATGATGGATTAAGGACTTCCGGAGAAGTTAAAGAGTTAGTTCTTTTGCCATCAATGGCCCATACTTGAAGAGAATTCGGCCGATTATTTTGGCTGAAGGTTAAGCATTTATTTCAGAAGTAGTAGCCGTCGAAACAAATAGCCAAAGCATGGTGTATTGTATTAACTTAATGCGTCAATACAAAAACAGCAAGGTTAGCCCTTTCTACGAGCACATTGTAAAAAGTGTGACTATTAAATGCAATTGATAAAAGTATTAATGACTCTTTCGAATTTATTATATTCAAAGGTGTCCTCGGCTCCTTTTACATTACCCATTTTATTTCCCTTTTCAACTAAGCTATTGTACATTAATTAAATCAATTACAGTAATTTTAACTTGGACAGGCTATTGAGATTATACGTTATTTAAATAGTAATAAGAGAAAATATTTGTTTAATATTCTCAAAATTGTACGGGAATGCAGATAATACTGGAATGAGAGACAATTTACAGCATTCCTTAGAGTTAAATAACGGTGGATTATTCATTATTGTCATCTATAATCTGAATATTATTTTACGACGGTGGTTTGGTGAAACTTTGAAAGACAAGTGAAATTACTTCTCGAAAAATTACTATTATTTTTATTTTAAATGTATTATGTGTTATTATGGACAAGTTTTCACGCGTGAATGTACTGCTATTAACCATATCTTTCGAATGAAATCGAAAAAGAGTTATTTGCTTAGGATTTATTCTTAGTAGCACAGGGATATTATTACCTAACCTATGGATGCTATCAATCATTATTGAGACAAGACAATATTGCTAAGGGTATTGTCTCAAACCAAGAAATTAAAATTCCCCTAAAATGGGAATGACTAAGTTTTAAAGGGCATTGCTTACGTGATTACGCTAAATTATATTCATGACTTCCTATATCACCGTTATTATGGTCGATACCGTAATAGTGAGAACATTGAGCTTTTGTTATTCCCATCAATCGACTTTTGAATAATTCATTTTAATTTTCTGATAATGATTGCATAAGCATCACTTTACGTGGCTTGATTTATTAGTCTGAAGGCACATTCAATGCAAGGAAAGGAGTATAAGAAATTATTTAAATTGGCCTTCCAGCTTATATTTTACTTTGTAATTTATGGCATGGCTCTTCAATGCATGTTTAAATTTCAAATTTATGGGGGACTAATTGTTTTTCATTCTAATGGATTGTCGAGGACTTTACAATGGGCGGTGCACGCAAACAAAACGGTAACAGGATACTCATTAAGACAGTCTGCAGAGGCTAAGTTCGCCCCATTAAACCAGAATTATGTATGTATCCTTCTGGTGCATGCCAGGTGGCGTTAACCAAATTTTTCATGGGGAATACGGTTATTCCAATCTAAATAGTTGAAATCTACGTCTCTATGGTTTTAATTGTCAAGGTTTTCCCTATTTTAATCGGCGGATTACTTCCAAAATACTTCACAAACCTTTCCATTCATGCTCAAGAATTAGATGTAATTGTGGGATGCCAAATAAAGACAGTTTGACGAAATCCTCCCAGTATATTTGGATAACGCACCATCCCATCTGAATATCTCCAAGCAACACGTAGAGTGACTAATGTGAGTAATTTCTACGAGGTAGAAAATGCACCACAAATCGGGAATCAAAGTCGGGACTTTAAACAGAGGAATACTGACTTCAAGTGACACAGTCGCTGCACTCATTCACAAAACGACTGCAAAACAGGGTAGACCAGATTCCAATTATTCCACTCGCCCACGTCTGGAGTCAAATCGCTGTACTCCACGCAGACTTGGCACACGCCTTTGAGTCTGAGAGAGTGTATCCATAACTTACTGGTACGACGCTCAATAACTTCCTCTGCCAGCTACCTCCCCTTTCAGTAGGTATTCCCGATTTAGCGATTCAATGATGATACGATTTAAAATGACGAATGCACAGGACAGCACTGAGGTTAGCATGTAGAATAAATGCTGGTATTCGAACAATTATTAGGATTATTTGCTGTCCGGGTATAATGTGAATCAAATCTTGTAATTCTTTCACTTTCCGTCAATGGGATAACGTAAGTGACTCAAGGAAGACATCGATCAGAACGCGTTGAGACATGAAATACTAAAAGGCAAATCGGTGGTTTCCGAGGAGTCATTCTATTTGGAAACCCTCTTTCTGTGTCGGAGGTTAATTAACGACTTATAAGATTACATAGTTAAGCACACAAGCCAAGGGCAAATTAAAGTAAGCCCTAAGCCCGAAGCCTTAAAATGCGTATTATTGCAAATAAATAATTGAGCTCTACATTTGGCGCTCACATAATTTAGTGCTACGAAATATCACCGTACACTCTCGACCGCAAACATTACGGGCATGTTTTATTCCTATAACGTACAACTCTTAAATAATGTTCCGCTGTCCCAGTTGATCTTCATATGAGAAATACCTTCCATTCCTCATCTTTTTGGTCAAATGAATGTGTCGTTCATACGAACCAGAACCATCAATTCTCTAATGGTATCACAGTGGCTGTGGTTTGTAAAAATCTTTTGGAGCTTGCGTTAGCGAATGATTCGTTGCAGGAAAAAAATGATTATCGAGCAAACAAACATTTTTGACTTAATATTATTTAATACGATTTTGGTGCCAAAACAAGTGATATGCGAAACTGTGGAATTGATGGTAAAATGGATATTCGTATTTCCAACTGCTGCAGAATGATCCGTCTTCAAACGACTCTCCATCGCAGATGCGGTTTTTGCTGTTACAGAATTGGCATTCTAATAATTTTCAGCAAAGCAAGACTGTTTTCTTCAGTTAGAATTTATTCCCTCACGGTGAACCACAGCGTGGATACCTGAGCGTTGCTTTGGACATCGACTTCGCTCTTCGCCACTTCCTCCTTCATACCGCGTCGTCGTAAGTTGTCAGTGCAGGAAGGTCGCATCGTTTCCCCCAAGTTCAACCGTGACAGCTTTCTTCAACTCCTCATTCTGGATTGTGGAAGACGATAGGAGGAAGACTTCTCTTAAAACATCACGACTCTTTAAGAACCCCGCCCAGCGGCCCCACTTTCCATCCGCGGAATTCGCAACCGGAACGGGATAAACCACCGCCATCCACCTCCCCACCACCACCTGCTAACCCCTTGCTAACTCGAAGGCAACATCCCTTTCCCTCCGCGGCCGTGGTCACCGAACCCGGCCGCGGCTCCGTCCTTGCTCTCGCCGCCCCTCCCACCTCTCGCCGCCGTCGGCCGCCCCATCCCAACAGACGCGGGCCTCACCTCCCGACCCCTTCCTACACTCGATATTTCCTCGGTTTGAGGCATTGCCAAGACCACGGTCGACCAAAAAGGGAGAACAATGGTGGAAGGGGGAGGGATGATGGGAGAAATGGGGGGAGGGCAGGTTCGTAGTAGGGGGAGGGGCCCTAGCAAAAATGGGTGGAGCCCCCATCTCGCGAATAACGCGAGGCCTCCACCGAACATTCCCGACCCCATCGTGACATAGCCGCCCCACCCAACGAGGAGAGGACACAGCCTTGGCATCTTAGTCTCTCTCTCCCTCTCATCCCCTCGCTCGCCCTCCCGGCGCATGCAGTAACATTTCCTTCTCCTTCCCTCACCGCCGACCTCTCCCTCCCCTAACCGTCGCAAACCCTCCGCGCTCCAACTCCCATATTCGCAGGCATCGCACAGGAGGAGAGATGATGCTTTCCTCTCCTCCGGTGGAGGAGACCAAGGCTCACATGGCAACGCACCATTTGATGGGACTGAACCGCAGGACCAACACCATCTCACAGCTTAAAAACCTAATTCAAGCGTTGAAGTCTCCACGAGAATTCTAAGTGAAATATTAAAAAAAAAATACATTGATGACATATATCATCTGTATTTAAACCCGAGGATTGGTTAAATGCGGTCCTTCATTCTGCTCCATTTATTGTCAATTTTTGGTACCTTCTCTATTTTACGCCCTTCTTAATTTGTCCTATGTACATGTTATGTATGTAATTGCCTCTTCTTCATAAATGCATTCTTAGATTGGGCTATTCATCGCAAGATGTCACTCGAACTTCTTTCATCCTATGCTATACTGCTGCCCAGATATATATATATATATATATATATATACATAAACACAGTAATAAACCCGAAGGTCGGTTTAGTAGGTGATGGTAGAGCTCACCCGTGTACCAAGCCCGACGGCGTGTGAATATTCACACATCAGGGTAGGGGGGCCAGCTCCTTTCCGTGTGCCGGTTATGGTTTCCCAGGAAGATCTGGTACCCGAAAAATCAACTAGCTAGGGTGGAGCTGCAGGTGCCCAAAGTGCCTTGCCCTTGAATCGAACCCGGAACCCTCCAGTCAGTAGTCCAACGCTCTACCCACTAGACCACCGCGACCCGCCATAAATATATATATATATATATATATATATATATATATATATATATATATATATATATATATATAATGAAGGCAAAAAAGGCGTAGGTATACATGGAAAATGCCAGATGACTCAGAAAGGGTTCAGTTAGATCATATTATGGTTAGGCACAGGTTTAGGAACAGTGTGATAAATTCGCACAGTTCCCCAGGAGCGGATGCGGACTCTGACCACAATTTAATTGTTATGAAATGTAACGTCCGTTTCAAGAAGATAAGGCAAGGGCGGCGGGTTAGGAAATGGAACGTAGAAGCATTAAATGGATTAACGAGGAAGGAGTATCAGCAGGCTATAGAGAAAATAATGGATGACGGTAAAGAACTGAGTACAATCGACGAAAAATGGGAATGTATCAAGCAAGAGATGTCGGAAGCAGCAAAAGACACTATGGGAACCATTAACGGGAAAAGAATAAGGAAACCATGGATCACGGATGAGATGATTGCAAAGATGGAGGAGAGAAGAAGTTGAAAGAATGTAAACACAGAGTTAGGCCAAATAAAGTACAAAGAGTTAAACAATAAAGAAGTAAGAAGGCAAGATCTGTGCTAACAGTCAAAGATAAGTGGGGTATGATAATAGTTGAACCAGGAAAAATCCAAGAGAAATGGAAGGAATATATAGAAACACTGTATGGTAAAGAACTTAGGCCGACAAGGTTAGACATAGAAAAGGAACATGACGTAGAAGAAGATAGCTTAGGTCCAGGCATACTCGACGATGAAATAGAAAGGGCTTTAAGGAGATGAAAGCAAATAAGGCCGGTGGGGAGGACAACATACCTGTAGAACTGTTGAAATGTTTAGGAAAATGCGGGAAGAAGGCCCTATATGGACTGATTCGTAGTATCTATTAAGAAGGAATCTGGCCGGAAGATTTTGTGAGATCGGTGTTAGTTCCTATACCAAAAAAGGCAAAGTCTATATCATGTGAGGATTACAGAACAATAAGTTTGATATCCCACGCAGCTAAAGTTATTCTCAGGATCATCAACAAAAGGATAGAGAGTAAGGCAAATGATTACTTAGGGGATGATGAGTTTGGGTTTAGGAGGGGAAGAGGTACGCGTGATGCCATTGCAGTAATGAGATCACTAATTGAGAGGAATATAGAATACAACCAGGACGTTTTTGCCTGTTTTGTAGATTTCGAAAAAGCGTTTGATAGACTGAATTGGGAAAAATTAATGCGTGTATTGCAGAAAGTAGGAATGGATTGGAGGGACAGGAGACTGATCCGCAACCTGTACATGTCTCAGACTGCTCAGGTGCGAGTGGGGAACGGAGATTCCGGATGGGCAGTGCTAGGAAGAGGTGTAAGGCAGGGTTGGCAGGTGTAAGGCAGGGAGGTGGCAGGAAGGGTCACCGGTGCTGTTCAACGTATATGTGGAGGAAATGATTAAAGAGGCATGGGAAGAACTGGAGGTAAGAATGAAGGTCGGAGGGGAATTCGTAAAATCGGTTAGGTTTGCTGATGACCAAGCATTAGTTGCTCAGTCAGCCAAGGGGTTTCAAGCAATGCTTTGTGAATTGGAGGTTCAGTGCGATAAATATGGGATGAGAAACAATATTAATAAAACAAAGGTTATGCGATTTTCCAAAAAAGAGAAAGGCTAAGCTAAATATTAAAATAGGTGGGGAAAAAATAGAGCAGGTAGAGCAGTTTACATATCTCGGAAGTGTTTTGGACCAATACGGTCAAAGTGGTAGGGACGTAAGGAGAAGAATTGCGTTAGGCAAGGAGGCTTTCAAGGAGGAGGGAGTTGATGACGGGGACGTTGAGTAAGTTAAGAAAAGACTCGTAAAACTTTAATATGGAGCATAGTTATGTACGGCGCGGAAATATGGTCACTGAAGCTGGTGGATAGATGTAGATTGGAGGCTTTTGAAATGTGGGTGTGGAGAAATATGTTGAAGGTGAAATGGACCGAAAGGAAAACAAATGAGGAAGTACTGGAGATGGTGGGTGAGGAGAGAGGTTTGTTGAGAGAAATCCTATGGAGGTAGGAAAAACGGATGAAAGGCGTATTGAGCGGTAGAGGAGTGTTGAAAAAGGTAATAGAGGGGAGAATGTTGGGGAAACAAGGAAAGGGCAGGAACAGGATAGGGATGTTGGACGGGATGAGGGAAGGAAGTACACAGATATCAAGAGGCACCTGATGTGGAGTAGGTTGCTGGATTGGGTTTTGATTGGAGTTACAAAATATTTATTTGATAGTTGTGTCCATCCAAAAACCTACCTTAACCGATAGATTACCTAATAATAATATGTATATATTTGTATGTATATATAATGTATTTATTGCCTTTGCGATTTCATCCTCACCCGTAATTCCTTCTCCTTTAAATATAAATTCTTCTTGCAGATAAAGGGTTGTACCCTGGGCAGCAGGTTTAGCCCTTCCTATGCAAACCCCTTTCTTGGTTTCTTGGTCTCGCAAAGAAAAAAATTCCTGATTAACATTCCTCGAAACCTCTATTGTGGCTCAGATATATCGATCATATTTTCCTTCTCTGGCCACATAATGCTGACTCCCTGAAATCGTTTATTTCCGACCCCAATGCTGCTTCCTTTGTCTCCTTCATCTTTACCGTTCCCTCCTCCTAAATCACCTTCCTAGATGCAAACGTAGCACAAATAAACAAAAAAGTCCATACTTATGTACCTAAAACGGACCAACAAACAACTATGCCTATATTATAACAGTTTGCCACCCATATCACACCAAACGTTCCATTCCTTATTCCCTGTACATAAGAGGACCCAGAATCTGAAATCACCCCGACTTCCTAGATAAATTCCTCCAAAATCTACACCATTCCCTCCTCCAACGAGGTTATCCTGAATCCCCTAAAAGAAAGAATCCGAAGACATGCTTACACTCCGGAATCTACCTCCACCACAGAAACCCACCTTTCAATTTGTACCATATGCTTCCCTGGCCTAGAGTCTCCGAGATCAATCCTAAAAAACCTCTATCCTCGAAAACCATAATTCCACCGCCAACCTTTTTCCCAAATGCCCCTTCGCTACTTTCAAACGCCCCGTCAACTTATCAGATCTCCTCAAATCAACCAATCCACTCCTTAGATCCCCACTTTGTCTCGAAGCCACCCCATGCCCTGAAATAAACCTAGATGCAGAACATATCCTATTTTCAAAACCAGAACCATATCCCTCTTCCACCCGCTTTTTAACTCTCTCCTACCAATTCCCTAATTCTCATATAGCTCCAAAAATGCAGTTTACTTTCTGAAGTGCCAACTTTGCCTCCCTTTTATATTGGACAGTGTACCATATCCCTTAATATTAGAATCAATAACCATCGAGCCGCATGCAAGATTTCTTCTCTGATTAGTATGCTCCCAATCCCAAAACACGCCTCTGAACACAACACTCCCTTTGATAAATGCTATCCATCTACTACTACTAGGTACTTCCGCATCATCAATATACAGTATATATAAATCCTACCATAACATATTGCTAATTTCCGAAATTCCTATATAAATCACACGCAAGTTTATCTGAAAGATTTCTAAACCCCCCAAAGGGTTTATGAGACCTTGTGGCCGGTTTACAATCCGGAATACACTCTCATTCTAAGTTGATCTCGCCTCAAAACGCTGATGAAGCATTAATTATCAGAAATCAAACGTGATGATATAATGACACACTTGTTTATAAATTAACCTAATCATACCTTAAGCCAGATTATTCTACTCGAAATTTTAAAAACTCATTAGGCACTCAGTAGTGACTGCAATTTTTTTGCTGTTCGACTCACTGTTGGCTGCTTGATTACTTGCAATCCCGGCTGATTTGGTCACCCCGCCGCCCACTTTAGTTCTCAGCTGAAGGCCCTTCCCGTGCTTACCTTAGAATTTCCTTGGCACGAGTCGAGGGGTCCTAGCGACGGCGGGCAGTCCTGTCTCGCCTCCCTGCCAATCGCTCCTCTTCCCAATTCTTCCACTGCCACCCTTACCTATGCGGTATGATCACGGGCAAGTTCTAAACAAGTCGCCTATCCCTCCACTCTATCCCTGCATTCTGTAATATCTCCATTAAATTTGCTCACTCAACACAATCGAAAGCCATCTCAAAATCGACGAAAAACGTTCTGATTATGTTCTCTGTTCCCCTATGATTTTTTCTTTTCCCCTCCCCTCTGATTATTCTCTGTTCCCCTCTCTTCTCTGAGTTTTTCGTTCTGCGATGGCATCGCGCGGTTACCACTCCTTCCTCTGGCTAGGCTGATGTTCGACTGAGTGGTTGAAGTTATTTTACAGCCTTCTATTGGTGGATTCTGTCTCTTTCTTTAGTTTATGGAATTAGAGCTGTTTCTCCATTAATAAAACCGTTTCTTTACTTACTTGTCAATGCCCCCAGTTTGAGATTAATAACAACTCGGCTTCTGTATGAGTAGATCCTGCGAAACTCAACTCGCACTTTTTTACATGATATATTGAACTCCGGTGAAAGTAATATTCCAGTTGATGCGATATCCCTAGATATAAAAAAAGTTTTCGATAAAGTCCCTCATTGCAAATTACTCGCGAAGTTGGAAACTTATGGAATTCACGAGAGTATTATATTCTTTTTCTTAAGTGATCGTGTCCAAACAGTCGTCCTGGACGGTGTATCATCCGATACTGTCAAGGTCACGTCGGGTGTACCACAAGGATGTGCCATAGACCCCCTCCTATTCCTTATTTACATAAATGACCTCAGTATCGAAGTTTTTTAGCAAGCTCCGTCTTTTCGCCGACGATGAAGTGATTTATGGGAACATTCGAAGTCACGAAGACAGAGTCGTGTTAGCCAACGACCTAGATGCAATTCAAAATTGGTGCGACATATGGCAATTGGAATTAAATTTTTAAAATGCGTAGTAATACATTTTTGGGAAAAGAGTAATTCCCTCCCTTATAGTTACAAAGTGAAACAAACCAATATCGCGAGGGTAGATTCCTTTAAATACTTGGGTGTAACAATTACTCACGATCTGTCCTGGGGAAAACACATACGAGAAATATGCGGTCGTGCTAATAAAAAATTGGGATTTGTGAAAAGAATGCTAGGTAAATGCGACGAAAAAGTGAAGGAACGATGCTTCCTTGCCTTGGTCAGGCCCCAGCTAGAGTATGCTGCCAGTTTATGGGATCCTCAAAATATAAATATGATTTCGTAATTAGATCGAGTTCAGCGGAGGAGGGCTAGATTTATCAAACATTGTTATGACCAACGCAGTAGCGTATCCACTTTGCTAGACAATTTAGATTGGGATTCTCTTACACAGCGGCGTTTACAATATATATTAAACTTATTAAAAACATTAAAAATGGGCTCTTTTCGGATGAGATTCAGAACGTAATACGAACCCCAACGTATTACGGTCGGAGGGATCCAAAACAGAAGATTAGAGAGATAGACTGCAAGACTGACAGGTTAATAAATTGTCATGTTTATCTAGAACGATAAGGGACCAGAATGCTTGTAGTCTAAATCCCCCAGGAGTCAGTTCAACACAATAAGTGTTAACGTACAGGTTAGGGACTGCACGTGGATGTATATTTTTTGTTATAGGTTCCCCACACATTCCCCCACCTATTTTAAAAACCCCAACCCTCTCATTCCTTACCCTTTCCTCATGGTGCTACACCCCCTGCCACACACCTTTTTTGGTGGCTAGTAGGGTATTTATGTTGATGCAGATGTTAGCATGCTCATGACAACAGCGTAAACAAACATAGGATTCCAAATGTACAACATGGCGTGTTTCAGGAACGGCATTTGTATTTTCTATACATCATTCAAAATAGTAGCCCATGTGTCAATGGCCAGCATATTTTTGTATGATATTGTTAGTACTAACGCGGTGTTATGGCCATTTTTATTTGAAAATTTTAATTTTAATTTCGTGGTTACCTTTAACCAGTCCACATTTAACTTGGGTGATACCTTCTTGGTTTGCTATATTACCTATTTGACCTGACAATATTTCCCGCAAAAGCTTCATTAGTTTCGAAATGGATGTCCGATTCCATAAGGAGAGTGGCATAACGGGAAGCTTCAAGTCTTTACCGGTTCAAGGAGGAAGCTTATGATATAATCAGGGTCTATGATGTCAGGAAGGAAAATTTTCGTTCCTTTAAAATGCTACTTTCTCTTCTATCGAGGATCCTTCACCTGCTTTGTATGCCATGCAAATCGTGAATGGAATTCAGGGATAACATAATGGCTGATAAATTTTAGACATTAAATTTGACCTGGCATCTCTATGAGGAATGTACAATTACAACAGGAACAGAAAAAAAGTTCCTGGGCGTAACAAACTTTTCGACTGATTACATGACGACTCATATTGGATTTCTGCAATAAGTTCTGACTCCATATCGACTACAAAGGACGAGTTATTGGGTAAGTGTGAATAAATGTATATTTTATTAAATGGGCTTCACTGGTTTGTTGTCTTGGTTCTAAATTTCCCCTTCCATTGTGATGTATTTAAGAACAGAAGAATTTACATTTGATGAGCATAGAGGGATAAACTACTTAAATACTTCCTTCATAATTAATCTCCAAAATGTGGGAAATGCGGTTCATTGCGCTGCTCTGCAGAGAGTCTAATCACATTTTTTTCTGGATTTGAAATACCTCGATACCCTGCCACTCCTTTAAAGTCATCAGTTTGCTCCAATGATCTCCCTGCAGCAACAGTGTCAAATGCTCCATCGATTTACGCCACAACTTGGCTTTATGACACATTTTCGAACTACAAGCAACGAACAATAAAAAAATTCCTCAAATCGTAAGAATACGTGTCCCAACTACACTTCGATTCCGTACAATATGGTGCAGAAATAGGAATAACAGTAAGAATTAAAATCGTATTTACTCAAAGCAGAAATTAATACAGGGATCTAAAAATTCCAAGTTAAGACGTGGACGTATCTACTCCTTTGGCAGAAATTCCACGGCCTCCAAGGTCACTAAAGCAAAACAATAACTGCCCCTGAAGTCGCTGTTCAATCCCACGCGTCCGATAGAGAAAAACCCCTCGAGTAAAGGCGATTCGAAAGGATGCACAATAATTGAAGACGTTCCCTTAGTTTTGCACCACTTCCCATCGCTCTCGCAGGAATATAGCCATGTTTGTATCCATCGTCTCATTGTCTACAGGCCGACAACAAATCATCAACGGCTGGAGGGAGCGGGTGAAGGCAGGGAGCGGGTGAAGGCAGGGTGCGGGAGGGCGAAAGAGGTGACCGCCGGGGAGTAACCCTCCCATGATAAAATTCACCGGGAAGTCACACCCCCGTCCAATCCCCTCGTCACTCCACGCAGGGGGAAGGCAATCCTCCGCCGGTTGCATCTGCCGATCGTCTGAATCAGAAAATTTGCTTTCCGACGAACTCTGAAATGAAGTAGCGGCAATTTGGAAAGGCACATTCACATCTCACCAGGCACCTTACCGCTAATCACTATCCGGCATTTATTCAAATAGCGGGTGACTTAACACCCCCTTCCACGTGACCCCGTGGCTGCTTGCCACGATTTCGTGCGGCAGGGGTTGTTAGGCCACCAAACATTTGAGTAATCAATGATGAATGACATTCAGGAAGTCCAAATTACTATTAAGTTTCACACTATTGTGGTGAATGCAATAAATAATTCCTTATTTCAATCGGTTCGGTAGTTACTTTCCCTTTAAGCTCTCAACATGGTCTATCGATATAACAAAACACGAGGATTACTCCTTCCGTGCCAGTGCTGAAATATGATTGCATGCATTTTTGTAAGATTTTCAGTTTTGTATGTAATCTACGCGGTCCCATTGCCTCGTAGCTCTAGCTGTCCAATGTGACGTTTACCCATATTGCCATTTCCCGAAACGGACAGTTTGTTCCCGTATCCTGTTTAATGCCGAAATGAAGTCCATCTACGGAGTATCTGAAGCAACGCGTTGCTTGTCTCTTCTTGATATGACAGCCTCGCTGTTTTCCAGAACTTTCCCGGCTACATTAAAAAAAACATAATACTACCATTCCATTAGCTCAGTTGCGGGATTCACAGAGCCGTGCTCGAAGGTAATGGAATATTATTATTAGGTAATCTACCGGTTAAGGTAGGTTTTTTTGGATGGACACAACTATCAAATACACATTTTGTGACTCCCCACCTAGCAAACTAATCTATATCAGGTCCCTCTTCATCTCGGTGTACTTCTTTCCTCCCTTCATCCCGTCCAACATCCCTATCCTGTTCCTACCCTTACCTCGCTTGCCCAACATTCTCCCCTCTATTACCCTCTTCAACATTCCACTACCGCTCAATACGCCTTTCATCCATTTTTCCTGCCTCCATAGGATTTCTCTCAACAAACCCCTCTCCTCACCCACCATTTCCAGTACTTCCTCATTTGTTTTCCTTTCGGTCCATTTCACCTTCTCCATTCTTCTCCACACCCACATTTCAAAAGCCTCCAATCTACGTCTATCCTCCTGCTTCAGCGACCACGTTTCCGCGCCGTACATAGCTACGCTCCATATCAGAGTTTTTACGAGTCTTGTCTTAACAGCCCTACTCAACGCCCCCGTCATCAACTCCCTCCTCCTTGAGAAAGCCTCCTTGCCTAGCGCAATTCTTCTCCTTACGTCCCTACCACTTTGACCGTATTGGTCCAAAACACTTCCGAGATATGTAAACTGCTCTACCTGCTCTATTCTTTCCCCGCCTATTTTAATATTTAGCTTAGCCTTTTTCTTTCTGGAAAATCGCATAACCTTTGTTTTATTAATATTGATTCTCATCCCATATTTATCGCACTGAACCTCCAATTCACTCAACAATGCTTGCAACCCCTTGGCTGACTGAGCAACTAATGCTTGGTCATCAGGTTGGTCTAATGGTCAATCTACTAAAGTCTAATGGTCATCAGGTCTAATGGTGGTTTCCCGTTGCCTTCCTCAATAGTGTTTTTAACGTGACACCATCACTTAATGGCCGCCCCACTGGGGTCAGACGCCATTGCAACCGCCTCACTGAGGAACAGACGCTGCGTGGACTACCTTTCGTCTGGCTCCTAACCTTCGACCTATCTGGCATGGGTGACCCTTCCAGGAGTAATTATCATTACTCCCGCCAGCACAGCTCTAGGGGTCATCGGAACACACAAGCCCTTCCACCACGACAAGGTTGTAGTCCATGGGAGGGTAATGGAATATAATCGAAGAAAATACACAATTATGCATTACTATCTTATCTGCGGCCTTGGTCTCGTCTTTCAGTAAGACCTTCATGAGAAGATGCTTCTCTGTGAAGAAGGCTGGAAGGAGGAGTTTCAATATTAAAGCGCCCATTAGTGCTTTTGTTCAAAGGAACTTGTGATATTTTTCTCTGCTGTGAGAAAAAAGATATGATGCCGTGAATGATAATTATTTAGGAGAGTGGAAATGAATGAATATATGTGTAACTCCATATTCGAATTGGAAAATTTGCATGGCACTGGAAAACGTAATTTTATTATTGTATTAATTTTTCTATCCATTAAAGGGTTTGTACCATTTTTTAAAAATATTATCTAATATATTATATAAATTCTAAATAACTAAAACCCTCACATGGCAGTAATGATGAATTGTAGGCAGTTTTGCACGAAAACCATGTGCTTGCTCTGACCTCCCAACTACGGAGCAATGAGCGAAAAGTTCATATCAAGTAAATTGTTTCTTTCTCGTCTCATAAATATGGCTTCAAAGTCTATGAAACCAAAGATGTCACTCACTATCATAGTTGTTGTGGCATACTACGGTTATATCCATCTTTAAGTCGTAAAGTATGTATAGTCTAGTTCTATCAATTCCTTATGCCGTTAAATTACAGCTTTCGTTCTGTATAAACTTAATATAATTACATACGATTTAATCTTTTCTTTCGCATTTCATTCCTTTATGTTGAGAGAAATCCTAAACCTGGGCACTAATATTTGTACTGGGGCCACGATGAAGGCCCTAGATTATGAAGTTGTATTCTAATGAAATTTAAATCATGGCGAGAGAATACTTATAAAACAGACGACAATCCGTAAAATAATGATGGCTTCAGAACAACTGATGCTTAAAAATGTTAGAGAATTCCATAGTTTACTGGCATTCGTTGATCCGTGGATACGGTACGCACGAAACCTCCGTTCTCGTTAACCTCGTGTGTGGAATACTTGCTGACTAAGCTATTAAGTGGAGGCCACGAAACTCGCCCCGGGAATGCGATGTTATGCATTCATGAGTAGTTGCGTTGCAAATTGTTCTCGGAGAACATTAGACCACCCGGGTGGGCATCGCTGCCTATTATTTACACCACAAACGAACCCGAGTCCGCGGAAGAGGAATGCAGTCGAGAAATTCGTCCTTTCAACGTCACCATCCAACGCCGAGCACCAGCGGAGGAGGAGAGAATGGAGACGCCTTGAAACTGTCTCAAAACCATTTCTACCGTCCCACGCCTCACAAAATACAGATGACGCAACCGACTCCACCTTTAAAGACCGTATACAACAATGCCCTGTGCCCAGTCATTTGTTTGCGTGCTCCCGTCATCCTCTGCGCGCCCTCCTCTCGGCCCCCTCCAACATCGCTCCTCCCGCCGCCGCCTCCCCCCTGCCCCGGCGGCCGCGGGGGCGTGAAGGGGGGAGGTCCCCTACGTGCTCCACCTCCTCCTCCCACCCAAACACCCTCCCTCCGCCACCCGCCCCCTTTTCTGCAAGAGGAAACATTCGGCAGGGTCAATGGCAGCGGAGGTGGCAGACTCAGCACCAGTCGGCCCCCACCCCCCGCCGTCCACCGCGGTGGCCTCTTGCTTCTCGCTCTATGAAGACGCTTTGTGCTAAGAAGGAGCGGAGACAGAGTGGGATGGGGGAAGCGGGAGGGGGGGGGAACCGGCAAGGGGTTCGCCGGGGGAAAAGGAAGGTGCTGGGGCGTAAACTTTATAATGGAGGGGGTGAGGGGGCCGCGGATCCCTTGGACGTGTTGGCTTAAGGTGTTCTCCAGCGCCACGCCGGGGAGACGAGGCCTTCCTGCGGAGTTGGTGAACGGGGAACTGGGAAGGAGGAGGCCGAACCAGAGAAAGGCAGATAAGAAGCTAACACACAAACACCCCACCAGGGTGGTCGGTGAGACAAAGCGAAGGGGCCCGGGTTTTTTTTCCGTTCGTTTTTCTGTTTCTTTTTTTCGAATCCGTTAAGTCTTGATTTCTTTTTTCGTTTATGGCGGGATGCGACAAAACGGCCGGGTTTTTTTTCGGTGAATAGGTCCGGTCTCAGAGGAAGGCGTAACAGGGACATCACTTTCGTCGCGCCGTTGTGCACATTTCAAACGCGCGGAGCTAGGCTTCCAACGGTTCCGTCTATGAACGATTTGGGGGTAACCTTGGTTTCAGATGCGAGAACATACTTGGGCGAGTTGCAGGATCAAAAAGCCAACGACCGTGTTCAGTTAGTTAGGTCGAATTTAGACTCCGTTTAACTTTTGCTGCAAGGGCCAGTGTTTACTTTCGGTTATGGAAAATCGGTTTAAGCCTTAGAAAATATTAATCGACACTCATATTTTAAAACGACTGAAAATCCAGGGCGAAAGTGAAAATAAATATTTAACATGATTGACCTGAATGCCTTTTTGATTGGCATATTAAAAAACATTAAAATATAATTTATTTAAACAGTTATCAGATGCTGTAGTTACATAGAATTCTAAAATAATACTCTCTTCATTTGTATTCTTTTAATTAAATGTAAATGGCAGGTTTGTTTCTAAATATTAATAACTACAAGGGCACTCTGCAATATAATCAAACATACGCCGGTGATAAATTATCAATTGTAGCCAAGTATTTGCTTCAACGGGATATCTTTTGGAAATACTTTATCCACTAGAAACTTGGAAACCATTTGGAACCACTTTGAAAATATTTTTAAATTATATACGAGACAGGATAGAGAGATTTGTAATAAGGGCCCAAGATGGTACAAAAAAGAAGTCTGGGCGGCCTTAAGAACGCAAAGGAATTGTCACTCAAATTTCAAAATTTGTGCATAAAAAATTACGGCCAAATTTTCATTTGAGCTAAACCTCGACCTAACTTTCCAAGCATTGTTGCTCGTTTGACTATTTCTGCCTGCAAAGCGAATTTTTCTTTGAAATTTCAATCGCCATGAAAATGGAAGAAGTGAATTCTGACTTCTCGGTGAGAAAGTATTTTTTTTAAATCACCTTCGCAAGAAAAACCCCACGCGTACTTCATTTTGAAATAATAATGAGTAACTGCATTCGGTTTGGAAATAATAAACGAAGCATCGCAACAGTTAAAGCTTCCTGTATTGCTGTCTTTGAGGATATCCATAAATGTTTCGGTGCGGGTGTAGCATTCGGGGATCAGGATTACATTTATTAACTTCTCATGTTTGGAGTGATGCGGCGCGTGATAGACGCAGAGATGGAAGTTTCCGACGCAAGGCATCTTTGTGATCGCTGCAGTGTCACTTCGAAGTAGCTTTCATCTGGCGGCGGCTGGCAGCATCTCAGACGATATATTTGACTTTTAAACGTTGCCATCTTCATTTCAAACACAAAATATTAATCTACTTCAAAAGTGAAAGAACCACATCTAAAGCCGTAATAATTTAGGTGTCATTTAATTGGAGGCGAATGAAAATTAATGATATGAAATATATAGAACAGAGGTTACATAATTTTATCTTATAGATTAATAAAATGGCACACTCAATGAAAAACTAAAATAATAGCTGAAAATTACGGAGAAAAATCAACATTGAGGTTTATTAGGTAGCTATTTATTCTTCAACCCAATTAAGTATCCATATCAGGAGTACAATTCACTTTTTAAAGAAAAGGGTAAAAATTAATTTTATCCAAGCACTATTTAGAGAATTATTTGAGAGTTCGTCAAAATTCAATCATTAAATTGCAGGCATTGGCTTCCTTTCCATCGCAGACTTTTTGTGATTCGTTCTTCCTGTTCTTATTTATCATTTCTGTTATCCAAAGCGGTCATTATAGTAAATAAAATTTTCTTCACTTAATGACATATCATTGAGATTTTACATAATTTGTTCACAATGCATTGATGTGATGTAGAATCATTGTCATTTGCCTCTGATTCACTGTTCAATTGCCTTCAATATGCCGTCAGGAATTCATCAACTTTATCTGCAGTAGTGCTGAAGTACCTAACTTCAAAATGATCCTCTATATCTAAATTTCATCAGGACCAGTAACATCATTAGGTCTCTCTACCTTCTTGAGTTCTTAAGTCCTAGAGAAACATATTCGCCCACATACACTCAAAGGCTCCAATTCATCTTACTTTAACGACACCATCAATTAATAAAAAGATTTCTCTACACATAAATAACACCTTAATTGCTAAAGGCAATGAAGCCTTTTTGATATTCCTTCACAAAGACTCATGTTAATGAAATGCTCCTTTTCTAAAATTATGGTACCCGTCCCTCCGAGAGACGACCGAGGACATCGAAGACAAAATCTAACCCCGTGTTATACTATATGCGCCGCTTCGGTTTCCCTCTGCATTCGGGAGAAGGGGCGAACGCATCCGGGCGAACGAGGGCGGGGGAGCGGGGCGCGGGAGGGGGTCTGCGCCGGGTGAAATCATCGGGGTCGCTCGGCCGATCAAGCGTTGGAGAGCACGTGTGCGGTAGTTTGTGCTCCTCATTCCATGGGTGGCAGGAGGGGGAAGAAGGGTGGAGCAGGGACAACCCCCTGCCCCATCTTGGGGGCGGGTTTACGCCTGAATGGACGGTGGGACACCTCCGGAGTGGCGGAAACAGGCTGGGAATGACCGACTAAAGAGGATATTATAGTGAAAGCTTGTATTTACTAAACGGTTAGTGGGTAAACGCCATGAAAAAGCAAACTAGATGCACTGATTCACACTATAAAAGCCAACCGTCGAATAGTTAACGTTGAAGGCGGTTCGCGACCACCGAAAATGGTTGAAGAATAAGTCCAAATTCGAGTAACAAGTCCAACATCCAAGTCAACAGGTCAGACAAAATTTCTGATACCAACCTTACTTTGCTCCTGATCCCGAGAAAATTACTACACAACAACATGAAAACAGAAGACCAAACCAGCAGGGTACGTAGAAGCATAAATCATTATTCATTTATTTGTATAGCATTCAACCGAAAGCAGCATTTTGCGGCCTTCATATCAGGGTTTTTACAATGATGTATAACACAATAGACATAATTACAAACACCCATGCCCTAGATGGAGGTCAACCCATCTTGACGGGCATCAAACCCGCGACCTCTGAGTTTGTAGGTGAGAACGTTACCCCGGCACCACCGGGACAGGCATTGCGTTAATCGAACGAGAAATGTGTTATTTGCAAAATTTCTGACGTGAAAGTTAAGTGGTTGACAACTACCTTGATCTACAGGTAATGAATGAAATGTTTTGGAAATTAGATTTTTGCAAAATCCCTTTGCCGCATATCTCATGCAATGGCCGCCTTGAATAACCACGTAGCTGAGCCGAAAAAAATGGTCACCACGTGACTGGACAAATAAGGACCAGGTAGAAAAAAACTCCACCGTTGAAATCTCCAAATAACACGTATGTTTTCTCGTAATCTCTTAATTTTTACGAGAATGTGAAAGACTAATTATGGGCATTGCGCGAAGCCAAAGGTGAATAGCACCCTTCGGTGTCGCGTAGGGAAAGTAATTAGGCAGCGTAGAAGGGGTGAAAACATTCAAAGTCGGTTCATTCGTCTTTTAATGAAATATCATCCGGGGAACCAATATTTAGGGCGATGGAGGATTCTTCAGAAGAGAGATATTTAGGGGTGGGAAGACCTCTGATTACTGATCCTGGAAAAATTCTTTCATCTACTGTATTCCCATTTAAAAAATAAGCGGTGACTTGCAGAAAACCGTGTAGATAGATAGATAACATGATAAAAAATACTTTATACAAAAATTTGCAATAATATACATAATTCCGGTTGATTGCAGTTCAACCGATCACTCTAAGCGATATACTTCTCAGGCAAATGTCATTAGCAGTTCTCTGAGAGCCGAGGGTAACTGGCTCACCTTCAAGGAGCGGAATGACGTAAAAGAAAGCCAGAAGGCGACTTTCCACCACGGAAATCCGTCGTTGGAGTTGCGAGCGGGGGCCCCGGTCCGCGAAGAAGCTTCTTCAGGTCTGACTTCGTATATATGAGTATGGCATCGGCCCGGTAAATGTAAAGATATGTGGTTCAAGTCCTGGTCAAGGAAATATTTTTGTATTTGTGATCTGCTCGATTCTACATTCCACACATCTCTTGTGTTTGTCTTTTATGTGTGTTCCTATCCCTTTTCCTTATATCTATTTCCTTGTGAATGAATATTTGTTTGCCGTATGGCGGAATTTTGTGTGGTGATATTTATCATCCGATCATTAATTGCGCCAAATATTACGTTGGAAAACCGAAAAAAGTACTTCATAATCTATTCCCCAAGTCCTCGTTATAACTAGGAGATAAATCACCGCAGCGCAAGGTAACAAGAACTCAACAGATCTGCGACAAATACAAATCAGATGTGCACACAACTGAGGGATATTAGCGGCCAAAAAGCTATACCTCTTTACATAAAAACTAAGTTTGGGAAAGTGGCTCTGGAAAAGCGCGAAGTATATCTTCTCAGTGAAGGAAATTTCTGTAGAAATTGGAACAGGAACTGAAATCATGCCGGGGAGAATTTCAAAGCACTGACACAGAATACACTTGGAAACTGTATTTCAATATTCTCTGTGACGGAGTGTAGTGGACTATGCCTTGCAGACTAAAACAAATGGTAATGATACTCATAATGTCGAACACAAACGAAAAATATTGTACGTAAACCCTTATGTGCCTTTAAAGGTACAATTGCATGCCAATATTTTGTGGAAAACACTTGCTCACCGAAGCATTTTGGTCTTCACTCAGGGAAATACATGGTAAACGTCACACAGTACATGCTTCAGAGGTAGAAACGACCAAGTTGTTAAAGATAGTGTAAGCAAGGCCAATATCTTACACAATTTTTTCCGAACGTTTACAGCAATAAATATTAGGGCACAAAATTAAGATCCCCCACTGGCTTTATGAGTTCATGAGCGACGTAATATCACCCGAGGAAGAAGTAAAAAACATCTCCAAAATATAAAAACAAACAAAGGACCAGATCCGGGAGAAATCCCCACCAGATTTCTAAAGGAAATTGCTCCAGACATCGCACCGTATTTAAAAAGTTTTTTTACGGGTCGGTTGAAGATTTGATAGCTCACCGCGGGGAGCTAGCTCACATGACCGACTCTGACACGGCGGCGGCGATAGGCAGGGACCCAGGAAAGACCGACCGATTTCTTTACCATCGATATCTTACTGAATATTATAAAATATCATTTTAGCAATAAAATGGACTTCCTCAACTGCGGGAACATTTCCTTTTGTGATCACACTGAAAAAAACCGGCAAAACGTCTTCAGGCGCCAAGTAATTGGGTCTCTTTAGCGATTATAGCTTGAAATTGGGGAAAGGAACTACACATGTGAGTTCTTCGTTTTTGATTGAAAGAAATCCTTCCACTAGGTTCTCAGCAATAAAATTATCATAGACTAAGGTATTATGGTCAATGAGAAATTGAGAAACAGGCTTCGGGATCTCATGTCTAATAGTAAACAGATGTAACTTCAGCACTACCACAAGGATGTAGTGTCCTACCCTTCGTGATAAACAATTACAACATAAAGTCCCTCAGTAGCAGAGACTGCAAATTGTTGCAAAACGGCAACATGATATACCGAGAACTAAGGATACCCGCTGACTGCGGATTTCTCTCTCGTGATTTAGGATAGAGATCGGAGCAATTGTTAAAACTAAATATCAGAAAACGTACAGTGTTTAAAGTTTGGAATAAAAGAAACGATACACAAGACTTAAATTATCAAATAGATTGGATCGAGTCAAGCAACTCAGGAGAGGTCAAACATTTGAGTATTACGGTCTCACCAATTAAGAAGAAGATGAAGGCACCACCCTTAGGAAGCTAGGTGTCTTCAGGCGTGTTGTAGGAAAACCGAATGAAAGAGTACGTAAGAGTTCTTTGCCTTAGTTAGGTCACATCTGGAACACGTGGTAAGTATTCGGGATCAATGGGATAAAACCTTCTTTAAGGAATCGGAAGAGGTATAGAGAGAATCCGCCAGATCGGTTAAACATTGCTTCTAGAATAGCATAAGCTTAAAGGGTATGTTGGAGGAACTAGTTTTGGAGCGTCTTAATTTTCGAAGAAAGCAGGTATGATTCTTAGACAGGCACAGGACGCCTATGTTTTTCTTAGGACACCGATGCAATTATTGTGGCAACCAAAGCCATTCGACAAACTAGATAAAATAAGAGAGGTAGTCACCGACACTGAAAAATTCGTGTACTCGTTCTTCTCTCGCACAATACGCAATTGTGACAAATTTGAACCCAAGCAATCGAATTATTTCATGATCTAAGTAGACTTCTATGCGCGTGCACTCGTGATCAAGTATGTGAGTAATGTGTAAACATAATGTATGAACTCATCGAAGTGGATATAAAATCCCCCGCACTCCGTTGCGGCGGCAGGGTACTGTACTAATACATACCTATTAAGAAAAATTTTTCACATAGCTAACTATTTACATATGTATTAAAAAATAAGTTTACATATGTTTTAAATAAGTATACGAAAGTCTGTATGACCATAATAGATGGCGGAAAAGAGTAAAAACCAAAAATAATTTGAAGCCGCGGAGGGAAAAATACAAATATATCAAATCGTATATTCAGTTAGCAATAAAGAGCTGCTCCAATCTAACTCTAGAATGTTTTATTAATCGATTACATGGATTAAGGATTAAAAAAAACGTCGTAAAAATCCATATCAGCAGTGCGTCGCTTCCTATGAGTATCGCTGAATGTTCGTGGTAAAGTATATCTGGCGTCGGAAGGGTTGAAGAGTGCGTGTTACAAAATATCTATGTCGGGCCCCAAAACATAAAGGAAATCTCACTCATCCAAGAAAGGCGGAGGATTGAAATCGCGGATTTCCAGAGAATCTTTAGAAAGCAATGGATTAGCGATCGTGTCAGTTATTAATTGATAACTATTATGTCTCACAGCTCACCCCTTATTTGAGCACCTCAAAAGAGTAATTGCAGTAAACTTGATTTTTAAAATCACTCTGGGGCTCGATTATTATTTGAAAAAGACCAATGCATTACCCGTGACTACAAAAAACAATATTTAAGTTCCCAAATTGTAAAAGTTCGAAAATCAGCGAAAGAACCCGTTGGAAAAACAATTTTCAAGAAGCTAGATATTTATTTAGCAATTAAATTTTCTGCAAAATAAAAGTGGGTTGGACCAACACGTGACTATCAAGTCTCCGTTTGCCTCGATGAGACATGGAGGGGACGAAGTCGGATGGAAGTGGCTGTCCGTGACGTCATGGCAAAGGCAACGAAATAAAACAGAACACCAACGTTTCCCCGTGTTAATGAGTCTCCCCGACGTTGTGAAGATGTGTATCTTTGTAACAGGCTAAATGGTCGGTTTGGCATCACGATGAGGAACATACTAGTTGATTATCCCACACTGCTACTTAAACTTAGCTCTTTGAGATTATTTTAATCGTTCAAGTTCTCAATTGCCGGAGGGCTACACGAAATTTTTACCTCGAGAATAATGGAAAATGAAGCTGTAAGGATGGCTGAAAGCTGAATTTTCTTATTTAATATTGAAGAGGGAGGGGGGATCAAGAAGACGACTTGGTCATTTTATGGAAGGGGATAAGAAGAAACTATCGAAACGGAATGTAACAATTCGTCGGAGGGGACCGAAAAGGTAATAGACAACTTCGCGTTAATTAATGGACATAGGATGGATATCCAATAAAAATACATTTGTTTTTTGGTTTTCATTGAAATAATAGCATCATGGTAAACAAGTATTTTTGTTTTTTTTATTTTCCAATAATCAAACTTCATTAATTACGGAAAGAAATAAGAGTGTGGAAAACTTTACGCATTCTCCCAATGTAGTCCTTCTTATACATAGTCCTTCATAAAAGATATTCTTCTAAGAGCATCATCATAAAGGATCAAAAATATTCAAATCCGTACACATTTCTTAAAACATAAATGACCAACAAGTCTTAGACCATGAAAAAGTTTATACTTATGTAGACCCATATAATGGTAAGCACAAATACATGATCAAAATGTAGTCCCAACACACATTTTCACGGACCTTGCAGGAGTTATTTCTTCAAGAAATTTTTTCTCCGCTTCCTGATGATTAAATGGCAAAGATGATAAAATAAAACGCGAGTTTGACGACACTGCAGTGGAAACACTTGGGGACACCAGGAAAGAAGAGGTCGTAATGGAAGAAGACGCGTGCACCTCCCTTGGGCCTGGAATCATTATGGCCTGGGCCTCCTTCCTCACACGACGGGCAGGGGGCCTCGGCGATGGGGAGGAGCGGGGGTCGTGGACTCGATCCCGAATACGGGGGCCGGAATGGAGGTTAAAGGCCGTTAATGCTACCCACGCACCCCCGACCTCCACACCCTCCCCATCGGGAGAAGTCGACCGAGGCTTTGGTGCTGTTATTACTATCATTCCTGCACCCCTCCCCTCCGCCTTCACGCCTAATTACCTCCTCCCCAGCCTTCCACTCCCACCCGACCCCTCCCCCCCGCCCACATGGCACCCGCAGACTGAAATCCAATGATGCACTATCTCGGGGGAGGAGGGGGGGGGGGAATGATTAGCGAGCATTGAATGCGTCGCCAGAGAATGTGAGGACACACCCGTCGCGAGTGGTGCGCGCACATTTCGGTGACTTATAAATGACGACCGAGGATTGGTTGAAGAGAAGCGCCTCCCGCCACACTTCCTCTCGGAGGCTATGATTCAATACATGTGGAAAATATGCCTGTGAACTCGCCAAATCATAGTCACTGAAGCATATTTACACTTTTCATAGCGCTAATTTTAACTCGCAGCTATGACAAATAATTCACTCGGCATGGATGCAATTGTTTAGATAGGAGGAAGAAAGGGTGAGGCAAAATTCTCACACCTTTAAAATTAATGCTCATTAGCATTGTAGCATACGTGTAAAGAGTGTGCTACATTCTACTTTTTGTTTCATAGATTTCGATAAGGCACTCGCTAGAGTGGACTAAGTAGCATCAATCAATGCATAACAGAAGATGGGAATAGATTGGCGGGATAGGAGGCTAATCAGCAACCTGTACATGTGCAGGTGGGGTCGGAGAATGGATGGGTTCAAAAGGTCATTGATGAGCTTTGCCGGTGATCAAACTTTAGTTTACCAGTCAGCCAAAGTTTGCAAGTATGACTGCATTAAAGATTAAAATTTAAGTATGCATCGGGGTAAGATACGGCTCGTAAACGTGTTCGTCGAAGCAAGATGGTAACATAGATTGGAGGATTCTGATATGGATGGATACAGAGCATTTTGATTGGCGATGGAATGTTGAAGATTGGGATAGAAAGGAGAACATTAGGCGAGCGAGTTAGGGGGAGGAGCAGAATAGGGATGTTTGCCGGAAGGAAGAAGGTTAGCATCAGAAGTACGCGAAATTAAGGAGGAGTTCGTTTTATTTTGGGGTGCATGATTGTGTCTCATTGACTTAGAAGTGTAACTGTTGATCAGTCTCTGTCCATCAAAGACCCTAAATGGCGTCTTAAACGGTAAATTACCAAACAATGCGTACTATATAATTCACTGCAAGCATTACATTGCTTTCATATGTTCTATTAACTCCTGAAATTAAGATACTTATTCTTTGCCACTTCTAAGGAAAACAGCAATAAAATGAAAATTTCGACAACGAGAATCCATTCGGCAGGTAAAACACGGTCTCAACGAAATGAATAAAGGCAACAGTATGACATTTAATGTATTATATATATATATATTAGGTAATGTACCGTTTAGGTAGGTTTTTGGATGGACACAACTATCAAATAAACATTTTGTGACTCCCCACCTAGCAAACTAATCTATATCAGGTCCCTCTCCTTCTCGGTGTACTTCTTTCCTCCCTTCATCCCGTCCAACATCCCTATCCTGTTCCTGCCATTACCTCGCTTGCCCAACATTCTCCCCTCTATTACCTTCTTCAACATTCCACTACCGCTCAATACGCCTTTCATCCATTTTTCCTGCCTCCATAGGATTTCTCTCAACAACCCCCTCTCCTCACCCACCATCTCTTGTACTTCCTCATTTGTTTTCCTTTCGGTCCATTTCACCTTCTCCATTCTTCTCCACACCCACATTTCAAAAGCCTCCAATCAACGTCTCTCCTCCTGCTTCAGCGACCACGTTTCCGCGCCGTACGCTCCATATCAGAGTTTTTACGAGTCTTGTCTTAACATTTCTACTCAACGTCCCCGTCATCAACCCCCTCCTCCTTGAGAAAGCCTCCTTGCCTAGCGCAATTCTTCTCCTTACGTCCCTACCACTTTGACCGTATTGGTCCAAAACACTTCCGAGATATGTAAACTGCTCTACCTGCTCTATTCTTTCCCCGCCTATTTTAATATTTAGCTTAGCCTTTTTCTTTCTGGAAAATCGCATAACCTTTGTTTTATTAATATTGATTCTCATCCCATATTTATCGCACTGAACCTCCAATTCACTCAACAATGCTTGCAACCCCTTGGCTGACTGAGCAACTAATGCTTCGTCATCAGCAAACCTAACCGATTTTACGAATTCCCCTCCGACTTTCATTCCTACCTCCAGTTCTTCCCATGCCTCTTTAATCATTTCCTCCACATATACGTTGAACAGCACCGGTGACCCTTCCTGCCACCTCCCTGCCTTACACCTGCCAACCCTGCCTTACACCTCTTCCTAGCACTGCCCATCCGGAATCTCCGTTCCCCACTCGCATCTGAGCAGTCTGAGACATGTACAGGTTGCGGATCAGTCTCCTGTCCCTCCAATCCATTCCTATTTTCTGCAATACACGCATTAATTTTTCCCAATTCAGTCCATCAAACGCTTTTTCGAAATCTACAAAACAGGCAAAAACGTCCTGGTTGTATTCTATATTCCTCTCAATTAGTGATCTCATTACTGCAATGGCATCACGCGTACCTCTTCCCTTCCTAAACCCAAACTCATCATCCCCTAAGTAATCATTTGCCTTACTCTCTATCCTTTTGTTGATGATCCTGAGAATAACTTTAGCTGCGTGGGATATCAAACGTATTGTTCTGTAATCCTCACATGATATAGACTTTGCCTTTTTTGGAATAGGAACTAACACCGATCTCACAAAATCTTCCGGTCAGATTCCTTCTTCATAGATACTACGAATCAGTCCATATAGGGCCTTCTTCCCGCATTTTCCTAAACATTTCAACAGTTCTACAGGTATGTTGTCCACCCCCACAGCCTTATTTGCTTTCATCTCCTTTAATGCCCTTTCTATTTCATCGTCGAGTATGCCTGGACTTAAGCTCTCTTCTTCTACGTCATGTTCCTTTTCTATGTCTAACCTTGTCGGCCTAAGTTCTTTACCATACAGTGTTTCTATATATTCCTTCCATCTCTCTTGGATTTTTCCTGGTTCAACTATTATCTTACCCCACTTATTTTTAACTGTTAGCACAGATCTTGCCTTCTTACTCCCCGATAATAACTTAATCACCCTTCTTCTGTAAATTTTGCATATCCTCACATTGCGTTTTCCACCATTCTTCTTTTGCTTTATTTGTGGCCCTTCTCAATTTATTGTTTAACTCTACTTCATTTTGCCTAACTCTGTGTTTACATTTTTCCATCTTCTTCTCTCGTCCATGTTTGCAATCATCTCATACGTGACCCATGGTTTCCTTATTCTTTTCCCCTTAACGGTTCCTATAGTGTCTTTTGCTGCTTCCGATATCCCTTGCTTGATACATTCCCATTTTTCTTCCATTGTACTCAGTTCTTTACCATCATCCATTATTTTCTCTACAGCCTGCTGATACTCCTTCCTCGTTAATCGATTTAATGCTTCTACGTTCCATTTCTTAACCCGCCGCCCTTGCCTTATCTTCTTGAAACGGACGTTGCATTTCATAACAACTAAATTGTGGTCTGAGTTCGCATCCGCTCCTGGGAAACTGTGCGAATTTATCACACTGTTCCTAAACCTGTACCTAACTATAATATAATCTAAATGATGCCTTTCTGAGTCACCTGGCATTTTCCATGTATACCTTCGCCTTTTGTGATGTGTAAACCATGTGTTGGTGATGACTAACCCCTGTCTCCTGCAGAATTCAATCGCTTTCTCCCCGCGTTCATTCCTCGTGCCTAACCCATAGTCCCCCACCTCACCACCCTCTCTTCCTTCGCCTACCGTCGCATTCCAATCCCCCATCACTATCAAATGTTTCCCTGCAGGAACACGCGCGATTATTTCCTCTAACTCATCGTACATCCTATCGACTTCTTCCTCCTTGTGATTGCTCGGTGGCATGTATACGTGAACAATGACCAAGTTCGTCGGCTCTGCTTTAATCTCTACGAGTAAAATTCTGTCGCTTGTTCTATGTTGACTACGCTTCTTCCCTTTATTCAATATTATGGCAACCCCTCGTTGTATTATATGTATATATATATATATATATATATATATATATATAATACTTTTGTCACTTTTTTGAAAATCCCACGGACGTGCACAATAATGTAAATGGACTAGCCGACACAAGCATAGAAACACATAAAAGAGGGACTCACTGGGTCTCGAATTTTTGGTGGCGCAACCACCTTTCTCAAGAGGTCAGTTCTGTTCCTAACTCCTCTTGAAAAAGGTGTTGCACCACCGAAAATTCGAGACCCAGTGAGTCCCTCTTTTATGTGTTTCTGTTATTGTGTCGACTAGTCCATTTACATTATATATATGCATATTATATATGTGTATAATAGGTATAATATGATATAATATTTTGTACGATAATATAAATAAATAGAGTTTGATTTCTCTCTGATGAAAATTCTCAATTTAGAATATTTTGGCGGCTCATATTTTCATTTTTTTAGCATTAAACTTATGATCATGAATTAATTAATGTGAACTATAATATTTGAAGTACCACCATAAACCTAAGAAAAAAATGAATAATATATTTTACGCGGACTATTTACGAAATAAAGTATTTTGATTGAGGATGCTGTTAAATAATGCATAGATTCATGATCATTAAGTAATCATTTTCTCAGGGGAATCAAATGTGCCTGTTATGTCAGAGACGATCCACGATGAAATAACCTCCATAACCTAAAAATTGTACGGGAAGTGTTCCCCAAGGTGTTTCTACACTAAGTTTCGGCGCAGTGACATCCTCGGAAATGCAGTCGGTGTAAACATCAGTGCTCAGTGAATGGTCAGTTCTCAACTAACAGGCGCTTCGATCTTCATGGAAACGGGTCGAAGGAATAAGAAAGAAACACCAAGAATCTTCTGGAATCTTTTGGAATAATAAACTCACAAAAAAGGACGCTTTGTCCGAGAAAGAACTTTATAGTTAAATTTACACAATTTTAAAGCAAATCCTCCGACTTCGTAATCTAGGGTTTCTTTCAAGTTATATATACAAATTGAGATCAAGATTATCATGATTATAAGTTAAAAAAGCTTTGTCGTGGAATTACCTCCAGCTTTCATTAACTCATTACCTCGCAGTGGCGTTTAAATTAAGTTTATATTTTCACTAACTCTCTGCAAATGAATTATAATTATCTCTCCAATTAGGAGAGATTTTTAATTAAAATGGCAGCGTACACATGCAGTACTGCTATTGAAATTATTACACATCGCGCACCTGCGTCAATAAAGAAGGATAAACCATACTTAAACTCGTTGGGTCGTGCAGGCGAAGAGGAGATGAGGCAAATCGCCCTCTATTTCTGATTTTTATAGGGGCGGCCCTCTAGCGGGGATAGCACGAGGAGGGAGATCTGTTCGAGTCATAAAAATCGAAAGTGATTATGAGAGTGGGTTGGCATTTTAGAGCCTCCGTTAGCCAATGAAATAGTTTTATAATGGATATTGTTAGCCGGAACTGATCCAAATCAAACTACCATTTTTTTTTACTTCGTTGCCCGATTTAATCCAAATGCGTCGGCAGGAGCGACTTTTTTTAATGTGTCCGTGGAATTTTTCAGCGTTGACGCAAATGCCATAAAATTATCTCCGCTTACGTTCTAGAATTCCGCTCTTTGATCCAAGTGGTGAACGGCGGTGCAGGCCTTCACCAGTCTATTAATGAGATTTTCAAGCCGTTTTCTCTTCGGAGTCTTCATCACTTTTTACGACCTTAGCCAGCACGCGGTAATTGGGAGGGAAACCTGGCAATTAAATGGTTCATTTATCTCCAGAAAGGCTCACTGTCCTCACAGGTTTAAGTGCTTTCGATTCAACTTTGCAGAATCGACAAAATAGACATTGTTTCGAATCGATGTTTGGTGTATATGCACTGTTGAGCACCGCTTCATCTCGTTTCAAGGAGCAAAGTAAAACAATCCAAATCTCGTGAAATCATTTTTTTAAAGGCCCGGGAAAAACCATGGACTATTTCATGCGGAGCCAAACGATTATATAGCGACCAAATCCCTCCACTTTTCCTCTAGGGGTGGACCAATGCTATTCTTTGTTCGCTACGCTCACATTCCACCAGATCACGAATGAAACAATGCAGTTCGTTCCAAACGATAAGGATTTGTCATTTTCGTGGACCACTGTCCAAATCTTCATAAATAAATAATTTTGGAGCAATCAACAAATTATTATTTTTCATTTTCAATTTCTCACGACCGTCGCAAAGCAATCTGAACATTAACTTTAAAATATTAGCTTTAAATATAATGAGAATCCATTACTGATAAAAGGGACAGCTTTGGAATAAAATTTGGTACTAAAAAGATATTCAAGACGCATATTTATTTTATGAACATATAATCACCAATGATGAATGGAGGATGAAGGGAGGAAAGAAGTACACAGAGATGAAGAGGGACCTGATATAGATTAGTTTGATAGGTGGGGAGTCACAAAATGTTTATTTGATAGTTGTGTCCATCCAAAAACCTACCTTAAACGGTAGATTACCTAATAATAATAATCACCAAATTCTTGAATTCAGATTAACTTCGCTGGCTTCGGTGGAGGCGGGGTAACGTCCTCGTCTGCCAACCCAGAGGTCGCGGGTTCAAATCCCGCCTAGGTGGTTTTCCCCCACCTAGGGCTTGGGTGTTTGTTATTGTCAAATTGTTATTTCAATGTTTCAAAAGTCCAATGTAGAGGTCAAAGTGCTGTTTTCAGACTAATGAAAAATAAATAAATATAATTCCGACGAAAACAACAAGTATGCTAATTATTTCCGCGAGGGTAATTGCCCATTGGTCATCCCGGGGCTAGTGGGCTTGTTCCTTAGGTTAGACACGATCGAAATGCCACGAAGTACCGTTGATATACGTGTACGCGTGTGGAAAAAGTTTTGTTGTGAATCATTTCGTATAAATTTACTTACTGATCGATAATCGATGAATATACCTTCTTTCCCTTTCTAATTAATACTCAAAGTGCCTTGAGCATCGCATAACAGCATTTTCCACGGATTTTGCTGTTCCCACAGCGAGTAGTTGGATTTGTTGAAATAACGCCTTAGCGTGGTGAGTTCCACAAATTAACCTTTTTCCCCCTCGCTGCGCGCTCCCGTGTGTCACCGACCTCTGGCCGCGCAAAGCCTTGATGCCTGATATAGTACCGAACTCGTTCGAACGTGCGATTCGCACTACAGGTGCATCGCCGAGTCTCCCTCCACGGATGAAAAAACTTCGCGAGATTCCATGGAGTGAAGCGGAAGGAGGAAGGGAGGGAGGAGAGGAGAGGGAGAGAGAAGAGAGAGAGAGGGGGAGGAGGAGAGAGAGGAGGAGGAGAGAGAGGGGGAGGAGAGAGAGGGGGAGGAGTGAGAGGGAGGGAGGAGAGGCACTCAACCCCCTCGCCTCCCCGAAAAGGAAGCCGCCCCCTCCTCCCTTCGCGAGATACCGTTGAAAAAGTTTTACGTTTTGAGGAGGGGGGTGGAGTGAGGGAGCGACGCTAGGATAGTCGCCAGGTTCTTTAGGTCACCGTTAGGAAGCAACAATGATTTCTCTCAGAGTTGTTGGCATCAAGGACGATTTGAGAAAAAAGCAATAATGTTAACGAAGCCAAGAGGTCTTCGCGTGCATTTAAGTGCCTTTCTGCAGAGGCTTAGACAGCCCGGAGAGGACGAGGCCTCATGGGGGAAAAAAAGCCGCAGGAGCAGTGATTCCACGGATCTGTAGACAAAGCTCCCGATTAATGTCGGCGTAATCTTTGTTGCTCAATAGTGGAAGGTAATCCATGCAAGGCATTTAGATGTCGTACATTGCGCTTGACTCTTTCTGCTGGCTTAATAGACCATTGTGAACCGAAAGGGCTAAATCATGCATTTTGATGTTAATCGTAGGAATGGAGAAACCCCTTTGCGGAGTATCATGATTCCAACGTTCCGCTCATTGACGCTTCGCTTGCATTACGGGAAGAATGTCAAGCTGTAAGTTGCAGACAAATCACAAATATACAGTTAGAGGGCAAATGCACGGAAGGTCACCTTTTAATTTCATGGATTTTTTCTCGTAGGAATTATTGAACGCTATTACAGTTACCTACTAGGTAAGCTAGCCCTGTCGCAGCGAGTCAGAGCAGCAGCATTTGCATGCTGTCCGCCCAAAGAGTTTGTTTCCTATGAATATGATCGTTATATGAAACGTTACAATGATTTATGCATTTGGGTGTAAGTATTTCACCTACTCAGCTTAGCCTAAAAACAAAAAGCATTTATACTGAATGAGTAAAATAACAGGACTTCATCTCTAGTATTTCTTTTTTTTAGCCTGTAATCTAGTGCATTTTTTCTTTTTAGCCTAAGAAAGCACACTGTATGATCGGATAAGTACTCTTTCATCTTAAAGTTAGACAGGACTGGTATTATGCACATTTTATGCCTGACTTTTTCAATCAATTTCAAACATACTCGGCTGAAATTTGGACTAGGATGGTCATTACGAAATGATATCGCGCGCAAAAAACTGTTCTCTCCGAAAAGAAAACTTGTACTCCATAAATTGAAAACTGAAATTTAGGAGGCCAAACGTGGAAGGTCTTTTCAATAAAAGCGAAGATAAAAATTATTATTTAATGAAAAGAACATACGAGATAGTATTCCTTTAAAGGCGTAATTGGGAAGGGTGAAAGCCTCTAAAGCAGGAGAATCTTAACGTACGAGTAACTCGTATGTACGAAATATTCCCGGTACATGGACCAGAATTAGACAATCAATTCGGGAGCTTTCTTCCGTTTTCACGAGTGAAACAATAGCTAAGGAAAGAACAAGATATTGGAGGCCTGCGGGTGATGAAATGCTTTGGGCAAATTTTTATTAAATATAATCATAGTAGAAAATCGTCAATAATAAAAAGTTTCAATTTCAAGCTCACTCTTTAATGAAAACGATAATTCTCCTCAATGTTATTTTGTTCCCGAATTATTAAGTTATCAGTAGGGTTAGCCGCACAGGTAATGGATGAGAAGGTAGGGAATTAAATCGCCAAGGAGCTTACCGAAACGATCTTGGTCGAATTCCATCTATCTAACGAGTGGTATGTTGATTGTGGAGGCCAGGCAGGTACATTATTTCCATAAGTGAAATAAGTTACAGAAGGCGAATTGCGCACTAGCACAGCTGAGTGGCACAACAGAAAAACGAAAGCATAAATTCGCATTCCAATTCGTTGGCCTATCACCACAAGAATACTTTAAAATTAGTTCGCTTCTAAGAAAATAAATGCCATTGCACTTTCCAAATTATAAAAGGAAAATTATTAGATTATTCTATGGATTTGTCAGACTATACTATAATATACAAACTATTAAAAAATCCTTAAATGCACTACGCCTCCGCAGTACAATTCAAGGTATTCCTTCACCAATGGTCGATTTTACAAAGCTTATATTCGTAGGAGGATGGTCATCGTAGTTTAGGAACTATAAACTTAAACGAAGAACACATACAACTCTATCTTCACGCCTGTTACATGATTAGCAATTAACCAATATTCTTCTTTTTTTTAAACAGTCAATAATGGTGGTCCCACTAACTTCTGACGCGAATGACTCATTCCACGCCTCTGCATGAATACTTAGTAAAATGATATTTTGAAACATGATTAATTGAATCAGGACACGCAAAAACATTTCAGCAGTTACCAGAGTTAATTATACTCTGAGAATACCGAACTTTTTCATTGAGATTCCTTAATTTTGCTCCAATTCCTCTGACGAACGCGGCGATTCACCCTCGAATGGAGATATCATTTTGTGGCTGATGGGAAGCCCACTTTCGTCATGTATCCACTTAGGAGGAACACGCCAAAAGAAAGAATCACTGACGCGCCTCAGTCTTCACTACGTTTCTCCCTCTGCCCATCACAACACATCGGAGGGCAAACAAATGAAATGAGAACGAACTGACTACGTAAGATCACGAGATGGGCGCACACATTGCCTGCCCTCAATTTCACTTTCAATAGTTCATGCCAGACAAGGGTTTATCCTCCCCCCACCCCCAGGGGCCCCATCCTTTTCCCACCAAGACGCACCACTGCATTCACCTAGCCATATGTATACTGGTGCGCCGTGACGTCACCCCTGGCCTCCTCCCCACCGCCAATCCCGGCTGCCGCCCCTTCCTTCCCCGACTTACTCTCCCTCGGAGGACTTCCTCGAGAGCATCACCTGTCGCATTGTCCTTCCGCTCTCCACATAATTCCACTCGCCAATATTAAGCCGAAAATCTTTTCGTGGGGGGGGGGCCTTCTAGGCCCCGCCTCGTTTCACTGCCTCCCGTCACAAGATTGCTTTCATCGCAGAAACGCGTGCTGGTGACCCACGGCACGGAATGAAACAATGTATAAGGCCTAGGTCGCGTTTCCATCTTCAGTCATGCTTACGCATTTTTGTTGGTTTCTCAGCAAGCGCCTGACTTCCAAGCCAAAGAAACCTTAAACATATTTCTTAAAACAAAATCTAATTCCACACGAAACACCGGATGCTGCCAAAGTAGTTTGGTATAATGTGTTAGCTAATAGTGAAAACGTCATTTAAATTTATGGAGTAGCAGCAAAAATAGTATTTAAATTTATTATCTGTGAGATGCTTCATCTTCCTTCGGATTTGGAGCTATAAATACGTGTCTTGCCAATTATTTGGCGACGATATCTCTTTATTTCCAGCCTGTAAAAGTCTATCTATGCTTGGGTGATGTGTGCAAAAAATAAGACCAAGTGAATGAAGAAGCGTTTGAGGTTAAAAGGGACAAAGTGATGGGTGGTGATGCGCCAATGAATGGCGCAGAATAGGAGACTCCCTGTAATACTAGGAGCAAGGAACATAAAAGCTAATGAAATGAAAATCAAATGAAGAAAAAATCGGAGCAGGCCCAAATCTCGCTTTTAAGTCAAAAAATAGTCCCAGTTCGAAAATATTCTCACTTTTTTACATTTTATCGATTAACATAACATAATTTTGAATTCCATTAATTATTGACCAAGTCACGTCTGGAAACTGCGACCGATTTAAGATAACGCCTCTTTCTTTGGAGAATACGTTACATATTTCAGGCGCAACTGAGATCGCAGCGCCTCTGCTAAAGAAAAAAACGATTCATTCACCTACAATGCCTATTCCATTATCATTATTGATTTCTGGTCAAAAATTCCATTTCAAATAAATGCTAAATTATTCGTTGCATATGATTTAGCATTACTTTTTGTTGATGATGGCTCCATCCAAGTTTTCTCTGAAACTTACATGAAAAATAACGGAAAACATACGATAGAGCGAAATGGGAAGAGCAGTGACCACTTTTGATAAAACCTGTGCCTCGAACAGTGTCCATATGGCAGCCTCGAATCGGCTGGCAATTACTCAAAGTACACCGCAATTAGTGCAAATGGCCGTAGGAATGCAACCGGGGGCACTCGGGTAGATTAAATCATGTGGACGAAGCTATTGGGAAACCCGATGACAAAAACCCATTCCTTGCGCATATCGGCAGTTACCTATCTGAGAACAAGTTTATAGTTCTTTATTGTTAGCAATAATATTTTATGTCACCCTAAAGTGGCATGTAATTCCTAGAGTCACTTTCACAAGATGACATGGAAGTAGAGAGAAAACCACAATGTTAGAGGCTCACAGATATGCCAGGGAAATCAATTGAAGCAAAAAGTACATTTCGCATTAACCAATGAATAATTCGGGTCCTGAATACTTACTGCAGATTCAATCAAAAGAAGACACGTACAGGACTTAATAACAGTGCTTTCTAATACAATGGACACAGCAAGCGCCAGAATTACTTGAGCAAGGACAAAGACGACTGGTCTTTGAAAACCTCATCACTAGCCATTATTCAATCCACTTTTTATGCGTAAAAAGGTATTTACAACGGTGTATAAAGTTAAAGAATTTCTGAAATAAAGGATTTTTTCTCGGTTAAATGTGGTTATTTACTTATACGCCATAAAACGATTCTGAGATACATAATTCAATACAGACATATACAGCGTAATAGACAAGAGGGCGTTTAGTTTACAGGGCGTATTATATAATCGTCTCATTAGAAATTGATTCCAAATATATAGAATTAATTCTAAGATTAATTCATTCCAAATTTTGTGAAAAAAAAGAAAGTTACCACTGACAAACAAAACAGGAAGAAGTACTCGTAATCATTACTCACTATAATTTGCCAAAAATGGAAAAGGAAAGAATTACCAAAAAATATTTTTTCCATGCATTTAGAATGCCTGCAGTGCAATCACTTAGGACACAGTTGTGTGATATTTTCGGCGCTAAACTATCAGGTACGCTTAAAAATAACCCTATTGATGTTCACACTCTCCAGGAAGAAAACATTTTTACGATTAAAGGCGCTTCCCTTCAGGCAACCACTATGATCAGCAGTCGGTCCTTTGCTCGCAAAACAATATATTAAGGGAGAGATCCAAAATGAATTCTACGTCCATTTCCTTGAACTGTTTTCAACTATTTCCGCATTTCTTTTTCTCCGAGATCCATTTCAATTTACGTGTGTGTGCGGGAGGGGTAGGGAGGGAGAAATCGGAGGGACCCGCACGCTCTCCTTCCCCGAGGGTGTCTTCCACCCAAACTCCAGAGAGCACCCCGCCACCTCCCCCCTCCACCTCCTCCCTCCACCGTCACAAGGAACCCACCAATGCACCTACCGCTCACATACATCCGTCATTTGATGAATCCATTTTTAGCTCACTTCTCCTCGCTCGGGCGTCGAGGGTGCGTGGGAGCGGATTGGGGATTGATGGGGAAAGGGAGTTCATTGGAGCCAATGCAAATCATGCGTACGATCATTCTAATTTCCGGTTGGTCGTTAAAAAAATTCCAAAATGTGGACGTAAACAGACATAAACAAACGTTGATCTAGTCAGAGCGATCGTGTGTTTCAGAATCTGAACGACGAGCCCACTGAGTTCTCAGTACTCCGGTACACAGTGAAGGAGGCAGGCAGCGATTCGCATGAAGGGAAACATATTCTCAGGCCTCTCGCGAAACGTGCTGCCAACATTCCAAATCAACTGCCGGCTAAGAACTCAAATGACCACTGCGCTATCGAGTTTCCTCGCCCTTCGAACCTGGCCTTGTGAGTTACGAATACTTACTTCAGTGACCAACACTGGAGGAATCCCGAGGTTAGAAGCTTACTATGATTAAAGAGATTATGAACAATGACTTCATGTCATTTCCAACATTATTCTTTATGAAATATTCTGTCGATAAATATTAAAAACCAATCGTAAAAAGAGTTTCTTACATGGCTTAAAACGTGGCCGGTGCCAGGGAAATTTTATTAAAAATAATTATTTGAATTAAGCTAAAGCAAGATATTATTAGTTTTTATATTATGATTGAAAAGGGATTTAATTAACCTGTTGTAACCCTGAACGAGTAGTCTTAATTAGGTAGCTGGATTGATCCCATCCCAGAGGTTCTTTCAGACTGTAAACAGAACGTATCTAGATAGTGAAAGAGGCGTTAGAGCATGATAAATATTTGGATTATACGGAAATGTTGAATTAACACATCAGATAGATGCGTAGCACAGAGAAGGTGAAATGAAGAGCATTTGGGAATCGCGTAAATATGTTTAAAGGAAATTCTCCTTGGTCGCAAGCGAATCGTCGCATTGGTAATGTTAGTTTTTATTTTTATTTACATAACTATTTCATTTTAATTCACATAACTAAAATAATATTTCGTTATTATTTTTGTCTGTTGATAAAAAGATGCGATAATAATTTCCTTCAGATTTCGGATTTGCAATGTCCAATGGCTGTTTAAATAGCGTGACCATGAGGAAAAATTATGATCCGTGGAAATGATTTTTCCTTCAAAAAGGCAGTCGGTGATGAAGATCGGTTCTGAAATAACAGATTCAGGCACGAGTGGGTGTCAACTAATCAGCTGAATACACACGAGGGCCAACACGTTACATTCAAGATTCCCATAAGAATTCTGGAAATAATTAGACAAGAAAACCAAATGAAAGGCGAAGCGGGTCAACACATAGATCTTATAAGTTTACGGACACGTGATGGAGCATGGGATTTTGCATCCACTGTCGTGGAAAAACTTAAGAATTAGAGCCGACTGCCGGGTTTGAATTTCTTTTCAAATTCACTGGAGAGGAGAATGAAGCCGTGGAACGTGAAAGATGATGAGCTCCACGCCACTTCCTAGCCCGCCTTCCTCTTCCGAGAAGCAATTTTTCGTGTTGCCCACGGTCTACTCTGGAGCGCATGCCTCAACAGAATGTATTCTGGGCACGCGAAATGCATGGGATTATTCATTCGTCGCGAGCGATGCAAATATCGGTTCGAGGAAAAAGTTGAATCCCTCCTCTTCTTCATCCCTCCGCACTCTCTCCGGTCCCAAGACCAGGAGGAGTTGCTGAAAACGTGGACAGGCACCAAGAAGTAAGAAAAGAGATAAACCAAGTTTTAGAGCATTAACATTAATTTACTGATTTGAAGCACAAAATACCGACATGCAGGGAGTTGAATGTAATTTTGAAACGTTTTTCGTGGAACGCTGAATTCTTTAACGGAATAGAAATGAAGGGTGAGTGGGAGCGAAAAAACGGAGGTGGTGTTGTGGAGGGGGGGGTGAAGAAGAGGTTTAGAGATGTGTTTTCAGTGTGTGAGGAGGAGGGAAGACAAGGTGGGTTGTGTAATGTATAGAGTCCTGACATCTTAATAGGTTCTAGGTTCACTGTTGTTCTTTATAAAGCACTTTAGTAGTTAGCACATATTACACTAGACTTTAGTGACTGCCTCTTGTGATTTCATGCAGCAATAAGTGATATACCTAAATGAAATACCTCGATATTTCCGCCTTGAATTTTGTATAATAGTGAAGCTTAGCCTCTTTCCAGCATATTCAGATACATTCCTCGAGAAATTCTAATTGAAGCATATTAAGTTTGATGAGAGCATTGGAGTTCATCGACAGAATAAAGAAATTAGTGAAAAAATTAAATGTAATTCTCAAAAGTCTGGGCTCACAGTTGACCGACTCAACTATAATAGCCTCCAAATATCGTGACTATTTCGATAAATCTCGTTGGAATTCATCGGTCATTTCACACAACCCAAAGTTCACTTCCAATGAACATTTGATGGTCAGATGTACGGAGACTGAGATGCAAAGAGTATTATTGTATGGTGATCGAAGTAGTGAATGGCCCACATAACCATTTTTGCTGCGAATTTATTGGTTAAGTACCTGTTGCGTCTCGCCATCCATGTTCGAGACCCAGGCTATATCTAGCACGGCCTAGGAGTGGTCAACCGCGCCAGAAAAGAGGTTCCTATGGAATACTTTGTGTCACTCGGTGTACAATACTAATTAATTCATATGAAAAAAGAATAAAAATTCACGATGCGTCTTCTGTGACTTTATAGACTAACACCAGCGATTACAGAATGCCACGCTACTATAGATAGATAGATAGATAGAGGTCTTTATTTGGGTGAACTCGAGACCTCACACACAAGGTCCCTTCTTGCATTAAGCAAAAAATGAGGTTTACTCGTATGGTAAAAGCTAGGGAGAGCGTGACATTGGTCACCAAGTAAAAACCGTTATAGGAAAACACCCACGAAGGGTAACGGTGTGTGAAAAATCTGCGAAAACCCTATTCATTCGAGGAAAGATACATATATATTGTAACAATCATTATTACATAGTATAAATACTTTTCACTTGCTGAAATTGACATGAAGAATAAATTATATGGGCAACACATGAGGAGTAATGAGAAACATAACATTGAATAAAAACAATGATGCAAAATTCTACTGTTTGAGATAAAAAAAGAAAAAGTAGAAACGGTGATCTGTATGGCAGCCGAGTGAAATGAGTGAGGTTATACTGGTTAAGTTTTACACCTGAGGAAAATGAACTTGTGAAGTGCTCTCTTAAATGTTGTCGTGGATGGGTGATATCAGAAGAATTACGCAACTGGCGTTGAGCTTTTCGTGTTGGAGAATAGCACAATACCACGACGGAAATAATCTTTAAAATGCTGGTTGAATATAAGTAAATATGTACAATGTGAAATTCCTCCTTCCCCCCCGTCCAGAACTTTAATGTGCGACAGTGGATCCGCATGTTCGAGCAGTCTTTCCACGAGGAGGGCTCGGAAGACGAGGGAGGAGGGCAGGGGGGTGGGGGCGGGAGACCGCGAGGGAGGGTGGTTCCGGGGTTATAGAGCAGGGTCTCGCTCGGCACCTCATCCTCTTCCCATTACTCCTCGATCCTTCCACGCCAAAGGCTCTTCCCTCCGCGACCCCCCTCCCCCCAATGCGCCCCCATTCTTCTCCCTCCCCTCGTCCCCTTGTTCTTCCAAGAATAGACGGGCCTTTCCCCGCTCCTCCACCCACGCAACTCGTAGACTTACTCCGCCTTGGCCATCACACGCCGCGAGCTCCCACAACCACCGCCCCCCTCCCCCCCGCCCCCCCACACTCTCGTACATTTCACTCCCTCGAGGGACGGCGCAGAATGAAACCTTGGTGAAGCACCGTCCATCCCTATGCCACCCTCCCCACGACTGTTGTCGTAATGATGCGAAAGATATTGTTAAAGCGCACTGACTCAGGCGAAACTACTACATAGGGCAATTAATGTTTTAGCTATCTATTTGAAGATATTACTGTAATTTTACTGCCACACGTTTTGTGAAAACTGAATCGAACCAGGAGAAAACAGAGGGACACTTGACATGCGAAGCAGCAAAGTTCACGCGCCGCTATGACTTAAGGGACGTGAAATTTCCTCTTTATTGCAGAAGTGACAATGATAGGCCTCGTCAAGTTAAATATTGGAGTTTGAAAGAGGGGTGATGGAATCTACTGTTGAATTTTGATTGAATTGTTAGAGAATTGAAGATTGTTTGTAGTGGGACATGCACAATTTAGATAAATTTTTCTCAGAATTGTCCGTGCGTGGATACATTCGCTTGTAGTGAAAATGAGGTAATACCGAATGCAGTTGAATAAAGTAATCCCAGTATACTCGTGAAGAAGAGGATATTTCAATGATGTGCCACAAATTATTTTGACTACGTACAATTTATGATATCGTAACTATTCTCACCTTTCATTTTGAAAGTTATATCGATATTATGTATACATTTTAATAACATTACTTTGAATCTAAATTAAACACATAAAACACACAGTAATCAGCACGAAGGTCGGTTTGTTAGGTGATGGTAGAGTTCACTAAGCCCGACGGCGTGTGAAATTCACACATCAGGGTAGGGGGGCCAATTCCTTTCCCTGTGGTTTCCCATGAAGATCTGGTACCCGAAAAATCACATAGCTTGAGTGGAGCTACAGGTGTCCAGAGAGGCTTGCCCGGGAATCGAACCCGGACCCTTCGGTCAGTAGTTCAAAACTCTACCCCATGGACTGCCGTTCCCACGTATTTAATTAAGGAACCAAAATCTCTCAATAATTAAGGAACTCAATCTCAGATACACTTCAATTGTCCAGGAGGACATTCAACGAATGTAAAGGAGCCATATTCTAAAAGTCGAACTATATTTAATCCAATAAAGCCTATAAAAAATTATTGTATACGGCAGAAAGTTAGTCAGCTGTGAGCGATATTAGTTCATTGAATATTGGATGAAACGAAACTGCCGGATAATATTGTCCCTTAAAGGATGAAATGAGATCAGGGATCCGCAAGAGCCTCAACCGTTAAGTCGTACACTTAAATTACCTTGAGTGATTATAAGCGTCAAATAATATACGTACATTTTAAACTGGGTAATACGTTGATACATTAAGCAGGGTAATAAGTTGAGAGTTAAAAGGACACATTGCTTCAAATAGCCATCCATTAAAGTGCTAAGCATCACTCTGAATAATTGTTAAGCGATGCATATAAAGATAAGCCGCATTGGGTAATGTCGCGCAATCAGTTTCTATCTTAATTATAGGTATTACAATCGAATTACCGTCAATTCTTCTTCCCTTACGCATTTACCTCTCCTTTCATTCTCTTGCAGTTCATGGAAATGACCGTTTGCCTTTCACAGCGTGGTCAAATGTTTGAAGAACGTCAACAATTAAGTGGACCGTCATACCCATTAATAAATCAAACGTTTATCGATTGACCAAACAAGAGAAGTTAGGCAGATGCAGATTTTCCAGGCACTTAATTTAATCTACCAAGCCATTTTTGGAACATAATAGTTTATTTTAAATATCATTTAAAATTATTAGTTTGCCTAATCCTAGTGTAATTAATTGGTTTTCCTGAATGGAAACGACCTCGGCAATTGGGTGTTCAAGAGAGTTCCTATGGCTTCGGCGCATTGCGTAGATACTCATTCTAGTCGCACCACATCTGTGATCAGGCTATTTGAGTCAACATTAGTATGGCCATGTTTGGATGCTACTATATACATGCATATTCTGAAAAAATCTATAATTCTTTTATATCTATATATATCTTATATATCTATGCATTCTGTATTAGGTTTTAATTACGCTTCTGGGGCCATGCCGCTATAATGAATTGCATCGCAAATAGATTGGACCAAAATTTATTTCCCTCGGATCCCTAGGCCCTTTAAATATTCCCTCTCGGCTACCTTTACGATTCGTCTGTCGGCGCTTCTGTTTGACCTTGAATGCATCCATTCTCGGGAAAGTTAACAGGAATCAAGGAGTGAAAATGGACCTCGGGCATCTACATTTTGGAATGACGGTGTGTTGCCCGTAACAAAATACTGAAATAAAAACTTGAAACCACGCAGAGTTCGTCACATCCTCCAATGGGTCTTCGGGAGGCTCGACGAGCGCGGCATTGAGTAACCATTTACAAAATCGCTCCTCTCATTCTATTTATGCTTTAGATCACGATTTATGAGGCAATTAGCTTGCTGAATTTGTTGGCATAGAAAATAATGTGGTAGGAGAACGCGCATCAAAATCTGTCCACACGTAAAGTTGTTCACTTGATCCTATTCACTTAAGTTTCAAAAAGTGAAATCCTCCCTCAGAGGACACCCAATTGGGACCCATAGGACCGCCAAAGAACCTTGCATGCGTACCCTTAAGGACCTTTCGGAATCCGCCAACCAGGAACCTTCGAGTTGTGGAAAATCCGCTGGCCAAAGTGTGTCGACGCACGACGGATGCAAATTGAAGAACTTTGAGGCATTGTAGCAATATGTGTGAAAAATCTATTTTTCATGAAAATTTCCCAATTTTTTTTACACAAGCCATGTATGTGAGAAAGCAATTTTGAAAGCTGGAAAAAAGAGTGGTAGGGTTTCCCGCGTATGTGCACATGTCACGTGCCCCGTGTATTCAACGTCCGCGGTCGAAAGCGATACATGGATACATATGCTTCACTATGAACTTAAACATAAATATGGCATATTTTAACGTGCTGCACAAGTATACGATTAACGTAAAGACCCAATTCCAAGAAAGTAAGTAACCTATGTAACTAAACTGTTCCATATTTCTGAAGAGATGTGTAGGAATAGTTTGCAATGGTGAGTTCTAGTCTCGCGAAGCAAGTGAACCCTCAAAGGGCACAGGGATTCTCTCTCTGGGGCGAGAATAGCTATCCGAGGAAATGAGAACTCACGGCATATACCGAAGAGGAGTGGCGCGGAACGCATGCGTATACGTGCGAAACTCTTTGCCTAATGGAGGGAACCGCTTAGGAACAGCTTGCAGTACGTACATCGTATAACAATTCCAGATTTATGGATAAAACTGACACGGTGTTGGCATCACTAATCCAATTGATTGAAAAAAATAACCCTGAAATTATAAAAACATTTTGCACTCGTTCGTCGTCATAATATAGAATTATTTTATTAAACAAACACTGTCGCAAAGTTATCTGGATATGAGACGGTAGAACCTCCATCGATGTCACAAGCTCTAATAAAAAAGATGGCACCTCGTTGAATAAAATTTCAAGCAAAGATATATTCCCTGCGCAGCTCGAATATATGTTTGGAAAAAAATGCATCTCCTTTTAGAATCCACTCGAGTAATGTCATGATGAACATGCAAAAGTCAAAAGAAGGAGATCATATTTTCTTACGTTTCAATGCGACTTATTTTACATATCTCCTATGCTTTCTCCGTTTCTATGATTGAAAAATATACGAAATTAGCAGAGAAAGGTATGTGCTACGATACGCCCCTTTCCAACACGAATCGATACTTACTATATATCTCTAAATGATTATAATAATTCAATTTACTGACATCGTCAAATAATGACTATGATTAAGTAAGATCTGGTGCTTTCCCGGCGTATGAGCTTGGTGAAGTTTTCTCGGGTCTTCAACCGGGTAAGGGGTTCCATGATGACCGACATTTCGATGCATGAGTCGAGCATCGAAACTTCGGTCATCATGGAATCCCTGACCCGGTTGAAGACCCGAGAAAACTTCACCAATGACTATGATTGACTCAACGGGTTCCAAAAATACATATGGTTTCACGATAGACTCGATAAAAGTCTAATATTGAAGATAAAATAAAAATTGTCCAACTTGTTTCAACAAATCAAAGCATTTCATCTCGCGTTGGCTGTTTTCTTTAAACATCTGTGGTTGTTTGGGTTCCGCGCCAATCGGAAACTGTCGTCCGACTCAGCACCTCGCCTTGACAGCAGTGCACCGAAAGTGTCGAACTTCTCGGCGGAGGTTCCGATCGATTCATCAAAGCTCCTAACCAATCGTAGTCCAAACAAAATCTCTCGGGAGGACGCCTTCCCCGCCCTGCTCTTCACTCCAGCGACCCCCTCCGCCCTCCTCTCTCATTTCCGAGGCCCCATCTCACTGGAGGGAGTCCGTCGGCGAGACAACGCGGCCGCTCCCCCAAACCTCCCTTCATCGGCTAGTAATCAATTGAGAGGGGCGCTTCTTCTAACCTCCACCCATTCTCAGAGCCGCTCCTAGGCCACCCACGCCACCTCCCCCACCATGCCAAGTCTCCCTCCCCGTCTCTTTCTCTCCTTTCCCTTCCATTCCCCCTCCCACCAGCCGGCCGACTCCTCGACCGATAATTTGAGGGCGGTAATAAGGGGAAGAGCGGCGGGGAGGGGCGGCGGATCTCGCCGGGGAGCGATGGGGCCGGGGCGGGGGCGGTGGAGAGAGTGCGGCGGCGGCGGGGGATGGCGGAGAAAGGAACGGGTGACAGAGAGATGAGAGCAATGGATCCCATAACACGCTGAAGTGCGGCACCGTTGAAAAAGTTTCCACTACCTGGGGAAATCCAACAGGAAGGGAATCACTATTTCACATTTTTGTTGACCTACCTTGTTTTTTTGTGAAATTGGTGAAGCAAGTCTAATCTCAAACATCCTTGTAATGAATGCTTGGCATTTCAATTTCAAAAGAATGAAAACTTGGTCTACGTTATTGAATAGATTTAATATAACTTTATCTTTAATTTAGGTGTCGCTTCACTTATATGTAGGCTACTATGCTGGATTCTGTCCATGATCAATGTGAAGGTTTTCCTTAGCATTCCAACTTTTTTTAAATCTAAAGAATTTTTATGCCTATATCAATTTATTGTCGTGTGCAGACTACCAGTTTCATATTAATCTGCAACGTCTACAAATCCTTCAAATCTTGTAAGGGGAGCGAAGATGGGAAGTCGCGAGTCGGAACTTTGAAAAGGCAGAGAAAGTGAAGGGAGGAAACATTGAAAGGTGGTGGAATGCTGAGGGCCTTGAAAGAGGGGAGAATGTTAGTAAAGCGGGTTGGAGGAAGGGTGAGAGTAGTATTTTCATACGTCATGAAGGTGGGTAGAAGTAAAGGTCTGGAGAAGGAAATAATTTAGGAAGGACAGAGGAGTTTCGCGCCAAGCATAGGACACGCATAGTAGTCGGCAGGGAAAAAATCCACATTTAATGGGTAGATTTAATATGAATGAATTACGTGATAGATCTAAAATAGATTTTAAAACGATGCCCATGACATTAATGAACTCTTCACATCGGCCTAGAACGATAAATAGGTATGAGTCAAGACACAGCCGTCATAGTCTCTATTTTCGCACCGCTAGAATGGATAAGCATAGAAGTGTTGTCATCGAAAACGCAGCACAACAAGGGAAATGAGAAAACAGAAGGGGGGGCAACAATTGAATGATGAGAGAAAGGGTGGGGTGTGACGTTTGTGGTTCTCGGCGGCTTAGTTAGTATGTGTGCGTGAGAGGAAGGTTGCGGGGTCAGGGCGGGGAGATTGGCGTGGGTGGGGGAGGGCGTAAGTTCCACCGCCGCGGGGGGAAGCGGCGAAAGGCTTAAGGAGTGCTTAACCCCCGTGGGTGGTCGGCCGAAGGACGGATTGCTGGCCGAGAGAGGAGCTGGTCGGGGCAGACACGGCGGGGAGGGGGGAGGCGAGGAGGGAGCGTGGGGGATGGGTTAAACCGGAGTGGAAGGGGTCGAGAGGAGGAGGGCAGGGGGAGGGGCGGCGCGAGAGTTGGGCTAACGTCTCTATTCGGAAGACTGGAGGCCTTTTAAAGGAATACATTTTTTTAACCATCCGCAAGGCTCAGTCGGCTGGCTCTCTGTTTAGCCTCTTCTCCTTTTAATCTCCCATGCTTTATTTTTTATTTCGCGTCGCGGTGTCTTTTGGAGGACTCCGGCAAAGTGGCATCTCATTTTCCGCGGAGATAAGCTTGAAAGGATAGTTTCACCATGCGAGGGACTCCCTCACTCAGACAGCGGTTGTCCGGGGGAAAAAACTTGAGCAGCTATGAGTAATAATTATGCGAAGGTAACAAAGAAGTGGTTGCACTAGATTGTAAAGGTTTTCTTTCAAGAACGAGCCATGTGCTGCTGCCGGACGTTTTTCTTATTCGCCATGATGGTAGACCGCCAAAAAAGCTCGCAGCTATTTGTATCAGTTTCTGTGATCGTATCGACGTTTTTTCTCAGTGTTTCAAACCAAGTTTTCTCATTTTCCAATCTGACCAATTGGATGAGAACCACTTTGAAGACCAGATAAAGAATAGGATTTAACGAAACGTACATGCTAAGAATAACAACGCTCCTATGACGACCTAGCGATAAGCCCCTAAAGTTTAAATCCTTGCTTAGTGCATTAAAGAGATAAGGATATTTTGTCTAAAGAATTTCAATCGTCTCGTGAATTCACCACCACGGTAATTTAGTGAAAGGCGTTACATCACTCACAAATTTGGCAGCATCAAACAAACATACGAATATGTGCATTCAGTTCATTACGAATGTAAATTGATATCCTTTCCGTAATTAAATGATAAATGAAAACCAAGTCAGTCTCAGATAGCATACCAGGTTGCGTCCAAACAGGAGCCCTCTTAAACAGTGCTTTTTCGAAAACTGACTGATCGGTGTTAAGGAGTGCAAGCCATTCCTCAGAGACCACCAATGTGACGCGGTGGAAGGATTTGCCATTTCTGATGACCCCAAGACCCTTTATGATCACCCACAAGACCCATGACGATAATTTCAGATGGGGTCAGCGAAAACAGATCGAACATAGTAGACGAAAGTACCACGCAGCATCTTTTCCGCAGTAAAACGGCTTCAATGGAGTCTGACCCAAGTGGGGTAACCATTGAGTGATAGTGTTGCATAAATAAACTTTCTCCGACGGTCATACATCTATATCAAGGCTAAACCCAATTAAAACGGTCAAAAAACATTAAAATTAGTCGTGGCTGTTAAGGAATAAATTGAGCCTTCTGTAGCGGGTGTCATGCTCAGCAGAGGGAAAAGCCTCAGCTCTGTATCTATTGTTGGTGCCCTGGCAACCTTCACCACTCGCCCTTACGGTGACCCGCGGGGAATTGTGTAGATGCATCGTAATCACAAGAAACACTTGCAAAATGGAATGGACAGCAGCAGGAAGCACGAAAAAAGGATTGAAACTGTTAGAATAAAGACTTTGAATGTCATAGACTGCTGGATATATAGTAGCTACTCAAAGTGAGTTAGAAAGATGGATCAAAAGGGTTCATTGAGACGACAGCTGCATACTAACATTCAACGGCTGAGGAGAAGGGCCAGCGGGAATTGGTCATATAACTAAATAAAAATGTAGAAAGAAGAGCAGAATATTCATGTAGTGAAATAGACGTCGAGTTATCACCATTTGAAAGAAAATGTAGACACTACATAAGGTCAACTACGGAAAGTGATGACATGAATTGCAGGAAGAAAATATTTGATGAGGAACGTCGATTGGAATAAGGCGCTAGATGAAGGGAGAGGTGGGAGCGAGGCAAATAAGTAAAGTTAAGGAAAATTGAATTATTGCAGTGATTAACAACAGAGTTTTCCAGGAGCAATGTTTTTTTCAAGCAAGCATAACCTGATTAAAACACTCACCAAGGAATTTTATTGATTGAAAATAGACAAATCAATAAGAATTTTAACAGAAGAATAGCGTTAGGTAACGAAGCCTTTATAAAGAAGAGGAGGGAGTTGATGACACGGACCTTAAGTAAATAGTATGCACGGAAATGTCAGTGAAAACACTGATACGGGACGAAGGTCTTGTATAGCTCGGAAACATGTCGTTGAGGCTGCAGAACAAGAAAAAATGCAGGCCAATAAAATGCGAATGAGGAGAGAGGTGCAAAAAGTGAAATGCACGCTGAAGGGAAATAATTGAAGTTCTAACCACAGCGGAGAGGAAAGAAAGGTTGCATGGTTGTGGAGTGAAAAATTCGTACACATTAATGGATTTGTTTAATTTTACTTCTAAATGAATGTAAACTAAAGGATGCAGTTGTGTAATAGTTGATTTACCCTTTGTGGATATTTTGTAACCAATTACTTTTATTTTCGTTTCAGGTAAGTGTGGATGATTCGTAGTGCACCTTAGAAAAGATTCGTCTAACAGTAAGTCTAATTGCAATACTAAGTCGTTCAGAAGTGCTCAGTATGTTACATCACCATTCAATTCAATCCTGTATAGTTTGTGATGACAGTGACAGATGATGAGGTGTTTCCCTTTTAATATTCTAAATATCTTCAGTGTTATCAGCGAATCATCAAATTACACAACCCATTATTGCAAACAAGTGTAATTAGTCATTAATTCAGCATGTATTAATTTATGCAGATATTAGTAAAACCTATTAATTTTGATAACAGTTTATTTAAAAATCTTAATTAAACCACTGACGTGGTAGCCCGATATTCAGCGCAATCTGCCACTAGCCACAAATTTAGAGATTCAAATCTCGATGGAGTTGAGATTTGAAGTTAACGCACCTGCCGAACCGGACACGCCCTCCCGCCCCAACCAGAAGGGGCGTGACTTTCTGGTACCAGACAAACTGTCTGGGTTTAAGGCTGACCAAAGATTTTGGACAACTGCTGACGGCAGGAGGGAACTGCCCTTATATTGACTAAGTTTTCAATTAACGGCAGAAAATGATCTCCACTTCGTAACCACAAAACGAGGTAAATCATTATAAATCACTTTCTACTTGATCTTTCCGGGGACGTCAAATTTCACTCTTTTAAAATAAGCATAAAATAATTCTATGAAAAATGCTAATAACTCTTTTAATGAGCATCCAAGTCGTGAATACATACAAATTTTCAAAAAGGAATTAATTAACATAGATATTTGGGTCCAGGTTTTTTGACTTAGGAATTAATCAGGGTTCTTAATAAGGAGAAAAAAGAGATATCCCAGACATAATAACATTTCTCGTGTTATTTTTCATCTCTAAAATTTCAATTATTTATCCCCTCAGCTCCTTAATCAAAGTAATTTGGGTATCAATTCATTCAAAACAGCCTCGCAGCATATGCAGCCTCGTAAATGTAACTATGGAGAAAGAAGTAATTCATTAGAAGTAATTCCATAGTTTATTCCATTGCTATCAAGAAATGCATCCGTTGGAGTACGACGGAAAAGTAAGTTTCGGGTTCGGTGTGATTAAGAGAGAAATAGCGATGCCGCGAATTGAAGAATAATTTAGAGATGACAGACCTTCGAAATAAGGATGCATGCAGACTGTGTTCCTTACATTGATGCTGTCAGGAGATACGCGTAAACCAAATACTGACGAATGCAATTTTTGATATCCCCTAGTGATAGACCATCTTTCTCCGCACAAATTTATTTTGAGTAAGTTACTTTTAAAAAAACCGAAAGAGAGTTTATTTTTATAGACATTTCAATAATATTCCACCTTATTTAGCCTCGCGGACCATGAGCCCCCTCAACAACGGAATTGGTCTACCAAAGCCAAACTAATTATGCCAGCCGTGAAAACAAACGAGGATATCGCTAATCCTTCCTCCCTCTCGTATAAAGCAGTTTAATGAAAACAGATCGATAATCACTAGATTTCACCGCCAGCGACTGGATTCCCGGTCAACGCCGCCTGCCACGCCGAACATTTTTAAAGTTTTTTTTTTGTCTTTAATAAAGTATCGGCGAGGTGAGCGGCCCAGACTAAACAAGAGCGCACGGGGGAAAAAGCCCGAGCGCTTAGCAAGTGAAGGGATGAAGTCTGTCGCGGGCAGTTGGCCAGTCCAGACCATCCAAAGACGTCACAAGATGCGTTCTTATCGTGAGAGTATATCTTATTTTATTAAGTTACTCGTATTGATAATATCCATTATACAAATCGCACCATAAAGGTGGCGGTTGTGAAATTTGCTCCGTTTAGACAGACGCTCTCCCTATATACGGACAATCGAGCTCACGACTTCGGTGTCATTTTATGATTGACGTCCATGTGTTTAACTCCTACTTCGGCAGGAGGTGTGAGACCATCTACCAATGAAATACATCATAATGATCCTTTCTGATCTGTAATTGACCTGAACTGGTTACGATGTGCACGTTCTCGAATGGCAGCCTTTGCTGCAATTGCTGAAATAGATTGCCCATTACTCAGTGTCACAACATTGGAATTAAAAGCATTACGTGTTATAAATATTTCCGTATCTATCCTTAAGCCATCAAATAATTCCGCCAGTATCTGGAACTGTATCATATGTATAGCCTCGATGAAAATTTTGCAGCATTGATGTGAAGACTTGTGTCCAATCTTTTGCTAATCTTTCAATCTGTCTGATATCCATGTGACGCTTAGCCAAACTGTTTCAAGATCCAAGCTCTTTAACCTTAGACATAAAACACAAGCATAAGCAAGAGCAAATGAGTGTGGAGAAAAAGAAGCAAACAATCTTGTCAGGAGAGTTCTTTATCCATTAGAGCATACATAGGGCACACAGAAAAATAGATAAGAAGTCCCTAATCCAATTGGTCACTTTTTCATTAATAAATATCATGATACCTAAGCACGAGTTCTCGTGAGAGACTCTGTCAAAGGCTTTCTTAGAATTTAAAAATATAGCCCCCATTTTTTTCATTACCTCCGCCCGATTTCAGGATACCCTAAATAGAAAGACCTAGTAGTGTTTACTTGTTAAACTAATTCTTTAACGAGTGAACTTTTCTTTGTCTCCTTAAAACTGCTCTGACTTTTCTTTCGTACCATGTTGGTTCATAAATATCGCATTTTGAGTTTGAATGGAATTAACTAATCTATCCAGTCAAAGAAAATATGTAAAAACTTTTCAAACTTTCTCCTGTCTCACGCTATGAGTTTCCAACCTAAATGATTGTAGCTCGTGATTTAATTTCTTTTGAAACCAATTACAATTCCGTTGACTGAATACATACATTCGTATACTCGGATTTTACGATTTTATTTTATGCTATCCGCAAACCTAATTTTAATTTCTTTGTTCTGTGCTCGCTAATGCCCCTAGGTATGTCCCCTTTTGTCTTAATGCCAGGAGCACTCGTCGAGTAAATCGAATATTGTAGGTCAGTAGAAAAACATATGGCCAAATGATAATCACATACCAGACTGATCCTTCAGTCCCCTATAAAAGCATCGACATGGCAATAAGCTTCAACTCATTTTCCGCCAGTCCATTCTAGTCTTTCACCTCTCATTATGGCATCATTGTCCACTCATTAACTAAACTTTACCAATTCATGATGTAATAAATGCAAGAAAAAAAAACCCGCAAACAAAACCAAAAAATACAATGGTGTAACAGAGGAAGTTACTATAGGCGCTAAATATCGCCTAATGGACGAAGTTCAGCCGGGACAGTGCAAACGCTTTGAACTGTCACTTGTGTGCCATTTAGAGGGTTTTCCCTTAATGGTAGTCGTGGTTAGCGAAGATTTCGATCACTGCTACGGAGAAGCCATTGTCAAGCGATTAGCATCGGAAAGCTACGTGTCTCGAAGACACGGCTCTTCAGGAAGGAAGGACGTCGCTTCTGCGATGGCATGTTTACGAGGTCTGTCCAATTAATACGCGACTTGAAGCCATGAAAACTTTCTTTTGCAAATTTTAGTCTACATATGTCCCCTAGAATTATCATAGGGTTCAGGAAGTGGAGACATATGCGTAATACGTGGAAGTGGAAACGTAACGGTAATTACGTCAATCATATAAAGGAACGAGTAAAACTAGGACGTATTTGTTTGTATCGTATAATTCAAGAGGGCGAATGATAGAGTAAATTGGGTAAATAGATAACCGGGCGACTTCTCCGCACCCTGTACATGTCCCAGACTATTCAGGCAGTGTTAGGACGAGGAGTAGAGACAATGGTATTCACTGTCACCTGTGCTACTGAGCTCATATACTGAGGAAACTGCTAAAGAGATATGGAAAAACTGCAGGCAAATGAGAATCAAGGAAAAATTCATAAATTGAGTTTTTATTGGGGATGATTAAGCTTGGTCTGTCAGCTAGCCGAGAGGTTACTAGCATTGATGAAAGCCTTAGAGAATCAAAGTGATAGGTAAGGGATGCATATTAATGTAAACAACACAAAGTGTAGGAGATGTGATAGAAGATGAAAGGCTGCAGGGGCAAAAATTAGAGCTCACAGAAAAGTTTACCTATCTTAAAAGTGTTTTGGCCAAGATGGTCGAAGTAGTAGGTAGTACACCAGAAGAAGAATTACGTTAGGTAAGACGCTCTCACAAGGAGGAGGGGATTGATGAAAGGGTTATTGAATGAAAATATCAAAAAATGGCTCGTGAAAATGTACATATGGAGTGCGCTTTTGCACGGTGCGGAAACATGGATGCTGAAGCAGGATGAGAGGCGTGGATTGGAGGCTTTTGAAATGTGGGTTTTGAGGATGGCGGAGGTAAAATGGATGGAAAGGAAAACCGATAAAAAAGAGACAGGCATGGCGGGGGAGGAGGGAGGATTGTTGGGAGAGATCCAAAGGAGGCTTTAAAAGGGATCCAGGGTATTTTGATTGGAGATCAAATGCTGAAGGCTGCAATAGAGGGAATAACGTTAGGAAAGCGAGGTAGGGGGAAGAAAATCATAGGCGTTGTGAGCAGAATGAATAGAGGAAAGCATTTGGATATAAATAACAGTTTAATATACGTAGTGTGGGCTAGTGTCAGGATGTCTCATTTCGGACGAAGCTGGGAATTATAACAATTATCAGTCTGCGGAAATCCCAAATCTACCTCATACGCTAGACTACCAATCATCATCATTGTTATCAATTTTTAGGATATTTCATTACTCCTTCAGAGTACTCCGGATCCGAAATTTAAATAAATTGCAATATATTATTGCAATTTTTGTCTAACACTGGAAAATAGTTCTTTTTTTGAAATTGTCCGTGTTTCTATGTAACTCATCCTTGCGATCGTGGGTTTGGAGAGCCGCTGATTAAAGAATTTTGGATCACGTATCTGACTAAAATTAATGCGTCTTCGTGCGCTCTTGACATCATTATTTTTATGTAGGATTTTTCTGGTTTTATAGATTTGATAACTCACCTTCTTAAATAAAATTAGTAAATAAACTCTGGGAAATTGCAAAATTTCTGTAATTCGATAAATACAGGATACAATACAGAATCCGCACTTTTCCATTCGCCTAATGCTGAAAAAAGAAGTAAATAATTGATTGTAAAGAGAAACTAAAAGTTCGATTTCGATTCTTAATCAGTTGCATCATCGCTGCTTTCGGGACGCTGGCAGCATCTCCTTCATTCTTTTCCGAAGCTTCTCGCGGGAGTTTCGCTTGTGGGTTCAATCCAGTAAGAACCCTTTATTCGCTTGATTCGTGTGCTTTAGGAGGTCATCGAACTGAATATTTAATCCTCCCGTCGCCCCTCCCCCTGCTCGCCGGAAGACGCCAGTGGAGCGCGCCCCTCTTCTCGGGGGGGGGGGGGGTTGGTGCGGGGGGATGGGAGCCAATGCGGAAGGGGGAAAGGGGGAAAAGCTCGCAACAAAGGTCGCTCAAGAGGGCCCATTGTCGCCCTTATTACCCCTCCCCAACCTCAATCGTCACCTGCTGGCATATTCAGTCTCCAGGGTGGGCGTGACGCCTTCTAACTGCGCCACTCACCGAGGGAAAGGGTACTAACCCCGCTAATGTCACCAGAACCCTTTCGATTTGAGTACTTCACTTTCAATGAGTGATTTCTTCGAAGGGAACAATATACTCCCGGGTAGAACTTTTCTTTCTGAAATGGGAGACAGTGGTTCTAAGGTCCATTGAGAGGCGATCGTAAACATTGGTTCCGCTAAATTGTGTTCCGGCTAAACGTAGTCTAGCGTCCTCATTAATTACTAGAGGGAGTTTAAATGTGAACTCATTGATTTGCTTTCAATATTTAAAGTAATCATACTCAGGAATCTTACTTTGGAGATTAAATAAATCAATTCGTGGGCAGTATTTTCCAAGACTCTAATTTAAAGTTTGTCTCCTTTGATGGTGATTTACCCATTAAATAACATAGTTTCTTTCCATATCCTATTACATCAAGGTATAATGGCGATATAATTCGAAAAAAATTCAATTTACGAGCCAAATATTTATTCAAAGTAACAATTGACAAAGGAAAGCATAAAACTTTTCATTAAATTTACGAAAAAATAGTAATGTGATTTCAGTGTGTTCAAATAGCAATATTTATCATATTTTAAATTAAAAATTGAAGCTGTTGCACTTTTCAAGAAGGTGTAACTATAAACTTGCTCAGCTGGCGGGGATTCTCGAATGACAGTGATGATCTTTCTTTGATTCCGATAGGAATAAACGAGCTGGACCCGTCACCACTCGGGTCTATTTAGATCACAAACCAATCACGCTCTGTGATCAGTGATAGAAGGAGCAACCGAATAACTGCAGCCCTAATTGTACACATTTTAAATCTTAAAATAATGCTTGAATTTAATTTATCATGACTACCCAAACTGGAAGAAAACTTATATAAGATTGCGGTTAGTTGGTCCACTGAGAATAGATTGATAAGAGAAGAGAGAATAGCATTATATACTCTCTTGATTGCATAAAATACAACTTTTAAATTTCCGAGCGCCATCTATTACATAAAAGCGTATGTTGAATATCTGCATTAGGTGTTGCCACTCAAATAAATCCTTCTAAACAAACAAATTCTCAACCACATTTAGTTATGAAGATTGACTTAATCTCAGTAATCAAACATTAATGGGTGACAATCAGAAAAATCATTAAAATGAGAGCAATGCAGTCTCTTTCGCGAAAGAACAATTTAAGATAAATCTAAATTTTACAGCGTAAGTTTTCTCAAGCGGTAAGAGAGGATATGTGCCTATGACTTTGGAGATACTATACATTTATTTTGGTAATGGAGCAGAGGATAGCTCCAGGTTGGAATAACACTAGTCGTCCCCTAACAGAACAATGTGTCTACTCTTTCCCAGTATCTTATGCGGTCATGGATGAATTGGAATACTTCATGGAGACAAGAGCATTGATTAATCTGCCTCAAGACAAAATAGTTTCCTGGAATATTTTCCGAAAATACAAGCACTTACAATTTGCTTCATCACACGTATAATTAGCTACATCCTATGATGCTCATTAATTTAAACATTGATGGATGAGAAAATATTTCAAGCATTTAAATTGTTATGTGCGTAGCCCCTAAGAAATTTGCTTCGCTTTTAGGTGTTAAAAACTTTATTAATTATTTTATAATTCATTAAGATTCGTAGAGTCCACTTTGATGTGGTGGAAGGAATAAATGTTTTAAAAAAGAGATTTTAGAAATTTTGCACATTATAAAAAGGTTTGACAGACGATCAGCGTTTCGACTCCCAGAGTCAAAAGTTGTTGAATCAATCTCACGCCAAATGAGGATTGGGCAGCTTATCGGGTAGGCCTTCTAACGCTGTACACAAATGAAGCGCGGTGCCTCAAGTGGATGCGTGCCACCCGTTCCCTTCGTACGTCGGTGCCCGCGTCTCGAACTCAGTGCCTGTGTGCGATTGGATTCGAAAACATGGAGGAAACGGTGATATTTGGGCTGAAAGGTGTCGCTCTGCACGACCCATCTCGCGGCGTTCAACATGAACGTATAACGCCGCACCGCCGCGGCGGTACGGCATTATACGGCGCGCCGGCTCGAGTGTGACACGAGCAGTCAGTGAGTTCACCGGGCGTCGAGGGAGAGGCGGAGGAGGAGGGGGAGGGCGCTCTCGGCCTCTTTTGAATCTCAGACTCGGAAACCACCCACGGACAACAACACCCGGTCGCCCCTCCTCCCTAACCTCCCCGTTCACCCCCTCCCCTTGGCCTTTTCAAACACTCGGCCCCGCCTCCTCTTCGAAGGCGGCGTGGAAAACCGGAGCGCGAGTAAATATTTAAGCTCGGAAATAGAATGCAATGCTACGGGGAAGAGTCGGTTTTGCGGGGGTGGGGCAGGGGCGGTTGGGGGGGGGAGGGTGCTGGGCTCCTGGGATTGAAGCGAGGCACCAGGAGGGGTGGGGTGGGGTGGGGCGATGGGACCTCGGATTGATGCGTATTGGGTGGGACCGAGATGAAATCCCTTGAAAAAATCGAACACTGGGTTTCTTCCCGAACATGAGGATGCGAGTGGCACAGTTTCGTAATCGTGCCACAGTAACTGGTATTCGGCAGGTTCACTCTACCTTCCATCAAGGCGCATGGGATGCAGGCGACGGTTTTCATTCGAAGTGCCTGAAAGAAAACTAGCTACGATGTATCCTGCATTATTATAGTCAGCGGACCGTCATTGTTTTGTTAACTTGAACACTAATACGATAAATGTCAAGTCAACATTTTCTCAAATCATTTTGAGATATTATTAAAAATAGTTCCTTTATATTCATTAATATAGTTTATTGAAACTGTGCCAGCTGTACAAATCATGAAATAATGACAGAATACTACAGCAAAATGTTATAAGAGTGCGGGACTTAATACATAGGCAAGCTTTTCGAAAATCCATAGCGATACACAGTGTCTGGCGCCACAGTTATACGCGATGAAAAATGGAATTTTGGAATGAGATAGCTCGTCTCTATATTCGCGGATAAGAAATAATGAATTCTGCCTTTTCTTACCAGCTAGTTATTACTAATACTTAAAATTATCAAACTCCAATAGGAATATTTGAAATTCAAATATGGGATTGTATGATTTATGATCAAGTCATTTGTGAATAAATTCGATTCAATGTAATTTTATGGTCTTAACTAATATCTGAAGAAGGTTTTTATACAAAGTCTACGGGAAATGCCTCGGAACACAAATCAACGGATTCGATTTCGTTATTACAATGAATCAAGCAACACACGTGACACTTCTTTGTACAAATCAGGCCATTGGATTGATGTGCTGAGAAGATTCGTGATTTGCAAGGCACAGATACGAGCGAAGAATGGAAAAATATCATGCCACACAGGGCATGATACTGTTTGAACAGTAGTATGGATATCGTACCGAGAAATTCGCGTGAAAGTGCACGCAGAGAGGAGCATCCATTTTCAGATGGTCTCCAACCAGTCCTCGCCAGCTGTGCGATACGCATATCGCTGAAAAGATACAAGGACGCCGAATCTCTTTTCCGCCGCCATGAATGAAACACCTCTCCCTGGTTGTCACAATCACGACTTCAGTACAAGTTTCTGCGTTTCTAAAGATACACTGGAGCCATTGACGCCAAACTCCTCGATCCAAATCCAGCCGAGGAGCAAGCAGACCGATCGAGCCCGATCGGAGGGGATCGCTCAGTGCCGGGAAGTCCACCCCCCCCCCCCGGGCGCGCGCACCGCCATTCACTCGGGCGATATGCCGTGCACTATAATTCACGCGGGAGATGACCGGGGCTGAGAGCGGCCGGGAGGGCCGATGACTGCGGTGCGTCCTTGCGACGCAGCCGACGGACGGGAATAGACCGCGTCATTAGAGAGCGTGAGTGGCGTCGGCGCGCGTCGTTCGGCCGGAGGTCTTGCGAAGGAGGGTTCCGCGGACCCCGTGGTTCGATTTCACTTCATCCAGTCGTGTGCTCGATCCTGGTTCGTCACCCGCTCCAAAGAGCCAACCCATTCACCTCTCCTTTTCCCTCACCCCTAGCCCCGCGACACCCCCGACCAGCGACTCCGCGCCTCCAGAAATAATCTCCCACAAAACGTGTGTCGGCTCGGCGGGGGAGGGAGGCGGAAGGGGTGGATATGGGAGTGGCGGGGACTCAGAGGGAAGAGGAGATCCGACGGGGACACAGAGATCCAAGCGGGGCAGTGCACGGCTTGGAGGGAGGCGGAGAAGGTCGGAGGGAGGCAGGTGACGTCACGGGTCCCCCAAGCAAATGACTCCGCGAAATGATTTCGGGGACCCCGGAGTCGCGGCCGCGTGCGCCGGGCCCTCGAGGGAAATGGTGTACGGCCTCAGACAACAGAGCATTCAAATCCTAAAACCTTTTTAAGGACGACATTGCCAATTATTTGAATTCGCTGAAATAATGAAATAATTCATTTTGCATTGCATTTTGACCAAAAATGTCAAACGTATTTGTTACTTTATGTATCAAATAAATCAAAATACGAGCTGGCTTCAATAATTAGATTATTAATAATCATTTGTAACATTCGATACCGCGTGTAACAGCATGTCCAATGGCATTTATTCTCCTGGCTCGTGCATCAACTGTCTTGGTGCGGTCAGGGCGGCCAAGGAGGCGTCGCTCGGATCACCGGCTTCCGAGAGTGCGCTGGAGATTCGATGAAGAGCGTCCGCATGTTTCGTGATCAATTTCGGTTTTTTTCTTCTGAACTCAATTTAAATTTACTGAAAAAGTCAATTCATATTCACATACTTCGATGAGCCCCATCATATCATACTGCAAGTAAAGTTGCTGCAAGCTACACCTGTACATGTTACATACTGGAAGCTACGCATGCCGACAACAAGCACCATTATTTAGTGAATATCCTGTTTTTGGAGCAGTTGAAAGAACGAAGCTTATATTCACGACTTAAAACATTTTCGTTTCATACAACATTATCTGTGTTAAACGCGGCCATGGTAATATTTTAGCGTCGCAATTTTGCAGCCGACACCAGAGAGAGAATTTGTCGGAAACTGACCCTCGAACCGAGATATCTCAAATTGATTTTGAACTCGTAATGTTTTTAAATGTTGTGAAATGAATAAAGGAACATAAAGCACGATAATCTGAATTTCCCAAATGCAATTGACCACCAATTACGAGTTACTATATAGGCGGGTGACCAAACACCTTTTGCCATATATTCCCTTCTACATCTACATAAATACCCTGTGAGCCACCAAAAAAGGTATGTGGCAGGGGGTGTAGCACCAGGAGGAAAGGGTAAGGGATGAGGGGGTTGGGGTTTTTCAAATAGGTAGGGAAAGGTGGGGGGAACCTGTAAGAAAAATATTATATGTACATATAAAAAATACATATATATATATATATATATGTATATATATATATATATATGTATATCACACTTTTGTCACTTTATTGAAAATCCCACGGACCTGCACAATAATGTAAATGGACACAAATACAGAAGCACATAAAAGAGGGACTCACTGGGTCTCGAATTTCCGGTGCTTGAGAGAGATGGTTGCACCACCGAAAATTCGAGACCCAGTGAGTCCCTCTTTTATGTGTTTCTGTCTCTGTGTTTGCGTCGACTAGTCCATTTACATTATATATACACACACACACACACATATATATATATATATACACACACACATATATATATAATCTTGAAAATGACGCACTCCGGCGACGCACAAACACACAAACACTAGGTTAATAAATATAAACACACAGAAACATAAAAGAAGGACACTTACAGTAGATACGAGGGTCATCCGGAAAGTAGTACCCGTTCGTGCCGCATGAAGTGCTGACGACGCGAGTAGCCGCTGGACGAGGTCAGATAGCTTCAGTGGCTTGTCTGCCTTCTCTGAGCCAAGTTGCGTGACGCTAGCATTGCCTGTGTTGTTTCTGTGATTGTTTACAATGTTTAAAAAAATTGAGAACGCCGCCAGTTGTGAAGTGAGGGCAGTGATTAAATTCCTCAATGCAAGAAACGTTCGCCCATGTGATATTCATCGCCAATTAAAGGAGGTGTATAGAGACAATGTAATGGACGAGTCGTCTGTTCGGCGGTGGTGTCGCAACTTCAACATGGGGAGGGGGAACACACACGCCGATGAGCGTTCGGGGAGACCGTCTGTCATTACAGACCAACTGGTGAGCTCAGTTGACGAATTCGTGAGGAACGATCGGCGCGTCACAATTGATGACATCTGTGAGCATTTTCCCAATGTTTCTCGAACAATTGTCCATGAAATTGTTAAAAACCATCTGCATTATGCAAAATGTTGTGCAAGATGGGTCCCTCGCATGCTTACAGATGAGCACAAAACCAAGCGTATGGCTGCAGCACTGACGTTTTTGGGACGTTATTCTGATGAAGGAGACTCTTTCTTGACTCGCATAATTACTGGTGACGAAACATGGGTTTGTTATGCATCACCTGAGAGTAAACGACAGTCAATGGAGTGGCATCATGCTCATTCACCATACAAACCAAAAAAATTCAAGACAGTTCTGTCCACCAGGAAACTCATGGCAACCATTTTCTGGGATCGACGAGGTGTATTGCTTATTGATTTTATGGCCCGTGGAGACACTATTAATGCCAATGCGTATTGTGAAACATTAAAGAAATTACGGCGGGCAATACAAAATCGGCGGCGAAGTCTATTGTCTACTGGTGTCATTCTCGTTCATGACAATGCCAGGCCTCATGCAGCTGGGATAACACAAAAACTTTTGCAGCAATTCAAATGGGAAACTTTCGACCATCCACCGTATAGCCCGGACTTGGCCCCTTCAGATTTTCATCTCTTTACAAAGCTTAAAGACTTTTTGGCAGGAAAAAGATTTGACAGCAATGAAGAACTTAAAGAAGGAGTGACCCTGTATCTCAATGAGCTGGCGGCGAAGGACTATGCAGCAGGAATACAGAAACTTGTCACACGTTATGACAAATGCCTTAATTTGCTTGGAGATTATGTTGAGAAGTAGTTTAAAGTATCCTCTTTCAAATAAAATTTGTTATGTTTGTTAAAATATACTTTTGTGTCTTTATTTCACGAACGAATACTACTTTCCGGATGACCCTCGTATTTACGTTTCGACGGCACGGCCGTCGTCATCAGAATGCCGTTGTCGGGGAAGAGCGGAGGGGGCTTGTGCAGGAGAAGGGTGACGGGAGGAGAGGTAAGAGGCCAATGGGAAGCGGACAAGGTAGGGGAGGGGGAAATGGCAGGGGGCGGTAGAGTTGCCGCGGTAGGGTAAGAGCTTGAAGGACCCGGTCGGGAAGCGGCCGGGCCTTTAGTGGGGGACTCGGTGACCGATTCGCTCAGAAGAGTGAAGCGGTTCTAGGCAGCATTGGATAAAATCCTTATATATATACACACATATATATATATATATATATATATATATATATATATATATATATATATACATACACACATACACATACATACATATATATACATACATATACATACACACATACACATACATACACATACATATACATACACACATATACATACACATACATACATACACATATGTATATATACATACTTTTTATGTATATATATATATAAGGAGGAGGAGAGGTAAGGTGCCAATAGGAAGCGGACAAGGTGGTGGAGGGGAAATGTAGGCAGCATTAGATAAAATCAGTGGGCTTGGTTCAGCCCGGCTCTTTATTGGTAAACTTGAAGAAAAATTTCTCCAGCAACAAACCCTTAAACCACTATTCTGGGCCCGTTATATTGATGATATTTTCCTCCTTTGGTCCTACGGACGCGATAACTTGTCATCCTTCATTTCCTCTCTCAACTCCTCCTCCTCGGTTTCTTTCACTTCCTCTATATCAGACTCAAATCTCACCTTTCTGGACATTGACATTCATCTCCAGAACAATAAGTTTTACACCTCAGTCCACATTAAACCGACCAACACCCAAAAATATCTCCATTTCGATAGCTGTCACCCATCGCACACAAAACGCTCCATCCCCTTCTCACTCTCAGTCCGCGGCCTCCGTCTCTGCAACAACACCCCCTCCAAACAGAAATACATTGACCAGTTACACGTTTCTCTCAGAGAATGTGGGTACCCTGAAACACTGCTCAACAGGAAAATTCTCAAACCTTCAACCCAATACACTCCTCTCCCCAAACCAAACCGCCCAAAATGCCCTAACCTTATCACCACTTTCTTCCCCGGATCCCACAAAATTAAACAGTTAATCCGTGAACTCTTCCCAATTGTTAGCAATAGTCAATCCACATCACCTTTATTCCCACATTGTCCTTCCGTTTCATTTAAACGCCCGTCAAACCTGCGTGATATCATCAAGTCTATAAACCCACCTACGAGCACCCCTGTCTCTTCCCTACCCCTGTCCGCACCATGCAACCGCCCACGCTGTAAATGCTGCCATCTCCTAAGACCTTCCACGTCCCTTATTACCAACTCCCAACCCATAGCCACCTGCAGCTCTAAAAACATTATATATCGTCTCTCCTGTAACTTCTGCCTTCCTTTTACTTGGGTGAATGCACGACCACCCTTTCCCTCCGAATGAATAACCACCGCTATTACACCAAATCTCCCACCTTCCTTAATTATCCCATCCCTACTCACACTGCTTCCCACAACCAGTCTTTTGATGACTGCTTCTCCGTTTCAGTGATTGAAACCCTTCCCAATTCCGCTAGTAACATAGAGGTGAGAACCCGCGAGATGGCACATATCTGGGTGCTCCAGTCCTTCAAACCCCCCGGGCTGAACCAAGCCCACTGATTTTATCCAATGCTACCTACATTTCCCCTCCACCACCTTGTCCGCTTCCTATTGGCCCCTTACCTCTCCTCCTCCTTATAATATATATATATATATATATTATTATTAGGTAATCTACCGGTTAAGGTAGGTTTTTGGATGGACAAAACTATCCAATAAACATTTTGTGACTCCCCACCTAGCAAACTAATCTATATCAGGTCCCTCTTCATCTCTGTGTACTTCTTTCCTCCCTTCATCCTCCATTCATCATTGGTGATTATATGTTCATAAAATAAATATGCGTCTTGAATCAACATCCCTATCCTGTTCCTACCCTTACCTCGCTTGCCCAACATTCTCCCCTCTATTACCCTCTTCAACATTCCACTACCGCTCAATACGCCTTTTATCCATTTTTCCTGCCTCCATAGAATTTCTCTCAACAAACCCCTCTCCTCCGCAACCATTTCTAGAACTTCCTCATTTGTTTTCCTTTCGGTCCATTTCACCTTCTCCATTCTTCTCCACACCCACATTTCAAAAGCCTCCAATCTACGTCTATCCTCCTGCTTCAGCGACCACGTTTCCGCACCATACATAGCTACGCTCCATATCAGAGTTTTTACGAGTCTTGTCTTAATATTTCTACTCAACTTCCCCGTCATCAACTCCCTCCTCCTTGAGAAAGCCTCCTTGCCTAGCGCAATTCTTCTCCTTACGTCCCTACCACTTTGACCGTATTGGTCCAAAACACTTCCGAGATATGTAAACTGCTCTACCTGCTCTATTCTTTCCCCGCCTATTTTAATATTTAGCTTAGCCTTTTTCTTTCTGGAAAATCGCATAACCTTTGTTTTATTAATATTGATTCTCATCCCATATTTATCGCACTGAACCTCCAATTCACTCAACAATGCTTGCAACCCCTTCGCTGACTGAGCAACTAATGCTTGGTCATCAGCAAACCTAACCGATTTTACGAATTCCCCTCCGACCTTCATTCTTACCTCCAGTTTTTCCCATGCCTCTTTAATCATTTCCTCTACGTATGCGTTGAACAGTACCGGTGACAATGGGCAACCCTGCCTTACACCTCTTCCTAACACTGCCCATCCGGACTCTCCGTTCCCCACTCGCACCTGAGCAGTCTGAGACATGTACAGGTTGTGGATATCTATTTTCTGCAATACACTCATTAATTTTTCCCAATTCACTCTATCAAACGCTTTTTCGAAATCTACAAAACAGGCAAAAACGTCCTGATTGTATTCTATATTCCTCTCGACTAGTGATCTTATTACTGCAATGGCATCACGCGTACCTCTTCCCTTCCTGAACCCAAACTGATCAGCCCCTAAGTAATCATTTGCCTTACTCTCTATCCTTTTGTTGATGATCCTGAGAATAACTTTAGCTGCGTGGGATATCAAACTTATCGTTCTGTAATCCTCACATGACGAAGCCTTTGCCTTTTTTGGAATAGGAACTAACACCGATCTCACAAAATCTTCCGGCCAGATTCCTTCCTCATAGATACTACGAATCAGTCCATATATGGCCTTCTTCCCACCTTTCCCTAACCATTTCAACATTTCTACAGGAATATTGTCCACCCCCACGGCCTTATTTGCTTTCATCTCCTTTAATGCCCTTTCTATTTCATCTATATATATATATATATATATATATATATATATATATATATATATCCCTCCCATGGACTACAACCTTGTCGTGGTGGAAGGGCTTGTGTGTTCCGATGACCCCTAGAGCTGTGCTGGCGGGAGTAATAATAATTACTCCTGGAAGAGTCACCCATGCCAGATAGGTCGAAGGTTAGGAGCCAGACGAAAGGTAGTCCACGCAGCGTCTGTTCCTCAGTGAGGCGGCTGCAATGGCGTCTGACCCCAGTGGGGCGGCCATTAAGTGATGCTGTCACGTTAAAAACACTATTGAGGAAGGCAACGGGAAACCACCTCAATTATGATTCCCAAGAATATAATGATGGGCACTATAGATAATATGAGTCCTGGCAACTACGGGAGTCGGCCCAAGAGGCCGTGTGTCGTGCCCGGCAGCGGGAGAGACAAGGCTTCCGCGGTCGTCATCCCACGAAACCCTTGCAGGGAAGAAATAACTTCAGCAGGACAGAAGACTCAGAAGAAGGCGAACGTAGTTAGAATAGGAACCTGGAACGTCAGGAAAATGTTGAGGAGAGGCAAATTAGAAAATATTAAGCGAGAGATGGAAAGAGGTAATATAGATGTTTTAGGTCTCTGCGAGGTGAGATGGAAGGATAGTGGGGATTACTGGAGTGATTTTATAGAGTAATATACAGCGGCGGGGACGAGAGCCAACGAGGGGTGGCCGTAATTTTAAATAAAGGGGTAGGAAGAAGCGTAGTCAACATAGAGCAAGCGACAGATAGAATTTTACTCGTAGAGATTAAAGCAGAGCCGACGAACTTGGTCATTATTCAGGTATACATGCCACCGAGCAACCACAAGGAGGAAGAAGTCGATAGGATATATGATGAGTTAGAGGATACCATCGCGAGTGTTCCTGCAGGGAAACTTTTGATAGTGATGGGGGATTGGAATGCGACGGTAGGCGAAGGAAGAGATGGTGGTGAGGTGGGGGACTATGGGTTAGCCACAAGGAATGAACGCGGGGAGAAAGCAATTGAATTCTGCAGGAGACAGGGGTTAGTCATCACTAACACATGGTTTAGACACCACAAAAGGCGGAGGTATACATGGAAAATGCCAGGTGACTCAGAAAGGTATCAGTTAGATTATATTATGGTTAGGCACAGGTTTAGGAACACTGTGATAAATTCGCACAGTTTCCCAGGAGCGGATGCGGACTCTGACCACAATTTAGGGTTTATGAAATGTAATGTTCGTATATTGGTGGTATAGTGGTGTCAATCCAAAAACCTACCCTAACCGGTAGATTACCTAAAATATATATATATATATATATATATATATATATATATATATATATATATATATATATATATATATACATATAAGGATTTTATCCAATGCAGCCTAGAACCGCTTCACTCTTCTGAGCGAATCGGTCACCGAGTCCCCCACTAAAGGCCCGGCCGCTTCCCGACCGGGTCCTTCCAGCTCTTCCCCTACCGCGGCAACTCTACCGCCCTCTGCCATTTCCCCCTCCCCCACGTTGTCCGCTTCCCATTGGCCCTTTACCTCTCCTCCCGTCACCCTTCTCCTGCACAAGCCCTCTCCGCTCTTCCCCGACAACGGCATTCTGATGACGACGGCCGTGCCGTCGAAACGTAAACATCTACTGTAAGTGTCCTTCTTTTATGTTTCTGTGTGTTTAATATTTATTAACCTAGTGTTTACATATATATATATATATATATATATATATATATATATATATAAATATATATATCCACGCGCAGTCCCTACCCTGTACGTTAATACCTATTGTAATTAACTGACTCCTGGGGGATTTCGACTACAAGCATTCTGGTCTCTTATCGTTCTACGAAAAAATGACATTTTAAACCTGTCAGTCTTGCAGTCTCTCTAATCTTATATTCATGATCCCTTTGACCGTAATTTGTTGTATCCGTATCGGTAATACGTTGGGGTTCGTATTATATATATTCTTGATATCATCGGAAAAGGGCCCATCTTTAAATGTTTTTAATAAGTTTAATATATATTGTAAACGTCGCTGCGTGAGAGAATCTCAGCCTAAATTGTCTAGCAAAGTCGCTGCTGCGTTGGTCATAACAATGTTTGACAAATCTAGCCCTCCTCCGCTGAACTCGATCTAATTCCGAAATCAAATTTATATTTTGAGGATCCCATAAACTGGCAGCATACTCTAGGTGGGGCCTGACCAAGGCAAGGAAATATCGTTCCTTCACTTTTTCGTCGAATTTACCTAGCACTCTTTTCACAAATCCCAATTTTTTATCAGCTCGACCGCATACATTCTCGTACGTGTTTTCCCCAGGACAGATCGTGAGTAATTTTGCACTCAAGTTTTTAAAAGAATCTTCCGTCGCGATTTTGGCTTCTTTCACTTTGTTGGGGTCGATCGGTCAGATTTGTTGGGGTCGATCTTTTTAAGGAGTAACTCTATTCCCCGGGTGGAAAAATCGATTGCTTGCATTGATTGCTGAAATGTTTTCGAAAGGTTCTCGGGTTTATTCTGTGAGCATATGTTGAAAACACTGTGGAAGAATGAGTTTAATACGTTGGCTTTTTCTAAACTACTCGTTACTTCATCCCCATTTTCGCTATTGAATGAGTTTACGGCGGACTTTTTTTCCTGGATTTCCCTAACGTTTTTCCTTGCACCTCCCTGACGTAACTATATTCATTCGGACTTTAATAAATATATTCCCTTGGCGGCATGCAGGACATGATGTATATGTAGATGATTGCCGAAAATTATCCGTTCCCGCTGTTCATCAAGATGGTTTTTGGCAATCTTCTCTGAACGCCTCCCCCGTGGTCGGTAGGTAGGAAACGAGAGCTGAACTTCAAAGAGCTCCACCCAAAGAATCTTCCAATCGGCGACGATAAATATCTTGCGAAAATCAAATATCACAGCCACCTCACGTAGCGCTATCATTCATGTAAATCATTGCGGATGGAGTTTGAAACCTCGCTTTGAAAACTGCAGTGCCCACCGCTCTGTGGTGGTCTGTCTGCACAGGGGTGGTGCACTGTACAGCCCGATCGAATGAAGCGGCTTTAAGAGATAGCGTCACTGTGACTGTCGAAGGGCGCAGTTATTAGTTAATGCGCCAAGGTTACAACCGTATGCCGAAGTTGACGAATTTACTTAACTTCATACCTATTTTAACATATCGTCTGTTCTCCTTGTTCCCTTTTAGTACCTGTCCATAAGAAACACTAACGGGGCCAGCGAGATCCTTCTGGTCTGGTTCACCAATTTATATAAATATCATTGAGGAAGTCTTCCTCCGAAGTTTACTTAATATATTCTTTAATTTTTCATTCGCGTGCTTTCTTCAGTATCACTGAGCGATATGGAGGGAATTAACGCAGGTAGATTTGATAAAAACAAATGGTCGCCAGCTCATAAATAAGAATTAAGAAACTCAATGAAACCTTCGGAAATGAAAATTTCCGTGCTTTACATTCAAGAGATGGGATGAATACAAAGTCTGGCAAATAAATACGCAAACTGGTGCAATCTGGCGGCCATGACGCTGACTAGCGGCGCTTGTTGCCTGACACCCAATGAGCCGTCCATTGTGGGTGGATCGTCGAGTTGTCTGTAAGGTGCCAGTTGTGTTAGTTTCTGTTGTCTTTATTTTTACTTTTTGTCGAAAATGGAAATTGACGAAATCATGGAGGAACGGATCAACATCAAGTTTTTTGGTGAAGTGCAGTAAAAGTTATCAAGAAAATACTAAAATGTTGACAACTGTTTACGGTGATAATTCTCTGAAGAAAACATCCGTTTTCAAGTGGATTAAGTGTTTTAAAGATGGCCGAAAAGACTTCATGGATGATGCAAGGCCGAGACGACCTTCAACCACCTGTGTTGACGACAACATTGATCGAGTGCGCTCCCTTGTCCTTAACAATCGCCAAAAAACTGTCCGAATGATAGCTGATGAACTGAATTCAGGAAAATCAACGGTGCACACTATTTGAACCGAACATAATGGATGAATCCTTCACCATTACAATGCACCTGCACATTCAGCATTGATTGCTCCCCGGTTTCTGGCAAAAAAATTCAATCTCCAGCCTTGATCATCATCCTTATTCACCAGATCTCGCCCCCTGCGAAGTTTTCCTATTCCCAAATGCAAAAATGTGATGAGGGGACATATCACTGGGAAGATATGACACAATAAAGCAAGAAACGACGAGAAAACTAAAAAGCCAAACGGCCGAGGACTTCCAAGGGTGATTTAAAGAGTGGAAAAGAAGGTGGAATAAGTGCATAGCAACGAATGGAGAATATTTTGAAGAAGGGGGGAAAATTGATACAGACTAAATTGTGCAAAATAAAATTGTTATGGCCTCAGTTCGCGTATATTTTGGACAGACCTCGTATGGTACGCCTCGGCAACTTACGAGGTAGAGCCAAGCGGCGCGCGACTGGTCCCAAACAAGCGCACTCCTCGCCGCGTTCCTTATGGCCTCGCGGAGCGACGGGCGTGCGCCTCTCCATCACGTCGTGGCCCACAGCGCCCTCCGCCAACGGAACCAAACACCCAACACACACACACGCAAAGGCCGTCCCGCCCAATTACGCCATTGCCGTCTCTTCACCGAGGGCATCACCACCCTACACCCACCCACGAAGGGCACTCTCTCTCTCTCTGGCACGCACACATATGCACACACACGCACACACCGACGTAATTCCATTGAAATATTTATAAACTTCAAAAATCCGAAGGAGGACGGTTACAAACACTCTCACGCTCACCCCGGCCACGCAATAATCATCGGATCCCGTTGGGGGTGCCCCAGGGTGCCGGCGTGGGCTTATGATAAGAAGGTCCAGGAGGGAAGACCCCGGCGAGCCCCTTCTCCTTCGATTGTGATTTATCACGGGGCAGGTATACGTACGGGGGGAGGGGGGGAATTTCTCGTTTCCAAACGCCCCCAGCGTCCTCCCCCCCGCCCCTTCCCCAGCCGCCCTCCCGCATTGGCCGGCCGAAATATTTTTACTTCGAACACTTTTTTTAAATTCGTATCGTGGGTCTCCTCTCATTTCGTTTCTTTCGGAGCGCGGGAGGAGTCGGAGGGGTTTTGAAACTCTCGGCGAGTTCCGAGAGAGATGAAGTGGGGGAGTGGGGGTGCGGAGGGCAAGGGGTGCGATGCCTCTCGAGGTGATCTCCACAGGGGGGGATGTGGAGGCGGCGGCACACACATGAAAACTGATACGAAACATTCGGAGAACCACCGACGATTTGGCATTTATGAGTGCCTGAAGTTTATTTCACTCAAATCCCCGTTTAATACGGCTAATAAATTTGCTATTAAAATATGCTTTATGCAAATACTTAAGTTCTTGCTGTATTTCCCACAGTTGGGATGTAGTTGCTCCAAAAACGCTGGATGTATGTATGGATGTAAGAGACTATGTGCTGATTAATCAGTAACATAAGAGATAAGGCAACAAACTTTAAGGCAGCTCTTTAAATATCCGCTTTTGTTGGGGCAATGCAAAGTTGTTTGTAGCAATTTTACAGTTTATTTCAGTGTTTTTACAAGGAATACTTCGGGATTGGAACGGACCCAAATGTTAGAATACAACGAAAATACTGAACGTTTCGCATTTGCAAAAATGGTTTCTTGACCAGATTGATTGAATTGAAATTATCTCGGGTGATTTTAGGCACCCGACTCACGGGCTGTTTTTAATTAACTATAAAACAAATGTATGTAAATTCCTCAAAGTCTACTGTTGCCTATTTGTGAGATATAAAATAACTACTTAATAATATGGAATAAAAATAAATTATCTTCGATGAAATATATCTGAAGGGGGAGCGAGAAGTCACAAGAAGAGATTGAAATGATTTCCTGACCTAACTGTTTGTTTTTAGATTTCGCATGATGACATTTGCATTTTATAGGCGGAGAATTGTTCTTCACATATTCAATTGTTCATTTCCCACTGAATGTTTTGCCTGATAAAAATTTCCAAGTCCCAGACGATATGCATCGTCACCGCCCTTGCGCTGATATTATCCGCTCATTAAATTCACTCGGCCGATGGCCTACGTAGCTCGTCAAGTGAACCACTCGTTTCTCTGATGCCATCCATATTGGAAGGTAAGGTACGATAAGGTAGCCTAGCCTATATTTCGACTTTTCACACGAGGAGTCAAATCAGAGCGAATCTTGGCACCCTTAGCTTTTCATAAACCGTGTGCTCTTTCAAGTACCAGTTCTCTCTGGAAAATCACAGACCGTCGATTACTATGGTAAATGGATATATGATTAATCTACGGCCTTGCTCTCATTTTTCTACCTCTTGGATATTAATTCCATACGTAACTAGGAATTTGGAGAGGCATGCGGACTTAACATGAAATGAATAATGTGAAGGAGAGTAAGATTTGAATTAAGCTTTCACAATTCGCAAGACTCAATTCTAGAAATTGGGAACTCATGGATCCTCCTTATTCCCTAGAATGTAGAGTCAAATACCGTAGGATGAAATATCTGTAGAATGTACTGCGTTGTGTGAAAATACTACTCGTATAGAGTCAGTTTTTGAAGCGAGGATCTCACAGAGTGAAAGTCATTCACCTTGACCGGGATCCCTGATTAGAGGAATGATTTTTACAACGTGAAACTCTCGCCTTCGCGAGTGCACATCGGCGGGTGACTCACGTCGAGTTACTCCTGCGGACATTTACGACGGCTGTTTTCAATTACGCTCGGCTCAAATACGTCTCCAAGGCGAGTGAAATTATCCTATTTCATTTGGAGTCAAAATAATTTGGTGCCGTTCCGGGCAAATAAGGGGACATCGTGGTCCTGAAAATAGAGCGCTGGGCTGCTGACCCTGAGGTGGTGAGTTCCTTTTCTGGGCCCGCCTCTGGGCACCCTCAGCTTCGCCCAAACTGAGTGATTTGTCGGTTAACAGATCTCCATGGGAAACCACTGGCACACAGGGAAAGTCAATGACTCTTACGCTGATGTGTGCATTTCACACGCCTAATTTCACGCCCTCAGTCCTAGATGAGCTTTACCCTCGCCTAACAAACCGACCTCCAGACTAATAACTGTGGTTTTGGGCAAATATAGAATAATTTACACGAAATGGCAGCCAAATTTCACTTAAATAAATGTTGATGCATTACTTCAATAAAATTTACTTAGAGAAGCTGTAGTAGTTTTAGGGGAGGCTACCGACAGCTGAGGTCATTTCCGCCATTAGGAATGGATGGGAAAGGAGGAATGGTGGAGAGAGAGCCGGCGTCGGCATTAGTCTACTCTTAACTAAAGGCGCCAAGGGGTCCGCAGTTTAACGTCCCATCTGGCGGACGGCGTACTCACTCAAAGTGCTCTCCACGAAGTGCCTCAAGTAGGGATCAGGACACCACTGAAAAATATATCCAGGATTCGAGCCTGGGCCCTCTCCGTGGGAAGCCAGTGCCACACACACCACAGTTAACCACACACCATCCCGATCCTCAACTTATTAAGATGCTAAAACTTTTTCCAAAAAGAATTACGCAAGAGTCACACAAATAAAACATTCTGGGAAATAACATAGTTGTTTATCACTAACTACCAGCACAAAAAAGACGAGAGTACATTTATCTAGGCACATATACAGGTATGTATGACCCTGTATGACCAAGTATTATCTTTGAATGAAGAATATATATATATATATATATATATATATATATATATATATATGTATATATATTCTATATGTAAATATTATGTGTATAAATATGTCGAAGCAGAGACCCGCGCAAGTGTGGCTCATGGTGACTAATCGACATCTCAACACCGTCACCACTCCACCTTCCCCACCGCCGAAGACACATACGAAAAACAGAATATCTTAATTATCACGCAAAATGATATTTACGTCGACGCACCCTCTTTTATTTTGGCAAAACCAGCCGATTAGCACACGTGAAACTCGACAGATCTTTTCTGGTACAAACGGACCGGTCATAAAGGAAAAAGGGAAACCGAAATACCTCGACGCTAAATAGCTAAAGCTACTTTACGACCTACCGCACTTAAACTGAGGTTTTGAGGAGAAAAGTGGGCGAAGGGAGAACAAAAGGCAAAAGTTAATCCGGACCTAAACCCGTACTTTGTTATTCCTTTTTTACGCTCCCTTTAAATAATGAAGCCCTTCGTTCGGAGGAACCTTGTCCTCCCGCCTCCGTCCCCCGCCTCCCCCCCGCCCCATCCCTCCATCCAACCGTTCAAATGTTTTCCTTATCCGCAACTCTCGCCACCTCACCCACCCTCCGCCCCCCATTCCCAACCACCTTCCCCGCCCCGCCGCCTCCGCCCCTCGCCACGTCCCGTCCCTCGACTTGTGTGGCCTGCGCTTATGCCCCCTCGTCAAGGCGCGCGGTGCGGCCGGGGGTGGGGGCGGGAAGGGAGGGGGGAATGGCAGTCGGGATTGGCGCGGTGGAGCGGGCGGGGGACGGAAAGGAAACGAGCGAGTACGATGGGAAGAAGAAACACGGCGGGGAAATAGCACCTACGGATAGATCGGTAAATAGTTAAAATGGCGAGGAAAGGAGGGGCAACTTCGCTGTTGGCGGGCAGGACGGCTGCCCCTAGGGCGGTAAAAATGCTCCATGGGTGATGATGCAAGCAGGATGACTGTGGCCCCACCCCCATAGACTGATGGATGAGGAGGATGCTTGCCACAAGATCTGGTGAGCTCGGAGGTGTCGCCGCCTCAGAAAGTACACCCTGGTCAAAACACAGGCGTTCCTTCGAACGGGTATTTTTGATCGGAACGGGTCCAAAATTCCACGAGCTAGCAAACTACTCTTCACATGCCCTATTACTACTCTATTCGCCTCTTTCAACTTTCGTTTCCACGCCCTTGCTGCAGCCCAAAATGATGATTTCCTTTCGCAAACCCTTCTTCAACCTACCTCTCTAGACGACACCTCTCCCCGTTTCACTCCCTCTCGACATGGTAGCCCAGCCTTTCATCCGATTTTCCCATTCCGCAATTCACCCGTCAAAGTACCTGATGCCACATGGCTGTAGACGGAATCGGTCAAGTATTCATTTCTCACGCACGGCGTGTGGCTCCAAGTTTTCCGGATGGAAGGATGCCCCACAGCAATGCTCTCTGATGCGCTTTGCCAATCACGAGGTGCTAATTTCAATAATTTTTTCCCCATGATACTTTTCCCTCCCCAAGTTGCCTTACGGAGAAAATTTGGAAATCGGCACACACCGTACGTATATTGAAGTCGTAGATTATGGGCAGCCTAATGGGTTTCAGGAAACCTGGGCCTAGTACTATCAACCAATCTCTAACACTTCGCCGCCTCTAGGTTTTGACAATAAGGACATCTCGCATTACCTCCCGTGACAACTTCAAACAACTTTAGCAGGCACATTCCTCTGTATATTTAATAATGATTTCACTTAGTCCATCAGAGAGTCTTTTGTTTATGCGAGTATTTAATGGCATTCAATTAATGATGAGATAATGAGAAAACTATGAATATTTTAATTATTTTCTACGCTTAGATACCAGACCTAATTCAAATCGCAATGGCTGTAAAAACTCAAAAGAACGTAAGTATTATCGAATTGTAAAACATTAACCTTAAATATTTACATTATAAAAGCTTAACTTTAAGAGGATTAAGAAACAATGATAGTAAATTCAATTCTATCTCTTGTGCATATGGAGTTATGAAAAGCGCTTGATATTTGGGCATTAATTGCCGTCTGGAGAAAATGCGAAAGTAACAGCCTTTCCGAAACTCAGTGTGTTCGCTTTCCATAGTTATTCTCGCGATGAAAGAAAAGGTAATGAAATATGCCAGTACTCGACAAACAATTATAATAATTCATGTGTTTAATTGACTTTGTTTTTATTCATGAGAGAAGATATTCATTAGATAAGAAGTTCGGTGGTCCTTTCAAAGTTCCTAGATGGAGTTGAGACATCCTTGAATTAAGGGCAAAAGACGGAGAAGATATTTAGTTTTATTTTAATGCAAAGGAGCCAAGGATTTTCAAAACTTTCATATGCCTCGGGGAAGAAAAGAACCTCATTTCAAAGGTGGAGGGAGTGGAATGTTTGACCCTCGTGCATTTGTGCCCACCCATGACAATTTCCGTAACAACGGCCCTGTGGTTAGAAACCAATGGAAGGGAAAAAATTGAAGAAAATATTTGCGAAAAGAAAAGTTGGAGGTAACTGTAATATGTGAAAGGGTAACTTTATATGCATAAACAGCGTGCGCCGCCAAAGAAGTGGGGAAACGAGAAAGTGAGGAAAAAATTACGATGATGGAGGTGGGAGGGAGGGAGGGGGAGAGGGTGGGGAGAGGGGAGGGTTCAGAGGTCGAATGAAACCGGAGGCGGCTTCCAATTGGCCTCCAACAGTTTTTCCTCGTTTTTTACATCGGCCTCCTCCCCCTCTACCTGCACCACCCCCCCGCTCTATCTCTCTCTCTCTTCACGTCTACTACGCTTCAACGTCTTTACCTACCTCAAAGGGGATAATTCCTTTCTCCCTCCTCGCTTCTTTGCCTTCCTCGCTAATTGCCCACCGCCTCACTCCTTCGCGAATACTCATTCCCTTCGCTCATTTACCCTTCTTCTTGCACGCCGTCTCGCTTTCGTTTGTTTTTTGTTTTCGACCCCCCGCCCCTGCGCCGACCGACTCGTTCACTTTACCACGCTCGACCCCCCCTCCCGCCTCTCCTGCTCCGCTTCGTCTCACGCACTTGACGCCCTCCCCACCCCACTCCATCGTCCGCTCTCCTGCTAACAAACACACGACGACTGCTCTACCAAAGTCATAAAAGTTCAGCAAAAGGCCGACTTTATTTTGCTCTGTCAGCTGCGGTGGGAAAGCGGCGGAGGAACTGTGAAAATCAAATATTGGTATTTACCGCAATTATTAGTCATTGAAATTAATTGTCGCTATTCTACGTAATAATCGAAACGTATTTCAAAGAGGTTAGATTTTATCTTCAATTGATTTGAGATACCGACATATAAAAAATTATGTTTATATATATATATATATATCTATATATATATATATATATATATATATATATATATATATCCCCGGATCCCACAGACTGAAAACCATTCTCAACTTATCCTATATTACATGACAATGACGCGACCACATCCTTACTGCCCCAATGCCCCTCTGTCGCTTACAGACGACCAGCCAATCTCAGAAACCTTCTGAGATCCACCAACCCTTTGACACCCCACCCTGACAAATTTCCACATATTTCCCCTACCTGCAATCGCCCCCGATGTAAAACATGTCTCCTAATCAGATCTGCTCCCCTCTCCCCACATCCCCTCAATGTCCCTTCACCCTGTTCCCACGCTAATTGCCTCTCAAAAAATATTATCTATCTTTTGTCGTACAAACAATGCACCTCATTCTACATAGGCGAATGCATTACCCCTTTATCCATCCGAATGAACAATCACCGCTAATCATGTAATTCTGCTTCACTGTCTTCTCTTCCTATCCCTTTACACGCAAGTTCACACAACCTATCATTTGACGAATGCTTTTCCCTAACAGTTCTAGAATCCCTACCCGATTCAGCCACCAACATAGAGGTGAGAACTCGCGAATCCGCATACATCCTATATTTCCGATCCTTTAAAATTCCCACCCTTAACCGCCATCTTTAATTTCTTTCCCAACAGTCCCTAAACCTTCCGCCCCCCCTCCCCTCCCCAGGCACTCTTCCCTCAAAACCTCTCAGTCTGACCTGAAGAAAGACTCGGAGTAGGCCGAAAGCTTAAATCATCTACAGTGTGAGCGTCCTTTTACGTGTTATCTGTTTTATTCTGTGTTCTATTGTGCCGTCCAAAAGTTATATATATATATATATATATATATATGTATGTATGTATATATATATATGTATATATATATGTATATATATATACATATGTGTATACATATGTGTATGTGTATATATATATGTATATATATATATGTATATATATATATATATATATATATATATATATACACATATGGAGGTTCAGTGCGATAGATATGTGATAAGGAACAACATTAATAAAACAAAGGTTGTGCGATTTTCCAGAAAGAAAAAGGCTAAGCTAAACATTAAAATGGGAGGAGAAAAAATAGAGCAGGTAGCACAGTTTACATACCTCGGAGGTGTTTTGGACCAATACGGTCAATGTAGTAGGGACATAAGGAGAAGAATTGCGATAGGCAAGGGGGCTTTCTCAAAGAAGGAGGGAGTTGATGACGGAGATGTTGAGTAGGGAGGTTAAGAAAAAGACTCGTAAAAACTCTGATATGGAGCGTAGCTATGCACGTCGCGGAAACGTGGTCGCTGAAGCAGGAGGATAGACGTAGATTGGAGGCTTTTGAAATGTGGGTGTGGAGAAGAATGGAGGAGGTGAAATGGACCGAAAGGAAAAGAAATGAGGAAGTACTAGAAATGGTGGCGGAGGAGAGGGGTTTGTTGAGAGAAATCCTATGGAGGCAGGAAAAATGGATAAAAGGCGTATTGAGCGGTAGTGGAATGTTGAAGAGGGTAATAGAGGGGAGAATGTTGGGCAAGCGAGGTAAGGGTAGGAACAGGATAGGGATGTTGGACGGGATGAAGGGAGGAAAGAAGTACACCGAGATGAAGAGGGACCTGATGTAGAGTAGGTTGCTGGATTGGGTTTATTTTGGAATTACAAAATATTTATTTTTTAGTTGTATCCATCCAAAAAACTACCTTAACCGGTAGATTACTTAATAATATATATATATGTAGTGGAGTCGCGGTAGTCCATGGGGTAGAGCGTTGGATTATTGACTAGAAGGTCCCGGGTTCGGGCACTCTGGGCACCTGCAGCTCCACCCAAGCTATGTGATTTTTCGGGTAGCAGATCTTTCTGGGGAACCATAACCGGCACAGGGAAAGCAACTGGCCCCCCTACCCTGATGTGTGAATTTCACACACCGTATAGGGTTTAGAATTGGGTGAACTCTACCATCACCTACCCAACAGACCTTCGGGTTGAATGCTGTGTTTATTGTTGAGATATAAAATATTATATTATTAGGTAATCAACCGGTTAAGGTAGGTTTTTGGATGGACACAACTATCAAATAAATATTTTGTAATTCCAACATAAACCCAATCCAGCAACCTACTCTACATCAAGTCTCTCTTCATCTCTGTGTACTTCTTTCCTCCTTTCATCCTGTCCACCATCCTTATCCTGTTCCGGCCCTTTCCTCCTTTGCCTAACATTCTCCCCTCTAATATCTTTTTCAACATTCTACTACCGCTCAATACGCCTTTCATCCATTTTTCCTGCCTGCCTAGAAACTCTCCTCGCCCACCATCCCTAGTACTTCCTCATTTGTTTTCCTTTCGGTCCATTTCACCTTCTCCATTCCTCTCCACACCCACATTTAAAATGATAGCTGATATATGATAATGATAACTTAGCCTTTTTCTTTCTGGAAAATCGCATAACCTCTGTTTTATTAATATTGATTCTCATCCCATATATATCGCACTGAACCTCAAATTCACTCAGCAATGCTTGCAACCCCTTGGCTGACTGAGCAACTAATGCTTGGTCATCAGCAAAACTAACCGATTTTACGAATTCCCCTCCGACTTTCATTCCTACCTCCAGTTCTTCTTATGCCTCTTTAATCATTTCCTCCACATATACGTTGAGCAGCACCGGTGATAAATAATACACGGAATGAACTATAAATAATAAATATACGGAATCCAATCGAATCGTATATATATTTGTATTTATTTATTTACTAAATCGCTCCATTTTATAGCATAGAAACGCACTCCTAGCGGCGCGCATTGGATTTTCCGGGACTCATGAGTCCACATTATTTAATTCCCCCTTCGGTGCATGGATCAAGTATGAAATAGAATGGAAAATTTCTGGAAAAAACATGCGAACATTTTGAGCGCACGATTCCGCAAGTTGGTGATTTGACAGAAATTTGACTTCTGATCCCATGAAGAACTTCTCCCATGAAACACCGACCTGTTGATTGCATACTGAAAACGGCACCGCACGGCTAAATAAAATGACGAAAAAAACAAAGAAAGAACTATACTTACTGGACTAGAACGTAATGTACAGCTTATAGAGGAAATGGAAAATACGAGTAATAAAATAAAGTCCTACGTATTGGATAACACCCTTTCCTAAGGGTAATAAAATAGGATGTATGAATTTAATACTTCATTCAGAGGATGGAAAGAAAAATGGAGGGGAAAAGAAAATATGAAAGTAATGGTACTTTTATTTTATCCGAAGACAATGAGGAAATGAAATTGAAATAGATGTGCATGAAGAAGGCAATCAAATATTGATAACCTCTACTGGGATGAGTGCCTCCGATAAAAATTCCACGACGCGTCTTTTCGTCCGCGATAGGAGCGGGATGTCGCGCACGCCAAGCAGTAATGGAGAGAAGAAGAAAGGAGAAGGGGGTGGTCCGGTATCGTCTTTCTCCACCCCACTGCCTCCTTCACCCCTCGCCTGGCGCAAGTAAGTATTGCTTTGCGATGCTCAATGCACTGTCTACTCTGTCTCCTATACCCGACACACTTTATTCCCAGCACGCAGACACATTATTATACCTTATGCTTTTAAAGGTAGCGTTACATCATACCACCCAAATTTACGTCACTAAATGAATAATTCAAAACAATGGATTTTATTGCTTGACAGCTAGTCATTTGCGATCCGAAATCGCATGAGCATCGCAAATCACATAATGGTAAGGTTTTAGCTGCGTGTTAGGGTTCTAGATACAAGCTGTTTAACACAACCCCATCTACTCTGAACTTTCACCTACTCTTTGTTCATTTTATTTAACTACTAGTTAGCACGGTGTTTTTCATTTATCCAACCTTGTTGTACCGTATCCTTTATTGGCAGTTCATCCTGCTAAGCACAGCAATACTTTAAAATAAGGAACTGTAGAACATGCAGTACTGTTAGCAAACATTGTTTCGAATTATGCAACCTCAGTCCCGATTCTTCCGTTAATGTTGTACATTGATGAATTGCAGCCCGCCACATGCCCCAGCAGTGACTCTCAAGGCATTGCGTAGATGTAGAAACACCGCGTAGCATATTCCTTTCGCAGTATTCAACAGATTGCAAGGGCCCGATAAGGGGGAGGTCGTGGTTCGATTCAATCGAATGTGGCGAGTGGAGAGAGAGAGAGAGAGAGGGATGTGAAAGAAGGAGAGGGGAGGGAGTGGAGTGAGACGGATTATCGAAGGGAGGGGCGAGACGAGGAGAGAGGGGGATGGGGGAGAGAGGTCACGGGGGAGGGATGATGGGAGAAAGGGAGCGTGTGAAACTCTCCCGCTTCAAGAAGGAGCCATGATGAGGAAGTGAAGTATGCCAGGAAAGGAGAAGGCGGGGGTGAGAGGCAATGTGGGGTGAGGGGTGCAGTCGTGGAAAACCTCCCCGAGAGGGACGAGGGGGGGGCTGGGGTTCGGGGAGGGAGGGAGGGTGATGCGTTGGCGAGGAGGAGCGGCGAAGACGGCCCCACGAACCCAGGCCTTCGGGGTACATTAATTGCCCTGGGAAGTTCACCAGGGGGGGGCACTCATCATTACGAGGAGGAAAGGGAGAAGATTAGACGCAGGGGCCGGCACAGGGGGAGACAATGGGACGTACCTAAAGCCGACATGAAAATCTCAGAGATTTCCTCAAGTGAGTTGAACAAACATACTCACTCTACTTCACTAAAAATTATTTGAAGAAACAGAGTAACAAATGGTTTTTGGTGACTCAAGATTAAAAAGGGATACGAAATAAGGGTGCAGTTACGTGAGATCTAAATCCAACATGACTGTACACATTGAACTGGCCAATCCACATTAAGATCCCCCCTCCAGTGTTCTCATTCAGATTCATTGAGGTTCTAAAGAAAGGTTTACCCGCAGCAGCGTTGTTAACTGAGGTTTAGAAACATGGGGTGCTTACATTTGAGAAGACTATACGGGTCATCCTTAAAGAAACTAAGTTTCAGTGTACGAGTTGCAGGAAAATGTAATGAAAGAGTAATATTGAGATGTTACCACTCTTGGGTTGGGTCGCATTTTGTATACCGTTGGTAGCAAGCTTTTGAGATCCATGGGAGAACATTTTAATTAAGGAATTGGATAGGGCTCAGAGAAAATCCGCTAGGCTTTTTAACTTCGTTACGAGAACGGAATAGACGTGACGAGGACTGGAGAGGAATCGGGTTAGGAGCCACTTCATTCACATAAGAAGCAGGCAAGACTTGTATTTCGGGTCAAAATTAGTCTGGTGTGTAAACACCCTCTGTCACACACCCTAGCGGTGGCTTGCAGGGTACAAAAAAACTAAAATAGACAGATGGAGGACACTTTCATTTGCTTGCGACACCGAGGGAATTATTATGGCCCCAAATTATATTGGGCCACCACCGAGCAGACCACCGAGACAAAATAAGAGAGATAGGCACCGTGGCCAACAGATTCATGTGCCCCCACCGCACGCCCTGGCTTGCTGAATATTACGTAGATGTAGATAGCGGGAAACTACTAAATAAGTGTGATAATCTGAGCGAGTGGATGAGAGTCGATTCACCAAACCGATATACGAGAGAATAGTAATTGAAATGAGACGAAGGGTTAGACCGAGAAAGTCATCGCTGAAGTGAGTCGAAGAATATTAGGAGGACACGAAACGGGAGAACGCGTAGCAAAATGCATTTGTATGCAAATGCATGAGCGACATTAAAGAAATATAAATTATACGGAAGAATTGAAATGAATTCATATTGGATCAGCAGCTACTTCTACTTAGTACCTACAGAGCAGGATAAAACTTTCAAACTAAATGACATTTGGTCAGAGATTCTTCACCATTCATCCTATTCAACGCTATGAAATGAACCACCCGTCAATTTTTAAGATTATTGGCGATGCCCTCCACCAGCAGCGCTCAGCTGGAGTTTCGTCTTCCTTAGATCTTTCCGTTTCTCCGAATGCCGCGAAAAAAAGAATCGTTATTCGAGCGCAGTCCACTCCGCGGAAAATAGCGCTATGACGGCCACCCTATGAAGACCAGTAATCGGTCGACGAGAGGAGCAGGAAGGAAGGCGGGAAGAAGAGGGAAGGTGACGGGAAAAGCAGGCAGGGATTGAGTTGTCACGGCTTTAATGCCGTGGTAGAGGCCGGGTGGGTGGTGGGGGTGGTGGCGTCGTCGCTCGGGGGAGGGAGTGCGTCGGCCGGCGGGGGCGGGAGGGGCGGGAGGTAATGAGCGCTGTCGGTCGGCCTCTTATGCCCACTACCTTCCCGCCGGGGAATACGGCTCGTGAGTCGAGTGATTCCAGATGCCCGCGGTGAGTTTCGTTTGTCCACGCGTCCCTGCGTGTGTTTTGTGCGCTTCGCTCTTGTGAAATTGCCCAACTACCAGGGCCGATTCTCCCCAAAACCCCACCGACGAGGCGCCGACTAGGGGAGAGGGGGGCTGCAGTCAGCCACTCGCACTAGAAAAGTTTTCCCAATACCTGTGCGTATGTGGATACAGATTGCGATATCCCGGGCCCTTAATTTTTGTGGGAACGTTATATTAAATCCGTTATATGTACATTACAAATGTCCGTAAAAAGTCTTAACACGTCATTAGAATACATTATATTTACTCTATAGTATTTATTTCCTTTCTTGGCTTTTATTGTTTATTCCACCGTAATAAAATTAAGAAATACTTAAGACTGTGATTTGTGTTCCAAAGATGACGCTGTCTCATCAGCAAAATATCATGGCAAGTGAATTTAAATAGCTTTCCTCCATACATGTCGATTTAAAGATAAAGTGCAACGCCGAGAAAATGTCATCAACGTCGCTAATTGAGCGATACGCATTTACATAGTGATCACGAAAGTGACTCCTATGCTTCCTGTGTCGATGTTTCCGTGAAATTCCGGGAGGAAATAGATTTTCCGGCGCCAGAAGACATCATTTGTGAGGGGCGTGAGATGACTCCTTCCATTGTACGTTGGACTTTATAATGTTTCCGTTGTCATGGATAGTTGCTGATTCGAAAAGGTTCTCCACGTTACCAAGGGAATGAATGCTGTGGGAGAATATTTCGAAAGTTTCTTTCTCAGGTAGAGCAACGGCTGGAACTCAAAACAAGTAAAACCCCCGCAGCGCCACGCATGATAGTCGCTCGGCGTAATGCCCTCTCTCTTCGCTACTCCTACGATGGGCGATTTGTTTATGCAGTGGTGAATGCGACGGCTAAACTTGAAATCAAGGAAGCTTCGACTCCGACGTAACGGCGGTGAGCAATCTTCCAGAGAGCTACGCGGTGCACATCTGTTAATAACCGAGCCTCCAGGCGATGCCCTCGTTTTGATGGAGTGACGATCGCAGTGCGTATTCTCGGGCGCAAAAGAACATAATCCGAGGGATTCGTGTTTTCCCTTCGATCCGGACAGCAGAGGCAGAGTGGGGTGGTGATCACCGACCCCAAGCGGATGGCTTCGAGTACCCTTTCGCTTCCGTCGCCCGGTGCATTGGAGGAGGGTGGGGGGCACGTGATCTTCTGTCTCATCACCGTCGCGTCGGTCTGGTGGGGGACCGAGGGGGCTACAGGGGGCCATTCGCTTCGACCTGGTGCGTCGGCCGTGACGGACGGCTGTCGAGGGGAACTCGGCGGGTCAATGGATTGGGAGATCGATCTCGAGAAATGCTTCCTTCTTTCTTTCTTTCGTCGGTAAACATACAAGGATTCTGACCTAAGAAGCATCCAAAGACCTACGATTCTGACCTAAGAAGCACAAGAAGATTGAAGAGAAATGTGACAACATGTACGATAACGAATGTGATAACCCGATCCGTTAAATGAACCATTTTGAGTGTTTTTTGTGTGTGTGTGTGTAATCATTCCTTCAAAATATTTGAAAGGATTCAATATAGTGCCCTTAAATAGATATGAGTGGCTGCAAGGGAGAAAATAATACATACGAACAGCAATATGAACACCTAGGTATGCCATCTGGTATAGCCATTCAATTGGCAGTGCGCAAATCAGCAAATATATTCACACACCACCTCACAAATACTCATACTGAAACATTCCCATGCGCATACACACACATAATGCGCAAGCAATTACGGCCATATTTTTCATTGCCATGATTACGGAGATCAGGATACATAATATGCGTATGCCTATTTTGCATCATCATAAAATCTGACAATCAGTTGACATTACCAAGCTAGGGGTGGTTTAATAAGTTCAAACTCACCACCGAGGATGCCAAATCTCAATAAATCACACATTCCAAGCACGCATGAGGATCTTTTCGGGGGATAATCGTGATTACGCAGATGAAACGTGTTTCCATGAAAACCGACAGTTTAAGTTAGATCGGGTGTGCTAGGACGTAAAATCCAGACTAGAACCTGACGTACGACATTAAACAGCCGAGTGCATTTTTGTATGATAGAACATTCAAACATATTATAATTAGTAATGCCTGCTATAGCATTAGTAATAATTATCTGCTGATATGTACAATAGTAATGATTCAAAATCAAGACTACGACTCGTAAGTTGGAGTTAAATATTGGTTAAGTAACGTAATGCAGATCTTTGCATCAATTCAAATCGGTTTGGCAAGAGATCGGGAGGAGAGTTCAACACAGTCGGGAAATGATAATAAAGACAGCCGAGTGCGAGTTTGATGGAAAGTCGTTGAATAGCGTTCAAAATAATTGAGAAAGCATTCCAGACTCACCATTTGTAGGGTTCTGCATCCGATTCCTCCAAATGACCACTTCCTCACGGGCGTGTCCTCCTTAGAATGCGTCGTTGAAGGCCTAGGAAATGAAATCAACAGCTGTCAGGTGGAGATTGAATGGTTATTTATCGATGCATATCTTTCATAACTTACAATAACAAGTGAAACATATGTCAAATGATAATTTTTGCATTACTTCATTTCTTTTAAGATCGTTTTAACGTAAGGAGAAGTCATGGACGGTATTGTTGTTTGTGTAAGAATTAGAAAATTAGCGAGTATTTTGACTTCAGAAATTTTATCATTCATATCCTAAAATGCTATACCAATAAACTCTGGCCACACGGAGGGAGCGTCGTTGAGAATGCTCTTCGGAAGGCATGGCATTTACAACTATGTAATGTTGACTCACTCGAGCAGCTTTCGCTGTCTACGAGAAAAAATATTCTCGAGAGAAGTTTGCTTAGGAGATGGACATGTTTAAATAGTATTAATTAGACTTTTTCGCTTGATTTTCCGTGTGTATCATCTCGTGTTGTTTTTTTAAAATCAATTCACTCATTAATTGGCAGTAAATACCGTTAACAAACTTCTTCAAATTCCAGGAAAAGGAAATAACGCTGAATATGCTAACATTTGATGCAGACTTAGGGGGTGTTGGTGACCAAAATGTGATGAATGTTTAAAACCAATCACAATCCGCAATTATTATCAGGGTAGGAGAGAATACATAGATTAACTATTATTATTCCATCAATGCGTTAAAATAACTTTTATTATCTAACTTTTTTAATCCGAATATTTAAGTGCATTTAGCCGAAGTCGATACTCTGGATAAATCGGCTACTTCAAGTTACCAACTCATAGTGAGTGCTACGTAGGAGGTCGGTAAGAATTTCGACCCAAACGGTAAGAATGTATTGACTAATAAATCTACGAATTACAAAGGAAATGCACTGTATTTCAAAGAACATAAAATAAAAATGATTTCTTAAAAACTAACCAATGATCCATTCCATCTAATATCTTTGAGTCATTTACCCACGATAAAATATATTCCAGCAAAACTACATCTACATAATACCCCGCAAGCCGCCGCAAGGGCGTGTGGCGGGGGGTGTTAGGTCACCACCCAAAAAAGGAAAAAAGAAATACCGCATTACTGTAAACAGCAATACATTACTTAATGGCATGCGGGAAGGGTTTTGACACAACACACAGGAGGTTAGTGAAAGTGCATGCAATTGAGTTTAACTAATTGTTACCTAGACGCCGAGGGTGGCAAGTGGCATTTTTGTTATCTCCGAGTGTGACCCTACAGTTGTTATCCCGTATTATCCGTGGGAAGAAGGAATCCTTGAGTCTGCTAGTCCTGGCATCTATTTCCCGAATTTTGTACCCATGATCCAAGCGACCAATGTATGTTGGAGCGCGAATAATTTTCGAGACATCGGTGCTGAAACATGGGGATCTGAATTTATTTAGTAAGTTTAACCTAGCATTGAGTCGTCTTTCTTCCAATGATTCCCATCCCAACTCCATAAGCATTTCAGTGACGCTTTTCGTTTTATCGTAACAGTTTTCCACGAAACGAGCTGCCCGGCGTTGGACCTTCTCAATTTCCCGAATGAGGCCTTTTTCACACGGATCCCATACGCTACATGCATATTCTAAATGGGGCCTTACAAGAGCGTGATAACAACGTTCCTTGACCGTGGAGTCACTTCTGCCGACAATGCGTCTAATAAATCCTAATTTTTTATATGCTTGCCCGCAGACTTTACGTATATGGGTCCCCCAAGTTAAGTCTTTAGTGAATGTAACACCTAGGTATTTCACCGTATCAACTACTTCAAGGTCAACTCCAGCTAATTTGTAAACTAATCCCGTGGATCTTTTAAAGAAATTTACCACCGAACATTTATTAAGATTTAAAGGCAAGCAACTAAAAATAAGAGCAGAAATATTTATGTGCATTTCATTTAATTATTATTAAAAAAATAAAAAAGAAAACCTAAAATATCTCCAAATTTGAAATTACAATGCATCAGCGTTAATTGATTATCGAATCATCAGATGACGACCATGAATTCAACTGTGTGTGGAAAGATTTCGATTCCCGGTAGATTAAATAACCTCGATCCCATCGCAAAATATATATTGAAAACATTAACTGAGGGCCTTAATATTTCCCACGGTCTTTTTTTCTGAATCGGGGAACCGCGTGCACATGAATAGAATAGATCAGGAACACCGGAAATGTTTCAGTTTCCATTGTTCTGTAGCATCTAAATACATGAAATGAATCATCAGTAAGAAGTTCATCTTGATGTGACCTCTGAAAGCAGCTTCTTTTGTTGTTCTTTCCCAAAGAAAGATAATTAGATAAAGTAACGGAAAATGTTTAGCGTAATCTTGAGAAAATTCTTATGACCATTTACGAAAGCAGAAATAAAAACTAAATCTTAATTAAAATTATGTAACGCCTCTACGTATATTTAAACAATGTATTTGAAAAATATTTAGCCGTCCTCCCGAATATAATTATTTAGTTTGAATAATAAAGTTACCTAACACTATATTTTTTAGGTTAAATGAGCAAATTGGAACTTGGTTTCCACGAAGGCATAAATCAATTGATTTATAAAAATACAATCACATGTTTCCTCTCTCATTTACCATAAAATTAATAACCACCATTTGTTATTTTAAGTTTGGGCTAAGATGGTAAAACAAGCAATGTTCTGCTCCTTGAGATGTAGAAGACCAAAACAAGATTCATTCTAAATTCTTAACTTTGTAAATGCAGGTCGGCCAATGAAGTATATTGAGTTCTAGCAGTTGCTAATTTATTTAACGTCTCGTTGCTTTTACCACCGACGGTACAGAGCTATTAAAATTATAAGTTCCAAATTTGAAATTACTCGCTCAAAGAATTCTTTCACTATCATGCCTAGCTTAACATGAATTTTAGCACCGTTCGGCGTTGTCATTTTGACAGAATTCCTTAGTACGTCCTTAGCGAGAGGCACGTTCAAACTACATTTTCCACTTAATGTTTGAAATCACACGCCTGGAATTGGATGGAAATAAAAAACTACATGGATATCCTGGACGCTCTTTGATGTACACTCAATTCGCAGTAAACATAAATGAAATGTTTCTCTCACAAGGGAGACCATTGGCATAAATTGGAACCGTTCAATTGTGAATGAAAGAGAGAAGGAATACTCGTTTAACTAACATTAGCAACTTTGGATAGAATAGGTCGGAAGGCTCGAGTTAGCAGGTATTTCGATTCAAATGTTAATGCATACTTCGTTTGAAAAGGGACATGAAACAGAGAAAAGATGTTAATAGGCTCATATTTTTCTACCGACGGCATTTTTTCGTCTCAAAACCAGACAATTTTTTGTCTCTAAACCAGAGATGGCATTTTCATAAGCTAACAGGAATGGTAACTTTTACAAAATTTTATTTCCTATGATCTCATAACAAAGTTAATGAGTGAAGATAGGTGAATATTCCACAGAAGGGAACAAAATGCACTTGTAGAAATGGCCTGGCTCCCGCACGGGATTCAGGGATACTTAAGAAGACGACCAAATGAGATGTCTTATCCTGAAAATATAGATGAGTCTAACGAGGCGTTAAGAGCCTCTGTGGTCTGCATGTTCCACAGAAGGAGCAGTACAAATGGCCACCTCAATCCCGGGCGCATTCCTCGCTCTCAACTGGAATTTTGAGGAGACTTCCGACGACGGGTCACTGCGCACACGAAACAGCCAGACGGATATATTAACGCTTAATGATCGGCCGTCCCTCTCTCTCTCTCTTGCTGGGGCAAAACGGTTGAGATTGCTCCCAACACTAGGCTTCCCGACCGGCAAACGCCCCAGGGGGCGAAGGTGAAGGAGGGGTGAGTGCGGAGGGGGTGGAAAGGTCCGAAGGAGGCTGTTCCGGCAGAAGGGGATTAGAAAGGAGTAGAGGGGAAGATGATTCTTAAGCGGTGGGGGAGGGGGCGGAGGGGTAAAGAGCTGGGCTGGGGGATGAGAGTGGAATGTCTGTGTGGTCCCTGGCCTGCGGTGACCGAATTATGCGTGGAATGTCTGCGGACCCCTTCCAACTCCCCCGGTCCAAACACCGCTCCCCCCGACCAATCGCGGCCCCACCCGCAGCGCCCACCGAAAAAGGAATATGTATTAATATAAACAATTAAAAGCGCTTTTTTGTGAGCCTTCCCTCCCAACCTATTCCATCGTTTGCGCCTTACACCCGTTCTAGAAGACCTTACTGGGTAGGAAGGTGGCCGGAGAGGTGGGCTAAGGAATAAAGAAAAGGAGACCGAAAGGCCCTCTGCCTCCCTCTCATCTGCAACAACTTGTCGGGTCCGCGTCCTTTCGGATCGCCCGGCGAAAGGCAAGTCCGCTCCGGGACGAAAAACGGCGTCTCGAGTCGGTGAGCTCGTAAGATCTTGTCATCTCTTGCCTTCTTTAAAGGTAAAGAATAGCTCTCCTTATCCATTAAGGCATCCGAGTGGGAGATACACGCTTGCCTGCTGCATCCCGCGGGGTCACGACGTCGGAAGCGCTAGGGAGTTGCGAGGTGTTGTCGCCTCACTCCTGTTACCACTTGCTCCTCCTCGTGCCCTCTCAGTATTTACCTCAAATATAATATATGGGAGCCTCTCGGCCCAAGTCCACTGTTTACGTCACCACCCACGGGAAAAGAAAGGGTCCACTTTTACCGGTGCGACTAATAGAAGGAGCATAGTATGCATGCAGAGTGTCAATCTGCACGTCACCGCAAAAGCCTCCGCGAGGACTTGTGGCTGAGATTGATAGGTAACCGGCCAGTAGTAATTCGAGTAATCGGCGATTATGAGCATTCCTAATAATCATACTTCTGGTGGATTCGATTTGCTGTACGTGACTTCGTTTACCTTTTTTTGTCACGAATTTTGCGAGCCAAAAATTATTCTAATATTAATCTGGGTGCTAGTTTCATTCCCTGATCTTTGCGCGTTTCATGGTCGATTCTGAAGTAATAATACATACGTTTTATTATTAAGCCAGTATATAATTCACAGATGACAATGTTGTTTGACAATATTCTGGCATTTTTAGATTAAGGATTGTAAGTTTCAAAATATTCCTATTTTACTGTTCAAATAAGCTCTAAGAAACTACTAAAATGAGGTTTACTTTAAAAAAGTTCTATTTATTCATAATAATACCACTACTTACTTATTAATGTGATCTTCTCCTATCCTGAGAGTTTCCTCTTCCTTTGCCCTCTTCCTTCATGTCCTCGTACCTTCTGCCGGCCTGCATATTATTTCCAAAGCCAACTCTCATCCTTCTTTTAGCTTGATTACTGAATTTTGTCCCTTTTACGCATCACCATCTTTAACGTACCACTACCTTTCAATATCCCCTCCATCCACCTACTTGTCTCCAACTAATTTCCACCATTCTCCGAGGCACCCACACCTGAAGCCTTCAATTTATGCTTATCATTTCTCAAAGACTAATTCTCACTCCCATAATGCACCAGGCACTAGGCTGATATTCACTTCACATCGTTACTCAGTTTATCCGTCAGCAAATCTCTTCCTGCAATTACCTCTTTACCTAACGCCATTCTTCTCCTAATGCTCACATTTAAATGCACTTTTCCATCTATTAAATACTGCTTAAATGCATGAACTGCTCCACCTTCTCTAGTTTATCCCTTCCTATTTAAAGGCACAAATTAAGCATTCCTAATAATAATAGCATGACTTTTCGTGGTTAATCCTCATTCAATAACTCTCGCATTTTTCCTGAAAACAATTTAGCAATAAGAGTAATCCCTAAGCTGCCTGGCTCACTATTGTATGCTCATACGCAAAGCGCCCCGACTACTCATAAAAACTACGGGAAACTATCTCAATTCTCTTTCCTTCGGTGAACTTGAAAGTTTCATTATTTAAATGAAAAAATGAAGTTATTCAAAATCGATAACTTCTTCAGTAGTTGCATCTAGCGATCATTATCAAAACTTAGAAAAGTTTTGTGTTTTTTTTCTTAGAGGAGGACTTCTGCCTTAAGCTACGAAATCTCCCTCAGTGGCGGTATGAAATGGTATGACTTCTCTCTTTTAAGCTTTTTAGCTTACCCCCACGGTCACTCACAACGCGGACGACAGTTTCGGCGTCCGTAATACTGATCAAATTTCCCTCCAAAGAGGAGGGGGTCCACCCGAAGCAGCAATGCAGTCATCGTGTCTGTTTTGTTATTCATGATCAATCATCGGGAATTACGCTACAGCCTTCACACCTAAATGATTACTTCGAAAGGGTGAAGCAGCAAAATAATGACGAAAATGGTTTGGTTTCACGCGATGTAAGGATTGGCCGAATGAACGCCACATCACATGTCAGATATCAACTAAGAATTGAGGAAAATAACAAGTAGATTATTATACACCGGGCGTCAAAAGGTTTTAAGGTATATGATATAAAATTGGAATCCATCTGGATTCGATGGTCGAGAAACGTCAAAGTAGGGCTCCATAAGTTAACTAAAACGAGACGTTTCAGGCGTGATATGGTGGAATATCATGATTAATTAAAAATTGGCAATTTTCCACAAAATAAAATTTATGATGATGATGTAGATACATTGACGCTCACCTGCTGATGATGTAGTTACATTGAAACCAGTCGTAGTAAATTTTATTTTGTGGAAAATTGCCAATTTTTAATTAATCCATAAGTTAAGACCTGATTCCTTATTGAGGTGAATAATGAAACATGAAAAAATAAAAACTGTGGCAAAAATACTTTCAGACCTGAATTGGAAATCATCAGAGAAAATAAAATTTCAAGCTGGATGCATGTCATAGAAAAATTTGGGCACGTCCGCAGTTCTATCAGCTGTTCGACACAGCTTATGCCTTCGTCGAGTGTAAAATCAGAGACATTGGTGTCTGATGTAATGTGACCTTGAAATGGTCAATAATACGCGATTAGTAATTAAAAGCACTTAAAAGGTTCCCATTATTGAAACTACTTTTTTACTACAGCGTTTTCGATTCCCAAACGCCTAAATCAATTTGTAATGTAATGCTTGTGTTTGATGACAGACTAACCTAAATTATAACAAATTCAACGATTTGAACTTAAGCACCTATATTACGCAGAGAACATTAAAACTCACAAAAACTAATAAATTTTCCAGGTCTTCATATTTACAAAAATAATAACAAAAAGGCTGTTGTTTAATAAACATCGGCATGGGTTAGGTTAGACAATGTATCAGTGGAATGAATAAGTTAAAGATAATGGACTCGAATCAAGGTACTGACAGTGATAATGACTTATTTTTGACGATTAACATACCATGTCACGGCATTCCGACCTGGTTGATATGACAAACCACTGAATTGTAAATTTCCATAGCAAAGACATGCCTAGCACATAGAAGTGGGAGTGGTTATTGTAGTGAATCTCACCATCGAGTGTGAATAAACTTAACCACCCTTAGACAATGATGCAATGACATTTCCATCCAACTTGATAAATTTATTTTTTAAATTTATTCTATTATCTCGCATCAGACTCGCGCCAAGTGTGACATCAATACTTAACACTGTTCATCTAAATGGTATTTATTTACGTCGTGAGTTTAAAGAAAATATTGTTACGGAGCCCAGAACGGATGCATCTGAGATATAATGGAAGATGGGGCTCCAAAAAACCCATATTGCTTCATAAAAGAAAATGAACTATTTCTTGCAAGGGAAATGCTCAACTTGATTGAAAGCAGCAAGAAATGAACAGCCAGGGTTCCCTTTTTTCTCGAAAAACCGAGAGAAATGCCGAGAGGAAGGCCAAAGAGGCCTTCGGGAATATTGATGAGCGCAAAAAAAGGGCCCTTCGGTAATTAATTATGATGAAATAACTTTTTTGGTGTTTTTTTGTCACCTTCACTTCTAACCGACTTAATCCCAAATCACTTTCATTTTAAAATTTCTCTTTTTTGTGCAATTATTATTACTTATTTTAATGAATTCTACCTTTGGACTCCGTTTTGAATTTAACGAGCAAAGGGAGAAAAATTGCAGTCACCTGATGAAATGTGGAGCTACACTTTAAAGCCAACGTTGCTGTATTAGTTTACAACAATACATCACCTCTTGACTGGCGATTCGTAAAATATGGATGGCTCATCACAGGAGTTTAAATGTACATTACTATGTATACAATAATCAACCCGAAGTTCGGTTTGGTAGGTGATGATAGAGTTCATCCCGCCGACTAAGTACTACGTCGAACGTAGGGGCCAGCTCCTTTCCCTGTGCCGGTTATGGTTTCCCAGGAATATCTGGTCCCCGAAAAATCACATAGCTTGTGTGGAGCTGCAGGTGCCGAGAATACCTTGCCCGGGAATCGAACCCGGGGTCCTCTGGTCAGCGGTCTACCGCTCTACCCCCTGGACTACCGCCACCCACATGTATATGTATGTGTGTGTGTGTTGGGTTGTGCCTCTGGATGGCTCCATATTCGCTTCATAGTGGCACTGGAAGATCGCATTTTTGGCCGGATAATTTCCAGAGCCTATTACGAGTAAAAACGAGTAGAATGACACGCATTCATGGATTATGCACAGCAAGAAAGTTGTATGTGCATTTATTGATCGTGAGTAACGACACGGCAGAGTAAAGAGAGGGAAGTTGTAGGTTAAGAGGTAATTTATGGTGAACAAAAAGTTTTAAATACTATAAAAACAATGCCTGAAAATATTACGGCGGGTGTGGAAACGATTGGCTGACTAGTTTGAAATGAAGCATGAATCAAAACGAGAATTCATAATATATACACGGCTAATGATTTGTTTTTAGATCAAAGTGAGATAAACGGGCATTAATGAAATGCAAGACTCGGCGATATATTCGCGCTTGTTTTCCTATAAAACCAATTTAAAGTATTTATGAGGGAGAGCCCCCACGGCATATGCGGGGAAAACATAAAACATGATGTGGGTTCAAATGCATATCACCATGCATTTACAGATTTACAACTGGCAATTGTTCAACTAGCATTTAAAGTTTTATTTATTTGAGAGAATAGAATAACAACCACTAATTGAGTATAAACTACAAAAATAATTGAACAAGTGAATTATGTGTGTACATTGGTAGAATATTTGCGAAGGAGTTCAGAATAGAATGAGAGATAAAAAACGTTAAAAAAAGGTTGATCTAAGTAAGCGGCGTACGTGTACAATTACTGGTTTTTCAAGGAAGCGAAAATTAAAATGAGCGAATCCTCAATCTACGGTTAACAAAATACGATGGGTTCATTTTAATAATCAAACCACTTTACTTTTCCACATAAACTTTTTGGAAAAGTAAAGTGGTTTGATTATTAAAAGTCAGTAGGAAGATTTTCCACCAAGTTACGCCAGAAACTGTTTTATTTACGATGGGTTCAATTAGTAAAACTAATTATATTATTTTGCTACCTTGCATCTGAATGCACAGCTAATACGCTACCATTCCAAGTGTGAAACCAAAATAGCGACATGCAGATGCTATGAGACCAAAAGTCAAAATCTAGAAACTGCTCATACAAGGATTATATAAAAAGTATCGATAAAAAGTTTTTCCTGACGTGTGCGCGAAGTGCTGATTTCAGACAGCCAATTAAGTGTGCGCATTATTGCAGATGGTATTGGAATTAATAAGATGACTTTACGCACACCATTATCACTGAAAATTCATCAGTGCGAAAGATCTGCGCTAAACTCGTTCCGAAGGTCTTTGGACGGACGAGCAAAAGCAGTGTCCAGCGTCTACTTGCGAGGACCTTGTGCAACGCTTCGAAAAAGACCGTGACTCTTTGGACAGCCCCGACTTGGCATCAGCAGACTATTTCCTAAAAAGTGAAATCCTCACTTGAAGGACACCACCCTAAAGACCGTCAAGAATCTTACACGCGTACCCTTAAGGCCCTTCCGGAATCCGCCTACTAGGGTGCCTTCGAGTCGGGGAAAAGCCGCAAGGGCAAAAGTGCGTCGAGGCTCAAGGGATTTAATTTGAAGAATTTCGAGGCGTTGTAGAGATATCTGAGATCTATTTTTCAGAATATTTTTCTGATACCTTTTATACAAACCATGTACATTCATTTTGGATTAGTATTTAAAGCAAGAAAAAAACAACAACATCAGATGACTGAAATTAAATAATGAAGTTACTCGATGGAGATGGTATACTCGTTCGTATTACTGAAACTCATCTGGGCAGGAAAGATATTTAAGCTGCTAATATCTAGAATGTATTCCAGATTGTACATCTTTTCATTCAAATGTTAAATATTTTCCAGAACCTACATAGTATTTGACAACATTAGTACCCGCCAATTTCTTATGTCTGCAATTCAACGTTCCGACATACCAATCACCCAAACCAATTCGAATATCTGACAATGACTGGTGAACAAGGTCGGCTAGCATTAATATGAATCAGAACAAATACTACATTCATTGCCTGTTGGCACAAATATTTAAGTGTAAGTCTAAATGGTCACTTTCGCCGCTCTACATAATGTGCATGTGCTTTCTTTCGTCACCGTTTCACGGTTTGGCGAGGATGAGGTGCTGCGGGAAGTCTTACGCATAGCAATGGCGTGTATGTCGGCCGGTTGCAGTATTTCCATACTTTCGCTGAGCACTCCTCCAGCCACGCCACTCTCTCGAGCAACCAGCCAAGAATTGGGTAACGGAGGTCGCACTCACTCTTTCGAGAGCAACGCTCGATCCCAAAGGGGGGGAGGGGGTGGCACCCCATGCGTCGTGCCCTATGTGAGGAAATTAGAAGGCCAATAATGCGGACCCCCGCTCACTTCTCAACACTATGAATCCCCTTCCCATATCTAGTTGTTCGCTTTTTGCTCTGAAAATCCCTCTCCGCAGGACTTTTAATCACTTTCCTCATAAGACGCTGAAATAATCTGCCCACATGGTCGACTCAATTTAACTGCATCAAAGTGATGGAGCTGCTTTACACCTCACCTGCGTATGTCCGCAATTTGAGAGGAGTCTGCTCAACCGAACCGAGGAACTTGATTTTATCCCACACGTAGGCGACCATTAACTTAAAATTATTATTATATGGTAATCTACCGGTTAGGGCAGGTTTTGGATGAACACAATTACCAAATAAATATTTTTGACTCCAAACAAAACACAATCCAGCGACCTACTCTACATCCGGTCTCTCTTCATCTCTGTGTACTTCCTTCCTCCCTTCATCTCGTCTAACATACCCATCCTGTTCCTACCCTTTCCTCGTTTGCCTAATATTCTCCCCTCTATTATATTCTTCAACATCCCCCTGCCGCTCAATATCCATTTTTCCTGCCTCCATAGGATTTCTCTCAACAAACCCCTCTCCTCGCCCACCATACCTAGTACTTCCTAGTACTTTGTTTTCCTTTCGGTCCATTTCACCTTCTCCATTCTTCTCCACACCCACATTTCAAAAGCCTCCAATCTACGTCCATCCTCCTGCTTCAGTGACCATGTTTCCGCGCCGTACATAACTATGCTCCATATTAAAGTTTTTACGAGTCTTTTCTTAACTTATTCAACGACCCCGTCATCAGCTCCCTCCTCCTTGTGAAAGCCTCTTTGCCCAGCGCAATGTTTCTTCTTACGTCCCTACTACTTTGACCGTGTTGGTCCAAAACACTTTCGAGATACGTAAACTGTTCTACCTGCTCTAGTTTGTCCCCTCCTATTTTAATGTTCAGCTTAGTCTTTTTCTGTCTGGAAAATCGAATAACCTTTGTTTTATTAATATTTATTCTCATCCCATATCTATCACACTGAATTTCCAATTCACTCAGAAATGCTTGCAACCCCTTGACTGACTGACAAACCAAAACCTGGTCATCAGAAAACCTAACAGATTTTACGGATTCCCCTCCGACTTTCACCTCCACCTCCAGCTCTTCCCGTGCTTCCTTAATCATTTCCTGCACATATAAGCTAATAAATAACAAATTTTCAAAAGGGAAAAACCGCTAAATATGACAACACTACATGAAGGTCCAGGGAAAAATAATTCAAACCTATTTTGACAAAGTAAATCCTCAGTTGAAAATACAAGGATACAGAGCACATGCAACTCACATGCGAATCTTAGTAATCGAAGCGTATTTTAGAAAGTATGAATTAATATGTTTTCCGGAATATTTCATTTGAAAGGGAACACACACGACGAAGAAATATTTTATTGCCCCCCTGGAACTGCAGCTGTTTTCAAAAGAAATTTCCGAATAAATACCGCGTAAATTTGTAATCAACTTATTATTGCACTAAACACAACAAGGGTGGGAAAATAAAAAAAATAAGAGGACTAAAATGATTGATGCTAATTAAGGTAATACAAAGGCACGAAAACACACCACGACCTAAAAGCTATACTCTATGATATGCCATTATAAAATTAAAAAGGGGTTCTAGTGGTATTCATATTTGAAATAATAGACAATTCATTTGCTGATGCTACTCCAAGGTTTTGCAAAAGTAAAGTCATTTACTTATTGGAAAGCAATTCCAGTATTCGAAAGATCATTATGTATATCGAGGCAATGATGAGAAGAGTTTAAGCCAGGATCTTAAATGATGTTTTGTATTGGTGCTAGTCTTGGTCTTGTCTTTCCACTAAAATACACCGAGCAAACCACACAAAACCCATTTTGCTATTGGCGGGTCAAAATAAGTAAAATTGTACGCATGCAGGGCCATATATTGGTGGTTTTCGAAGGCACTAAAGTTATTTCTTGATCCAGTAGCCGTTAACCTGTCGGTGACTGAAGACAACGAAGTCCGCGAAAATCGCAGCTCTCGCCATTTGGGAAGTTCGTGCTGTGATTCGATTTTTACATGAAAAACATCTAAGCCTGCTCAGACTCATCGGCAGTTGTGCCTAGTTTATGTATCAACAGTTATGAGTTAAAAAATGATTAGACAATTGTGTCGATACGTCCAAAATGGCCGCACAAATGTGCAAGACGAAGAGGGGAGTGGCAGGCCGAGTACCCAGGCTGGTTTAATCGTTCAACAAGTGGACCAAGGACTGCTTTCTGATCCACGATCGACGTGTCCACACACACACACATATATGTATACGCAAAAGATTTTAATCCTATAAATTTACCCACGCTCGTAGGTATCAACAGGAAGACCGCATTAGGAGTTTGGAACAATTTCAATGAAGTGCAACTTTACTCTTACTTACTAATTTTTGAACAGTTCTGAAAAACCACGATCAATATACTCAATTTACTTTTAATTGCATGATATATTTTAGTACACCAACACCATGTTATTATTTATTTTAAAAAATGTTATTGAAAAAATGCTTTGACTCATAAGTTGCCTCAATTTTCCTAATTATACCATAAGCCAAAGCTTATTTCATTAAACTATGTTTTTTCACATAAAATCACTTGGGCTCTTAGCCACACGTCGGAAGTCGACCTTGCGCGTATCCAGTGAAAAGAGAGGGAATAGGAATTCAGCGCGGAGAGGTGGGTTCTGGAGGAGAATGGCAGAAGTGAGGAGGAGGAGGCTCTGTTATGGGTGGAATCCATCATTACCGAGTCGCGTGTTAAGTCTTAGGATACCTCTATGAAATGAGGAATGCAGCCCGTTCCACGGACTCCTCCCTCCCCGTTATATCCCTCCCGCCTCTCCTAGGGCACACACCGCCGTCCTACAATAGTTCCAACACTTTTTCTTCACCTCACGCCCCTGCGGAAGAACAAACAAGTCGACCCACGCCGCTGCCTCTCTCTCCACCCCCCCACTCCCTCCCCCGCGCCCCGTTTTTTATTCCAGTTAAATACCGCCCTTCCCCTCCAATGCTCTCATCAGTCGCTCGGAAGGAACCGTCCTCACCCCCCTCCTCCCCCCTCCCTCTCTCTCTCTCTCCTCCATTCTCTCCCACCGCCCTATCTCTTCCCCTTATCTCTTCCCCTCACTCATTCCCATCCCCTCCCCGACACTTCCCTCCCTCCACCTTTCTCCTCCTCAGTTTAACAGTTTTTTGGTGAGTGCTCTCAAATATATCTCACGCTATATTATAAAATTGCTTGCATTTTTTCTTCCTGTTATTCTTATTTCGGGAGAGAACAACGTTATTCCAGTGGACGCGATTTTTATAGATTTTAAGAATGCCTTTGACCAAGGACCTCATAGTAAACTACTCGCAAAAGCTAGAAGCATATGGCATAGATAAAAATATCCGGGATTGGATAAAAGACTTTTTGAACGGTGGGGTACAAAGAATAGTTATATGTGGAGCTAGCTCCAATGCAGTAGAAGTTCCTTCAGGGGTTCCTCAGGGAAATGCTATCGGACCTCTTTTTTTCCCACTTTACGTCAACGACATTGAATCCATATCCAATAGTAGTATACGCTTATTTGCCGACTTTGCAGTGGTGTATCGAGACATCCGTGATCCTGAGGACATAGGAGCTTTGTCAGATGACCTATATCCACCATATCCTTGACCCTCCATCTAGGGTCATACTATATTCGGATCAAAATTAGTCATATGTGTACCTGCCCTGCCACACACCGTAGCAGTGGTTTGCAGGGTACATATATAAGAAATAAGATAAATAATCTGTATGAGGGAAGGAGGGTTAATACTGGAGTATGGTCAGGTTGTGTCTCGGGCGTGGCAAAAAATGTAGGGGTATTATCCTAAGTTTGTGTACATCCAAAACCTACTTTGAACGGTGAACTGCCATTTTAATAAAAAAAGTAAAGCACGAAGAAATACTCAGAGACTATGCATTTCCACAGTGAAAAATGTATTGTGTCGACTAGTTTTGCATCTCTGCCGTGCATCATCTGGAATGTAGAGTGTAGCGAAACTAGGCGACAGTAATGAATTATTTCCTGGGAAAACACAGAGTCATTTATTCTTTCTTCGTGCTTTACAAATGGATTTCCATTAAGTATTGGCCTCAACCATCTTCTACACAAAATAAAATACATATGACTTCTCTTGTGCCCCATAAGACGGCTTGGTATAACGCCACATTCCCAAATTTTGAAATATTTTTGAAATTACGAATCAGTTATGGCATGATCCTATTGTTCCATACTTTACTTCGAAGGCTGTCGTGCAATCTTCTCAACTATGAGGCTTTTCTGAAAATTCAACCGGGATGCAGAATGCGTTAACTTCTTTCTAGATTCAGATTTTTAGTTTTTTCGGACTCCCTACGTTCGTTCCTAGAGATCGCCGTATGTATCGCCAAAATGCCGAGCAATAGAATACCTTGCTTTCGGACCTTTTGTGCCTCTCCGACGATTTCCTCATTCAACGAGCCTTCAAATTTCAACGCTCCTCGGTTGAAATATCTCGACGGAATGTAATTACACGGGTCGTTACCTAAAACGGCTGGAAAATTACATCTGTCTTCCCAAGCCGAGCTTAAGTTGTCTCCTATGCTAATGAAAACATAAATTTATGCCGAGGACTAGGAAATCTCATTTTCCATCGTATCTGGACTCGGGAAACAGAATTCACAAGGCATTAATCCATTAAATATTGTACGACACGCAACTTAGCGTTTACCTGGAAAAGGCAAAGTGTTATTTCCTATAAGAAATGGGACACGTTTAATTAATTCGAAGATTTAATTGCCTTTTTTTGTTAAACTATCCTGTCACACTGGGCCAATGTTAACATTGGTTACTCATGCTCTTATAGAGTCTTTAGTAAGGGTCCGGATGACACAAATGAAACAAAATTACAATTAAGATTGTAGTTCGAGAGGCCTCTCGCCTAAAAATGCTTAGCTACACGTTTAAGTGTAGTCCATATTCTACAAATATTGTACGCAAGTTTAGCTATAATGTTATAAACATACAATAGTTATAAACTTTGCGTTTTAAATTTTTATGCAATATTTTTAGCCGCAATTAAAGTATTTTAAAGCATTTTCACAAGTGGAAAACTCATCGATAGTGATTTTGGGACAATAAACCATGGTAAAAATAATTATACAAGCATGTATTCTAAAATATATGCCATGTGAACTGGGGTTATTTAAATTTGCTTTACGATAGCTTGCTTTTACGGCATTCATTTCCTGATAGAAGCTAACAAATGAGCAAACTTATGTCCAGGATGCTCATATGTATACATGTGCGATAAAAGTCACATTTCATAAAGCAGCAAGCTGTTATTTATTTTATTTATTTATCTACCCTGCAAGTCGCCGCTAGGGTGTGTGGCAGAGGGTGAATACACACCAGAATACTTTTACCCTAACATGACCCTACCGCGGTGGAACAATATTATTATGATCCCTAATCATTAGTGGAATAAATGACATTTTAAATCTGTCTATTCTACACTTGTCTCTCCTTATATCTGTCTATCCGTAGTAAGATGGGTGCAATAATACATTTGCAATATCACTGCTAAAGAGATGTCCTTCCAATTCATGCAAGAGCTTCAATCTGTAATTTAACGAATAATGGATCGTAGCACTTTTCCATTTGATATTATCAAGTGGAAAAGTGCTACCATCTATTATTCATTACGTTCGATTTCCACCACATCACGCCTGAAGCTACTCAATTTGTTTTGTAATTTAACCTTCGCTCCGTGAGTGATTCCCAGCCTAGGTGCTATAATATTTTGTATAGGCAACTAAGTTTATCATAACTGCGTTTCACAAATGTAGCTCCTCTACGCTGTGCGCGATCCAATTCGTCAATGAATCAAACTCCGTGAGAATCCCATATTCCACGAACGATAAGGGATCATAATAACATTGTCCGACCGCAATAGGGTTATGTTCGATTAAAAATTAGTCTGGTTTGTATTCACCCCCTGCCACACACCTTAGCTGTGGCTTACAGAGTGCATAAAATAAATAAAAAATAATAATACTGCATTTGAGCTGACTAAATCTATGACTACTCTTTGTACCCGACCAACTGTTTGTACCCGACCAAAATTTCCTAAACTCAAAAATACTATATCTAAAAAATTATGTAATCCTTTCTAAATTTTAGCTTTTTTTTGGTTAGCACGACACTCAATTATTGTTCCTCTCGTTTATATCTTTAATACTGAAAGTCTGCCATTCGACTAACACTCTTGTTGAGTACTAATACTGTATCTTTACATCAGAGGATCTTTCATTTCAAAACCAAATAGCTAATAATAAAACTTTTCACTTAGCCAATTCTATTGAACAATATCTTTTCCTTCTTACTTTTCGCGGTTTTCAAGAAACGCATGCAACACATGTCTCTCATTCATCCCGAAGGACCTCGTTGATGGGTGGATAAACAAACCTTGAATATGTGAAGGGTAAGTAATATCGCAACATTTGTATGTCGCTTTTTTAAGTTTCCCCATCACACCGGGTGCCTTTCCACTCGGCCGTCAGATCACTACTGTTATTTAAGCGCCAGACGTGAGAACTTAAGGAGACAATGGAGGCATCAGGTGAACTAGGAGACTCTCAGGGGAAGAGACGGCGCGGGCCCCTTCGAACTCCTTTCCCCGCCGCGTGCGTGATTCCATCTCGCCCGGCCACAGTGCCCCATAAATTGACTCATAAGAAAACGTTTTTGGGCATGCGTGGTCCTCGGGAGATTTCTATCAATGTATTGGGGTCGACACATTAAATCGGTGTCCGATCGGGGGGTCCGACCCGGTGACTTGAGACCCCGCCTCCCTTATATGGGGCCCTCGGGTGGCGGCCACCAGAGACGCGTGCATCACACACCCCCTCCGAAGGAACTGCAGTCTCTCTGGCTCATCCGCTCCGGCGCGGCATCCCAACCTTGCCATTTTAATCTAATGGAGAGAAGCGGAGATAATTGCGAGCAGAACTATCCCCCGCAGCAATCTGAAAAAAACATGGATATGCGTTCTCGTCAAGGTGGGATTTCGGAGGGATTCGTTAAAATTGATTGATAAATTGGAAGGACGTCTCTTTAGCAGGAATGTTGGCTTTGTATTATTTCCTCCATTGTGCTACGGTAGGAGAGATTGTATCAGTACAATTAAAGTTTGTAAGTGTAGAGCAGGCAGATTTAAGGTGCCATGTTTTCCACGAGCAATAAGGGATCACTATAGGGCAATCACCACGAGCAATAAGGGATGTGGGGAGAGGGGAGCAGATCTGATTAGGAGACATGTTTTACATCGGGGGCGATTGCAGGTAGGGGAAATATGTGGAAATTTGTCAGGGCGGGGTGTCAAAGGGTTGGTGGATCTCAGAAGGTTTCTGAGATTGGCTGGTCGTCCGTAAGCGACAGAGGGGCATTGGGGCAGTAAGGAGTCCTATGTAAGGAGGTAAGATCTGCTCCCCTCTCCCCACATCCCCTCATTGTCCCTTCACCCTGTTCCCACGCTAATTGCCTCTCAAAAAATATTATCTATCTTTTGTCGTACAAACAATGCACCTCATTCTACATAGGCGAATGCATTACCCCCTTATCCATCCGAATGAACAATCACCGCTAATCATGTAATTCTGCTTCACTGTCTTCTCTTCCTATCCCTTTACACGCAAGTTCACACAACCTATCATTTGACGAATGCTTTTTCCTAACAGTTCTAGAATCCCTACCCGATTCAGCCACCAACATAGAGGTGAGAACTCGCGAATCCGCATACATCCTATATTTCCGATCCTTTAAAATTCCCACCCTTAACCACCATCTTTAATTTCTTTCCCAACAGTCCCTAAACCTTCCGCCCCCCCTCCCCTCCCCAGGCACTCTTCCCTCAAAACCTCTCAGTCTGACCTGAAGAAAGACTCGGAGTAGGCCGAAAGCTTAAATCATCTACAGTGTGAGTGTCCTTTTACGTGTTATCTGTTTTATTCTGTGTTCTATTGTGCCGTCCAAAAGTTATATTGCTCTCGTGAGTACTTCCGCATCATCTATATATATATATATATATATATATATGTATAATCTTGAAAATGACGCTCTCCGGCGACGCACAAACACACAAACACTAAGATAATAGATATTACACACACAGAAACATAAAAGAAGGACACTTAGAGTAGATATTTACGTTTCGACGGCACGGCCGTCGTCATCAGAAGCTGATGACGACGGCCGTGCCGTCGAAACGAATATATCTGCTGTAAGTGTCCTTATTTTATGTTTCTGTGTGTGTAATATCTATTATCTTAGTGTTTGTATATATATATATATATATATATATACACATTCAAACACGAAATACCGCCATATGGCGAATAAATATTCATTCAAATTGAAATAGAGATAAGGAAAATGGTAAAGGAACACATATAAAGGACAAACATAACAGAGGTGGGGATGGCGGATGCGAGCAGATCACGAATGTAAAAATATTTTCCTCGACCGGGACTTGAACACCGGATCTCTCCACTTGCCGGGCGGATGCTCTAAACCACCTGAGCTATCGAGGAAGAGTACTTTTACATTGAAATCTGCGATCTTATAAGGCGCCAAAGTGCTCCGAATCATTGCCAAGAAGATGGCGTTAGGGAGCTGTTACACCCACCAAAGGAGAAATTGACAAACACAAGAGGAGAATGGACAGTAGGTTAGCAAGCATACAACATCATAAAGGATAGGAACGGTGCGTTTCATGGCACGCATAGCCAGAAGAAGAGACGAGCCACATTGGCCAAATACACATTCTTCTCACAGTCTCTTCTTCTGGCTATGCGTGCCATGAAACGCACCGTTCCTATCCTTTATGATGTTGTATGCTTGCTAACCTACTGTCCATTCTCCTCTTGTGTTTGTCAATTTCTCCTTTGGTGGGTGTAACAGCTCCCTAACGCCATCTTCTGGGCAATGATTCGGAGCACTTTGGCGCCTTATAAGATCGCAGATTTCAATGTAAAAGTACTCTTCCTCGATAGCTCAGGTGGTTTAGAGCATCCGCCCGGCAAGTGGAGAGATCCGGTGTTCAAGTCCCGGTCGAGGAAAATATTTTTACATTCGTGATCTGCTCGCATCCGCCATCCCCACCTCTGTTATGTTTGTCCTTTATATGTGTTCCTTTACCATTTTCCTTATCTCTATTTCAATTTGAATGAATATTTATTCGCCATATGGCGGTATTTCGTGTTTGAATGTGTATTTGGCCAATGTGGCTCGTCTCTTCTTCTGGCTATGCGTGCCATGAAACGCACCGTTCCTATCCTTTATGATGTTGTATGCTTGCTAACCTACTGTCCATTCTCCTCTTGTGTTTGTCAATTTCTCCTTTGGTGGGTGTAACAGCTCCCTAACGCCATCTTCTTGGCAATGATTCGGAGCACTTTGGCGCCTTATAAGATCGCAGATTTCAATGTAAAAGTACTCTTCCTCGATAGCTCAGGTGGTTTAGAGCATCCGCCCGGCAAGTGGAGAGATCCGGTGTTCAAGTCCCGGTCGAGGAAAATATTTTTACATTCGTGATCTGCTCGCATCCGCCATCCCCACCTCTGTTATGTTTGTCCTTTATATGTGTTCCTTTACCATTTTCCTTATCTCTATTTCAATTTGAATGAATATATATATATATATATATATATATATGTATATATATAAATTCACTGATAGTCATAACAAACACAGACCAAAACACACAAAAGAGGGACTCACTGGTTCTCGAATTTTCCGTGGTTCTCGAATTTTCATATATATATGTATATATATATATACATATACATACAAATATATGGAGATGCGAGAGGTGGTGGCATAGGGAGCAGAGTAGCCGAAAGAACGATTGGTTTGAGAGCAATAAAATCTAATGAAATTGGACCTGAGTAGATGGGAGGTGGCATTTTCGAATTGATTGCTTTCCCTTAAAGTCGGCGCGTCTGAATTCGCGTCTTAACTATGCGGCAGAAGCACTCGGTCAGCCCAATCGAAGCGATTAATGGGTTTCGATCCTTTATTTTTAAGGACGATAAAGGACCGCCTGAAAACCACATAATTGATTTCAGTTCTTTCTTACTCCAAATTATGAAATGATACGAGAATTCGGGTGATACCAGGCCACTTAAAAATTAATGCCTAAGTGAAATGACCCTTAAGGACAAGAGAATAGAATTGGAAGTGTGGATATGCTGAGATTCTGTGCCCACTTTCTCCAATCCAACCTCGTCCGCCAACAGGCCTCTGGCTATACTTCTCCTGTTATGAAGCCAAAACGAAAAATAATAACTATACTACTCTCGGCTGCAGATAGCAACAATGACTTGAGAAATAAAAAATACGTGAAAGACAATACACAATCAACTTAATTTAACTAGAGTTTAACATTTGATCGAATTATTATGATTCGGATAGCTACTCAGAACCTAAAAATATACGAGGGTCATCCGGAAAGTAGTACCCGTTCGTGCCGCATGAAGTGCTGACGACGCGAGTAGCCGCTGGACGAGGTCAGATAGCTTTAGTGGCTTGTCTGCCTTCTCTGAGCCAAGTTGCGTGACGCTAGCATTGCCTGTGTTGTTTCTGTGATTATTTACAATGTTTAAAAAAATTGAGAACGCCGCCAGTTGTGAAGTGAGGCCAGTGATTAAATTCCTCAATGCAAGAAACGTTCGCCCATGTGATATTCATCGCCAATTAAAGGAGGTGTATGGAGACAATGTAATGGACGAGTCGTCTGTTCGGCGGTGGTGTCGCAACTTCAACATGGGGAGGGGGAACACACACGACGATGAGCGTTCGGGGAGACCGTCTGTCATTACAGACCAACTGGTGAGCTCAGTTGACGAATTCGTGAGGAACGATCGGCGCGTCACAATTGATGACATCTGTGAGCATTTTCCCAATGTTTCTCGAACAATTGTTCATGAAATTGTTAAACACCATCTGCATTATGCAACAATTTGTGCAAGATGGGTCCCTCGCATGCTTACAGATGAGCACAAAACCAAGCGTATGGCTGCAGCACTGACGTTTTTGGGACGTTATTCTGATGAAGGAGACTCTTTCTTGACTCGCATAATTACTGGTGACGAAACATGGGTTTGTTATGCATCACCTGAGAGTAAACGACAGTCAATGGAGTGGCATCATGCTCATTCACCATACAAACCAAAAAAATTCAAGACAGTTCTGTCCACCAGGAAACTCATGGCAACCATTTTCTGGGATCGACGAGGTGTATTGCTTATTGATTTTATGGCCCGTGGAGACACTATTAATGCCAATGCGTATTGTGAAACATTAAAGAAATTACGGCGGGCAATACAAAATCGGCGGCGAGGTCTATTGTCTACTGGTGTCATTCTCGTTCATGACAATGCCAGGCCTCATGCAGCTGGGATAACACAAAAACTTTTGCAGCAATTCAAATGGGAAACTTTCGACCATCCACCGTATAGCCCGGACTTGGCCCCTTCAGATTTTCATCTCTTTACAAAGCTTAAAGACTTTTTGGCAGGAAAAAGATTTGACAGCAATGAAGAACTTAAAGAAGGAGTGACCCTGTATCTCAATGAGCTGGCGGCGAAGGACTATGCAGCAGGAATACAGAAACTTGTCACACGTTATGACAAATGCCTTAATTTGCTTGGAGATTATGTTGAGAAATAGTTTAAAGTATCCTCTTTCAAATAAAATTTTTTATGTTTGTTAATATTTACTTTTGTGTCTTTATTTCACGAACGGGTACTACTTTCCGGATGACCCTCGTAATACTAGGAGAAGAGAAAGGAATTCATGAGATAGGCAATTATTTCGCTGAAAATTTTCGGGGCTCACGGACTTGGTAAAGGGTTGTAAAAGATAGTAACTGTAGCAAATGGCACCATGTGCGTCACACTCTCGAACTCCGCCTTGTTTAGTGAAGGCTGCAGAGGGAGACGGGGGCACGAAAGTGCATCATAGCGCTCGAAGGGGGTGATTCGTGACATCCTCCCTTTTGTGATTCATTCCCTTAAGGCTCTTGACTCCTCATTTCCTATGATTGTTGAGTGGAGGATAAGACTAATCACACCGGAGGCTTTGAGTGAAAACGTATTATGGAAGCTTCAGTAACAAAAATGAAATCGGCTGAAGTTTTACGTCGTGCCATTCCCTCCTGTTGCTAAGGTTTAACAGTGACGTCTTGGCTTATTTCGCGAATCATCCCCTAAATTTACACAAGGCATGGAAAACATATAAGTAATCACAGCCTTGTGTTTTCATGTGGTATCTATTTAAATTACCATAATATTCGATCAATTTCAAATAGTGAAACAAATTAATTGATTCCTTTTTTAAATTAGTCTATTTTTATTACTGTTTAGGGCAAATTAAGAAGGACTTCAGTGCATTGAATCCTTAAAAGTGTCTCCTCACCATAGCACAACTATTCAGTTAAAAAATTAGGAAAAATCATGAGAGACCTTTTCGAAATTCTAGCGATGATAAACGAGGACTCGAATCATCAAGGAAAATCGATTTAATACTCTATTAATACGCTCGAATTACAGGCAGAATTACAGGAATTACCTGTATATATATATATATATATATATATATATTTCAATATAATACACCATAATAAACAGATGGCCCTACAATGAACAGAAAGATATAAACTTGGACGCTCAGAAACATTGGCATAATTAAAAAAGCGATATAAAGTGTAGTCAATATCAATAAAGCAGATTAATATTTCCACGCAGTGAAATACTAACAATCACATTTAATAATGTGCATTTGATGCATTGAACATAATAAAAAATTTGTTATCTAAAATATCGAAAAACATTTCTTAATCACACATTTCAATAGTATCACCGTGATTCGCCCGAGGTAAGACAACACGATTCATAAACGTTAATCAGAAATAAACTTAAAGGCTGATTTATAAATTAAAATAAAGTCGCTCATTCTGGACATTTCTTCCATGGTTCGTCCGGAAAATAATTGTACTGATTTTTTCCCGCGCCCAGCACCGCTCTGACGGGCTGCGATTGGAGGGGGGTATGTTGGCAAGCGACGCTGAAAAAGGCAGTCGTCTCTGAGCTGTGGTGTAGTGAGGAGCTCGCGTTATTCCATCAAATTTGCGGTAAAGCTTGGGAAATCGTCTACCGAAACTGTCGGTATGATTAACCAGGCTTACGAGGAGTCAGTCATGTCCAGAAACATGATCTTTCGGTGGCACAAGATGTTCGTGGAGGGCAGAGAAGAGGTCGACGACGAACCACGGCCTGGACGCCCATCAACGACACTCACCGACGGAAACGTGCGAAAAGTTCGCGATGTACTGAACTCTGATCGTCGTCTTAGTGTTCGGATGATAGCAGAGCAGTGTAATGTGCCAAAAACAATAGTGCACGAGATTATTAGGGACCAATTACAGATGCGAAAAATTCGTGCAAAGTTGGTGCCGAAAGTGCTCAGTGATGATCAAAGACTCAATTGTTTGGAAATCGCGACACAACTTGCGGATCACTGCAAAAATGATCCACATTTTTTGGAGAACGTCTAGAGACTTCTTTCTGTTCCCGAAGATAAAGAGGAGTTTGAAAGGAACGCGATACGGGACTTTGGACGCCGTCAAAGAGGCCGTGACGACGTGTCTTCGAGAGGTTCCCGATGATGCCTTCGCGGGAGCGTTCCAGGAATGGGAACGCCGTTGAAACAAGTGTATCGACTCACAAGGGTCCTATTTTGAGGAATATTAGCTTAAGATATGTAAAAGTGTAATAATTTTTTTTTCCTGAGCTCAGTACACTTATTTTCCGGACGAACCCTGTACATCAGTTTTACACCTGAAGTTGACTTATTTGTATCATAGCCTCAGAAAACAAAATATCATTTGCAACAGTGCGCAAAAAAGAACTCAATGTTACAAGTAATGTTTCATAATTATTACGTATGGTGCACAGATAATTAGAAGACTAGAAAATGTCCTCAGCCATTCATTTCGGCAAAATATGACGAGTCTAGGGGCCTCATCTAACATATTACAGAAGGTATCTTGATTATATTTCTCCCGAATATTTTTTTTTCCAAATAAACAAGGATCAGTCATGTGAAAAAGTAATAAGCGGAAGAAGGATTTTAATGCCGGAGGTAAGGGCGCGTAACTTAAGATGTGCACATACGTGGGTGGTCTGAAAAGTTTTAACTAAAAAATGTCTGAAAATTGCAGAAACAATGTCTTGTATCTTTTTTGGGTCGGAAACTTTTCAGACCACCCTTGTACTTTGCAGTTCCCTCTCCTGGTGTAGAAATTCATTCTTACGCAAAATATATTAAATATAATAAGGAGGTATTAATGCCTTTCACCCCCTTCCCATTCCGCGTGGACGCTGGGTGGAAAAGTCACGTTTGACGTTACGTAAGGGCACACGCCCTCGAGCTGATTTCCTTCCCTCCCTATGCCCTATCCTCGCATTTATTTCGCTTCTGAAGTTTTTTGAAATTGTTTCATACTGGTTTTCTCCTAATATTCCTTGTCTCGAAAGCCTCCTCAGCCACGTTCGCCATGACTTTCTCGGGTCACCCCTCAAACCATTCATTATTCTCTCATTCGCCTGTTTAGTGATTCGACTCTCATCCATTCTCTTTACGTGACCAAACCAGTGAGGACACTTTTTTATACTTGTTTAAAACCGGTGCATCCAATCCACATTCTTTCATTCCTCATCCCCATTTATCCTATTTTTACCAACCCCTTCCTCCCCCCGTCACACAGGCACACCGCATTTAGTAGATTTTCATGCCTCTCCTAGCATACCCTAGTTTCTCTTCCACACAATTACGTGGGGAGGAGTGCACCCGCTGCATTTGAAAATAGTTCATTTTTTACATGCTCATACAATGCAACCAACAATATTTCTGCCGAAACTTTATATCTCTTCGTCTATTCTTAAATTTTCCAAACATAATCGGTCAAGGTATACAAACTCGTCCACTTGTTCAATTATTGCAAGCATACTAATAAACTTCCCTATCAGACCCTATTCATTTGGATGCATTCATCCTAAATGTCATAGACTCTGAAATCACTGAAATTATTCAGGCTCCTAGTAGGTCTTTTGGACCCTGAGACATCAATGATGGCACCAATGGGTAGGATCGTGTGCGCACAACACTCGAGCATTTAAATCTACAATCTTTACATCTACTTTATCTTGCTTGCATCCGTTTCTCAAGCATTTATTGATACAAAATTGAGCAGCCACAGTGACATTGTTCATCCTCCTTTCACATATGCTGTACATCAAACCAGTCCCTCAAAGCCTGCTCCCTCTTCAGCTTGTCCTTCTATATTCCTGTTTGTCTGTTATTGTATTCAATAACTGCTCCTTTACTCCACACCCTCTCAAAACCTTCCACAGCTTTCCTCAAATTGCCTCGTCATATGCCGATTTTCTATCGACAAGGAAAAGTGAAGAGGTTGAGTTACGATGTGATTCGAAAGGAGTCTTGAATGAGTCAAGATTGTAGTGAAAGATTAAGAGTATTATGAGGGATGAATGGTTGGGTCAGTATTGAAAGAGAAACCTATGAAAAAGTGGCATGGCTTTTTGGAAAAATCCAGATAATAATTAATACTTATTGAATGAGTCCATGAAAAAACTGTACGCCACAAACATGTGGTTAAAGGATAAAAATATTCACCTGTAAAAGTGACAAAGCAGTGATAAATGTCTGGTTCATTTAGCTGCAAACGATGAGGGACTCTGAAAGGGTGAGATTGAGAGGGACTAAATGAAATTGCAATGAAAGGTGCTGGATTTGGAGCAGTCCAGTATTTGATAGTATCGTATAGTGGATCTAGGAATAGCAAGTGAGGAGCTTGGAAGATTTTGGTACAGTAACAATTATACTGAGTTAAATTGAATATAACGAAGAAAAAATACATTGGGAATACAAAATTGAAGATAATTTCAACTCGAATCACCGGGATGGAAAGAAATGTTTAGAAGCGTGGACAATGTTGTAAGTGGAAGTAATGAGGCTGGAAGAATGGAGGATGTCTGGTGAGATGAGATGTGAGAGTCTGTGAGTACAAAAAAAGAGGCATAAGAGAGGATAATTTCAGCTAAACGCGAGGAATCTTGTCAAGCAACAGATGATGTTCACAGAAAAGGGATGAATGCAAAAATAGGGTAAGAATGCAAGGAAATAAGGAAAAAATAGGATGATAGAGGCATTAAGAAAATGTAGGAAGAAAGTGGCGGATGTAAGGATCTGTTTCGGGAATGGCTGGAAAGAGCAAGTGGAGGAGGGTTCACAGGAATTAATGGGATAAAGAATAGGAAAGGTTGACATTAAAGCACAGTTAGTTAGTATCCTGAGTACATGATAATATCATATACTCAAAACATCTGAATACTCGAACTCTGATATCATGCGTATGCGGTTGTGAAATGTCGAAGTTCCTGGTAAATTCGTCCTCGTAAATTCGTTCCTGGTAAAATGTTTAAATGTGTTTACAAACTTGTCACCTCAAACGATTGCACGAATTCCAAAATTTTAACTATTATAGAGGGAAGGAGGTTAAGCTGGCATGTAATTATTACACATGAAATAGTCTTTTCAGCATAACGGGGAGAGTGCTCGGTAAAGTGCCAACTGAAACAGCACGGGAGTCAACGAGGAAAAAATCTGTGCATTGCTGTGATTATCGACCTTCACCATCTGCATGCACTTCAGCAAGCGTTCGTGAAATAATATGTGAGGAAGCGAAAGAAATTATATTGTGCATATGACGATTTGATAACGTAATAACGACATTAAATTAAACGTAAAATTATGTCTCATAAGGGCCCTGTTGAATTTCCTCGGATTTTTTGCATCGACGTAGAAGAAGTGTAAAGACAAAATTTAACCATCCGCCGTGGAGAGTCGGAATGGTGGTTTTAGTCTGTGGCGTTTGGGTTCACTTCAAGTCCTGCTGCTTGTGAAATTCATTCTTCAAAGTTCAGGGGTCAGTTCCTTATCCTATGTCACCTGCCCTTTCCATCTAAGTTATGCTGCCAAGAATACTGCACCACTTCGATATTAGAAGGAGGTAGATTTTTCCATGGTTACTACCGAAATTTGAAACTGGTTTCCTCTAGGTAGTAGCTAAAACACTAAGTCCACGATGATATCACGCGGCATAACCAAAATACTCCGCAGAAACGTCAATAAATTAATGAGAAACGTTGAGAACACATACAAAGCTACAGGCACAGCCAGCCCAAACGGTATGAACTCGTTTGTTTCAATGATCATTTGCGAAAGGCGGCAATTCTTTTTCTTTGCGTGGAACTGGACTTGATGAATAGGGCCATGGTGCCATCCACTAGGGGTGAATGGGGCCCATTTGGCCTTCCTCCAGGGCTCCGAGCAGCTCGAGATGGCCCTTGGGTTGCGCTCTCCTACAAATTAAGTAAAGGGTGAACAGGTGCAATGTGCAATAACGCGTAGTGCCGGAATAATTAATCGACAGAGTTGCGTGCAAGCGCGTAAAGCGCACTTAGTATCACGACGACTATTCCAAGTTCGACGATGCAAAACTAAGAGGGATTAGAAAAATGACAAATTCACCAACTCTCTTTTTGTAGCAATCGCTATTTTTAGGTCTTCAAATGAATTTAATTATTTTAAGTGCGTGTCCAAATGCAATGCATGGGTAACTTCATCTCATCATTAATCAAACTTATGCACATTTACTGCATTAATATCACTGCATGTGACCCTGTAAAATTTTGGGCTTTATTTAACTGTAATTTTGCAGCTGCAAGATGAGATTGTGTGTATACATTCATGTATGCACACGCAGATTTTTATATTAGTGTCAATTTGATGCAGAAATCGTTATTATTCTAGTAGCTCTAAGTTATAAATTAACTCCTCGAGCTCATCAAATGTTTTCAAGGAATTTTTACCCATAGTTTTCTCAAATTACCCTTTTTTATGACCTAATGCCTTGACTGTAATCGCGACAGCTTGACATGACAGCAATTATCAAAGATGCTCAATGAGCCATTAGAAGAACTTCCGAATAAAGGGCTAAAATACAGATTTTAAAGTAAAAATTTCAAGAACTATTATTTTAATATTGAAAAATCATTTGAAGACCTATATAATTATATTATTAAATATATCATATTTTCGATTGTCATAAAGAATTTATATGATTTTCTTTTCTTTTTTGTCTGTTTTTCTTATACATATAAGAATATATATATATATATATATATATATATATATATATATATATATATATATATCGGAAGTACTCACGAGAGCAATATAACTTTTGGACGGCACAATAGAACACAGAATAAAACATAACACGTAAAAGGGCACTCACACTGTAGATGATTTAAGCTTTCGGCCTACTCCTAGGCCTTCTTAGAGCTGACCTGAAGAAGGCCTCGGAGTAGGCCGAAAGCTTAAATCATCTACAGTGTGAGTGTCCTTTTACGCGTTATCTGTTTTATTCTGTGTTCTATTGTGCCATCCAAAAGTTATATATATAGATGATTTCTTCTAGAAGACGGAGCTCGAGTCCGTCGAAATTATCATGATATTATTGTGAGTGTTCTTTTTATGTGTTCTCGTGCTGTGTGTTACTGTCTAAGTTATATATATATATATATATATATATATATATATATATATATATATATACAAGCATATAGACTATTACATATAACATACAAAAAATCCATAAACTCAGTAATCAAGCTGAAGGTCAGTTTGGTAGGTGATGAGTTCACCCAGTATTAAGCCCGACGGCGTGTGAAATTCACACATCAGAGTAGGGGGGTCAGTTCTTTTCCCTGTGCCGGTTATGGTTTCCCAGGAAGATCTGGTACCCGAAAAATCACACAGCGCTGTTTTCGGATAAATGCGAAATAAAAAAATGAACTTTCGAGTCACTCAAGTGGCTTTCCGATACTCCGCCGAACTCCCTGCGTTCACTGCCCGTGTAAGGCCGAATAGCCCGCCCGCGACGACCCGGCCTTATTCGCCCGCCGAAGCGCCAAGGGCCTCGCGCCCCGCCGCCGCCGCCCCATCATCCTCTCTTCCTTCTCTTCCTCTCGCTCTTTCGGCGATTCCAATCAAAGCATTTGATCGATTCGATTTTATGTCGCGTCCGCGTCTCTTTTATAGGAGGTTACCTCCAAAAACTCGAACGAAAGGGAAGCAGACAACGCCATGAAAGCCGCCCAATTATACTTTTCGACTGTTTTTATTTCTTTCGCCGACTGAAGCCGCGTTTATTATCGCCTTCAAGCCGAGTTTCAAGCGGTCATGAGAAAACGATCGCCCCCCTTTAAGGTAGACGGATAAAGGGAGAGGGAGGGAGGGTGTCGGCAGGGGACGGGAATTGGCCGGCCCAACCCCCCCCTTCCTTCCACGCCCCTAGAAGGAGGGAGGGAACGGGGAACGCGAGGGAGGGGACGGCTGGAGAATTCCGTGCGTCCTCCTCAAGTTTGCACACGGAGCCTTTGCACTTATGAGCCGTAACCAGAAATGAAACGTGACAGCGGAGGCCGTCAGGACGCCAGCCTTTGATTACATAAATGTGGAGAGTTACAGATAAAGAAACAAATTTGCTGCAGCCTCTTAGTCACAATAGCATACTGGAGAAAAAGCAACATGTTAGAGTGGACGGGATGAAAAACAGAATTGAAACACGTTGTAGATCAAATGCGATGCGTAAAAATAGGTCATTGGGATGAAATGAAAAGGTAAGTTGAGGAGAATTTCAGAAAACGGATTTTTGGATTACTAATTAGGCTAATGAATACGCTTTTGGTGTTTTAAAAGGCAGACGAAAATCGACATGTACATTAGAAGTTAAGGATGTCAAGCCTTGGCTATATTGTGATCGCGAACACTGAGAGGGAAAAACGAGTGGTTAGATGCGTGCAGTCCATTTATGGAGGCTTTGTGAGGGGTTACCTAGATGAAAGAAATAAACGTGTTTCAAGCCATTTTTTATTTTGACTTTCTCTCTTTGTGGCTACAGGAATTGTACACTATATTTTTGTGACGAGCATTACATTTTTTCTATACAATTTTCGTGATATTACGAACGAATATTTTCTAAACTTTATCCCCGCAAACGATAGTCACGAATGAATTTACAAGGCTGTTTTTTGCACCAACGACCGTTAACCTTCAACCTTGTAACACCTCCTCCTTAGCCCCTGTTATTCCGATCGAGAGACATGTTCTCCGAGCTCCCAAACCCCTGGGTGAATAGCCATTTAATAGCTTTTGAATAAATTAAGTGAGAGCGAATTTTTTATGTGGACCAGCACGCAACAACATTTTAAAACCCCATTAATGCGCATCCAGCCACTGAACCTTCCAACTTTATCTCCCCAATATCAATCAAAAAGTTCAATTGCAAGGGAGGAGACAGATGAGGATCACGTGAGTTGGGAGAGTGGTCGTGGAGGGTCTTTCGGATGATACGAAGTTGGTGAAGGATGCCACGAATGAGAGAGTCAACGCGGGAGAGGAGGCGATTCGCGCATTCTCTGAAGCACTACACGAGATAAGAGCAGCAGTAGACTTGATATTTAAACACATTTCTAACAAACACGAAGTAACCCGGAGCGTCATTTATCACTTGATTGATCCAAAATCTGGCGAGCCACTTTTCTTTCAAAATTGTTAGCACCACAATCATTAAATCGATCACATTCTGCGGCTATTACTGACGCTCGCCTATCAGACAGGCCGAGATTAACTTAGTTACAAATGTCTCTCCCATGCGTATTTGTTGATGAAAGATATGACACGAGGTCACAATAGGGCGAAAGTGCAAGCGACTTGGTTAACAGATGGAATGAGTCTAAGGATCAATTTTGGCCTGCAATCAGAATCATTCCAGAGGCTATTTCTCCCCTTCTCTCTAACCTCCGTTTTACCATATCCAGGGGACGTCAGCCTTCCACGCCACACACGACAATGGGGTGTCCCGAATTCTTATCATCTTCGTCTGGAATAGGGAAAGGCAGCCATTACTGCTGACATTCAGGGCGTTAAGCGAGGAGGTCCTTCATGGGGGAGCGATTGGATTGGCTTCAGCGTTTCGAAGAAATAGAGCGGCGGCTTTTCAAAATTTCAGTAAATAATTGCTATAATTGCAGGTATGTATGTATAGATATATTAAAAGCTGAATTCAATAATAGCTTTAATATCATGTCCGCGGCCTTGAGAAGCATTAAACACTTATTCGAATGGGTTATTGGCTGACATTGGAAACAAATCTGGATTTAAAATACAGTAAGAAGTAATCACTTCAGCCAAACTTCCTCAATTAGCCCGCTCAAAGGAGTGACCCGTTAAAATAATAAGGCTAGCAACCACTTGCCAATAAAAATATTTTTTAAATGGGCATTCATGAAATACCGGGCCTATGAGAAAGAAGATGTGTTTCCTCATATTGCCTTGGCCGTCAAAATTTGGGAACATTTAAGCATGACGCCAATATTCCATAAAACGAGCGAAACCATTTTTGCAAACATATATGTAGTGTATTTAGGAGAAAGTCGGAGATTACACCGAATCCGAAGTATGTGTTGAGTTTGCTCACTGCTACTGGCAGGGAACAATCAACATCTACTCACACGATCTCCGAGTACGCTTCGAGCGTGGCGTAGTGTAACACAAACTGGAGGACTCCGCATGGCTTCCGGTCGAAACACAGAGAAAACAGAAATCCTTCCAATTCTACGTTGAATTTGAAATGTATTCGGAACTGATAAAGAGCGCATGTCTATTTCTCAAACAATCCGAACTCCGTTTAATTCCTGCGCAGGCTCCCTTGTTTCCTTAGGATCAAAACCCACTAGTCACTGGAATCATTAAAATGACGCAAAGAGGTGGCACAAGACTGAAAATACTTAAAAAACTTTTCTCAAATCTCTTTTCATTTTTTCATCATAGTTTAGAGTAGGTGTCAAAATTCTTCCTCAAGTATTTTTCTGAAAAAATAGCACTTCTTTAGATTTGAAATGTGCATAAAGGCACACGATTGAGGCCTAATACCACAAAGTACATGTACCTAAAGCCGTTTACCCACGGTTTCGTCAATATTTTGGAGGGTAGTGCAATGTTACATACACTTGGCGAAAGTAAAACTAATAAAATCACATAACACACCACTGTTGAGGGAATGGAATCTTTTTTTCATTATTTAGTCGCCTTTGTGACGCAGACTACCAATTCAAATTGAAATAATCCGACCATTAGTGTCGATTTGTTGCCAATGTAATATGGCATCGAAAGACTAGTGAAAACTTGGGGATGGAGCGTGATTTTGTTCGACGTTGGTCTTGGTCGTTGGCAAGACGATAGGTGGCGTAGATTGGATGCTTTCGAGATGTGAGCGTGGAGAAGGACGGAAAGGTAAAGTGGACCGAAAGGAAAACAAAAGAGGAAGGTCGTGGCGTGGTTGGGGTGGTGAGGGCATTGTTGGGAGAGATCCAAGGAGACGGGGAAGGTAGGTGTAAAACATTTTGATTGGCGATGAGACACCGAAGACTTCGATAGAGGGGTGAATGATCCGCGAACGAAGAAGGAGCAGAAATTGAATAAGAAATGAAAGAACGTTTACGGAGGCTTAGGACCCCAGAGAATTAAAACCTAGTTGTTATACTTGGGAAACTTTTGGGAGGCGTAGTGTAATCAATCGTGCAAATATTCATATTTACATTAATCTCTTCAATTTTGCGTTCTTGTAATAGCTAAAACTCCACGATAAGCAATGCATTCTTAAAAAAATATAGTTTTGGCAGAGCGAGACAATATCTTAGACATTGAAGGTAAGGTGTCATTAAACATGACGATGTGAGATAGGGGTCTTAAAATCCTCGAATTTCGCCTAGAGCATGTCATGGATTGGATCATGCACCAATTCTCAGGGCCGATCATAATAATTCAGTGGCTTATACGACTGAGCCTTCGAAATCTCTCGTCGAAGTCTCGTCTTCAATCACGGCATTAGAGGATATTATCGTGGAATTGCGATTACCACTTGGGTTCAACTTAAACTTTTTTGCAGCGCCTTGTTTGCCCTCTGCGACCTTGAATTGTGGATCCCGGGGCACATTTCATTTTAATTGTGTGTGAATGGAAATGCCGATTAACTTTTGCTTGGCCCGTCTGGAAATCCCAACAGTTCCAAATTTCCAATATAAGTGTTCTTAATAAAAATAATCATCGTTGGCTGCCGCTCCATATAACTAATATCTCGTTAAATAACAATTTCCTGGAGACTCAGAAACATATCACTCCAGATAAATCGAACGACTGGATACAACCGGTGTGAAACGATCCCTCGTCGGCTATCGCGAGCGAGTGCCGATGATTCTCATCAAGCATCCTCTCAAGATGCCGAAATTCCAACTCACTCAAGTTTGCAATAAAGAAAGAGGAGAGGGGGGGGCACTCGAAGAGCACTCACCCAGACAGCGCTGAGAATCATCGAGCATGTATCACAGAGGAGGAGGTGTGTGGAAGGAATTATGATCGGTGGTTGATTTAGGGGTGAAGGACGGGAGAAGGCGGCGAGGAGGAGGTGGGGGCGAAAGCAAGGTGGGAGGCAGAGAGAGAGAGACAAAATGAAATGAGGGAAAGGGGGAGAGGGGAGTAGGTAAGTGGCGGAGGCTGGAGGGAGGGGTTGGAGTGGGGGGGGGGGGGGGCGGGAGAATTCCCGAGGGGACCTCCCGCACGGAGGGCAGGGCACTTGGTGTGGCGGCGGAGGCGGTGGTTGACGGGGTGGCGACGGCGGGGGGCGGTGGTGTTTGTCCGAGCGCGCCGGCGGCTGGGGGAGGGAGGGGTGGGCTGCTGCATCTCGGGCGGGGCCGGGGGAGAATCAGCGCCCTCCGGAGTGGCAGTGGGGAAGAGGAGATTTTTCCCGTTTTGAAGACTTTTCATGGGGCTTGGGGCCTTCAAAAATAAATTAAAATAATGACTAAAAAATTAGATTTTTCCAATGTGGGCACAAACCAGCAAATCATCCAACGCCAACAGAGCATCGAACCGTAAACGAAATTTATTTTTACTGCGTCCAAAAACATTTGGTGGCCTTCTTAGAAACATTTCTATTGGTGGAAGCAAAAATGCATGCTACTACATATTCACTCTCCCAAGAATAATTCTGTGACAAAGCGTACAGTTGTGATTTCAGGAAAAATGAGAGAATTTAAAAAATGCAATAGTGCCCGACTACTTTTCCGTAGCAGGTGGTGTCGACTGTCAGCTTTTTATCATATTTACCCAAAACATTCCGAGAAATGGAAGTGTAATGCTTTTTATTTCATAAATTAAAAAAAATACAAATTTAAAGAAAAGGCCTCCCATTGCTTGAATCTGAAATCGATCGATTACTGTAAAACTGTCAAAATGCACACGGTTGCAGAGATATTGTCGAATTCAGCTTATCCTGGATAATTTGAACTCTTTTAATATCAAGTTGAGGTTAAGGATCACCATCCACCACGCGTGACAATTTGCCAAAAATTAAAATAAAAAACATCTTCACAAATGGAGATTAGCACGCACTCTTGTGGTGAATGAGAGCGGATGGCCCTAAAGGGCCGCGGGACTGAGTGCGTGCGAGTGAGGAAGAATTGAATTAAGCGATTGAGCTCGAGGACTAGGCACGAACGTACGACCTTTTCTGGGGAGAGCTGGAAGAGAGGTTTGTGGAAGGGGGGAGCCTAAAAGGCCATGGTTTTGAAGTTTTTGCGAATAAAGAGACTTGACAACACTGTCAAACAGGTGGTCCACCGTGAAAATGGTAGCGTAGAAGGGAGAGGCAGGGGGAGTAGAGGAGACGAGGGGGGCTGTGATCGTGGAGTGAGGCCTTATTAAGGTTGCGGTCGAGAAGGAGGGGCCGAGAGGAGGGAAGGAGGAGGTGGAGGGAGGGAGACGAGTGGCGTGGTGGTGGTCAGGCGGGGGGCAAGCGGGAAGGAGGGGGGGGGGGGAATTTTCGGCGAGGATAAAAAATGGCCCGAGACGGGTGGGGAGGCTGAGGAGGAGGAGGTGGAAGGGAGAGGGGGAGGGGGATGGAGGGAGGGAGGAGGATGAGCGGAGGGGAGGGCCACGAGGAAACGATGTTATTTGTTTTCGCAACGACGGAAAGGAAAATTGAAGGGGAAGGACGCCGTACTAATCGACGTATATATGAGCATGGAATTATTTTGACACACGCGTCCGCTCTCCTCGGAAACCTCTTCATCCATAACTGGGAGAGGTCGAGGAGCCAGCCAATTACTCCACAAGGCAAATGGGTTTTTCTTTATAGCCCTAATAATTTGAACTATTTTTCTATAAAGATCCTCGTTTAAACACGTTCAGAACCGACACAAAAATGATTCCCTTCCCAACTAGGAAAGTCTAGCGTCAGTAGACGCGAGAGGCTTCTTGCCAGTAAGTACTCCAAATTATTTTATCCTATTTGGAAAATTTTTCATACTGCAGATTTAATTAGGACCGAACATCGGTAGCTACCCTCTAAAATTTGTAGGACATCCCAAAGCATATATTTGAAGATTTATTTTGTCCTTCGCATTCTGCGTTTCTCCTTTCCATAAATCAATGGGTGCAGTCGCCTCTGTTCAAAGTCGGATTTCCTAATTCTGCTCTTAATCAAACGGTTGCTGTGATCCTTCAAGGAATCAAGTAATGCTACTCATATTCTGAGCATCTGGTGTGGTTTCCAGTCCAGCTGTTTCAGAAATATCCAAACTAACTAAGAAATATATTCACAGCCGTATTTAAATTTTTTTAAACCTGCCTTCATTGCGATGTGTAAAGTTAAACAGAATCACACATTTCAAGCATTCGTTTCGTTGATAATTTCAGTGTATATAGCGCTCAATATAGAGCGCTGAATCACAGAAGATTTCACGGTTCACGTAAGGCACAGAATTATAGGCGAGTGTCTCTTTTGGGTAGGTTAGTTGATGCGGAAAAGAGTTAACAAGTTTTCAAAGTTATGAGCAGCGGAGAAAATCAAACAAGTATCTACACCAAGTTGTCTCACTAAAGGGTGAATAAATGGCTGTATTAATATGGAAAATACACCCGAAGTAACCTATAAAATATCATATTTTATGTAGAATATATTACACCCGTAGACATGGCTAGATCACAGATTCGGGTAGCTAAAAGTTTCTATTGAATTAGAGACAATTGACAAGACTTACGACAAGTGGTGAAAAAGTGAAATAATCGTCAGGTCTGATTATTAGTAACATGAACATTTTTTTCATTGAAAATCACTTGGGAGAAAAAATTAAAAACGTTATCAAAGTGTTGAAGAATGTAAGTAAATGATTTATTGTTGATATTCAAGGAAATTATAACAAAATTTAAAATATTTCTCGTTGGTACAATACTTCTACCAATTATATTCAAGCGCGATTCTTTTTCTCCATACGAAAACAGGTTATGATTAAGGTCGCAATTTTCTTATTGGGAGAGGCGCAATCCATTTCGCTCAAAGTGAACCAATTTCATTGGGCCACATCTGTTCATTTGCCGTTTAAAAATAACGAAGATTAGAACCGCGAAATAAGTACTATGCCTATGAAATTTGTGAAATATGGTAGTTCAGAGTGTGGGTAGAGCGTTGGAATATCAATCCCCATGAACCCCTCTGGGCACCCTTAGCTTCACTCAAGCTGTGCGATTTTCCTGGTATCGGATTTTTCTGGGCTACAGGAAGGATCTGCCCCCCCCCCCCGCTACCCAGATTTGTGAATTTCACACGCCGTTGGGATTAGTACTAGGTGATTCCGGGTCGATAACTGGGTTGGTGTGAAATTTAAATTAATTTCATATTTGATTATTTGATAAATTCGCATAATTTTCAAAAATCGAAAATCATTAAAACACGATGTTTTGTGTTACTTGTGTTATTCACAAAGTTGCACGAAAGTTCAAATATTCATATTTATACACGTACCACCCACGAGTGGCCACATCCCGTTTCGTTGAAAAGTAAGAGAATTCGCACTTCAAACGAGCGAGCTAATATACTACCTTGAACAAAAAGTTCCCGGAATAACCACCGTGTGGCGCTCCCATCGTTCCGATTTGAGTTCTGTTTTTTTTGTTAAATTGGTACATCTGTTGTTAATATTCCCTTTAAATCTTAGTGTCATAACTTGACATTTGCAAAAGTTACGTAGCCAAGAGTACATCTATCTCTCTGTGTGTTGGCGATTTTTTACAATTGCAGAAATGAATTTAAATTTGCAACAACGAACTTGTATTAAATTTTGCGTAAAAAACGGATTTAGTGGCGCACGGACGTTGGAAATGTTGGAAAAGTGTTTCGGCAACGATTCTCTAAAAAAAACGGTCGTTTACCAGTGGCACGAGCGGTTCAGAAGTGGTCGTGAGTCAATCGAAGATGATGAACGCAGTGGCAGACCATCGACATCGAAAGTCGGTGAAAAAATTGATAAAGTAAAAGAAATGTTGGTCAATAACCGCAAATTAACCATCAGAGAAATAGCGGAGGACTTGAACATTGCCTATGGATCCGCCCAAGACATTGTGGTTAATGATTTGGGTTTCCGCCGTGTAGCAGCAAAGTTGGTGCCAAAAGACCATGCAAAAAAGAGACCGTGTTGACGTCGCAAAAGACATGATTTGCGAGGCTGAATCCGATCCCACATTCATCAAAAGGATCATTACTGGAGACGAGACGTGGGTTTATGAGTACGACGCGCAATCCAGACATCAGGCAAGTGAATGGCGTTCACCAAATGAGCCGAGACCAAAAAAACCACGTCGTTTTCAGTCAAGAAAGAAGGCAATGCTGACGGTTTTCATGGATTACAACGGTGTAGTGCATCATGAATTTTTGCCAGAAGGCCAGACAGTAAACAAAGAGTATTATTTGGGCGTTATGAGACGTTTGCGTGAAGCAATTCGCCGAAAGAGACCAGAAATCGTCGCACAGTGCGTCGAGACCGTCGCACAGTGCTATCATTATTCGTAATTTTTTGACGAAAAATGCAACAAATACCATCCAACAGCCACCGAATTCACCTGATTTGGCTCCCTGTGACTTCTTTCTGTTCAATCGAGTTAAAAAACCATTACGGGGAACGCATTTTAGCAGCCGAGAGGAAGTAATGGAAAAATCGCAGGAAGCACTGATGGACATACCGAAAACCGAATATAAAAAATGTTTCGAGGATTGGATCAAGCGCTGGCATAAGTGTGTTGCAGTCGATGGGGATTACTTTGAAGGGGACAATATATATTTAGATGAATAAACTTATATTTTTAATTTTCTGAATAACTTCCGGGAACCTTTTGATCAAGGTAGTAGGTTGCAGGGGAAAACAGTTCTTGCTCCAAAATAGAAAGTCGTAAGTGATAAGCATAAAAATTTCACCACACATCTTCACCTTATAGGAAAGAAAAACGGAAGTGGATTCCACTATCGTCACACATATGATTAGGCGCTGAGCGAATCACGCTATTACGAATTGACGGGAGACAGAGGTGACTAGTTATGTTCAGCTCGTTATGTATTACAAATTATAAGTTCCGATAATGATAAATTTGCGTAAACATATGTTGCCACTGTCGGAAGTTTCATTCCGTACACAGTATGTGTCATTGGTTTTGACCGTTTATATGCTTCGGGAACAGTCCGCTCTGAAAGACTAGAGAGAGAGAGAAAATGTGTGAAACTCGAGACTGTGTGCACACGTGCCTCCAAAGTAGGTCAATCGAGAACATGAAATTTCGCAAAAGTCAATAAATTAGTCAGCCTGATTCTAAATTTTACATAATCGAATCGACGAATAGGTCACTCTCAAAGAAAGACTCACCACGACCGCAGAATAATCCCGTGATTCAATGATTGACCCGCGATAATACGACGCTCGTGATAGTCATCGCAAGAAGCACCCAGGGCACGGCAAGAAGAATTAGTGGAGGCGAGAGGAGGAATGTGAATTGGGGCCGAATCACCACGCGGAGAGGATGCGGCTTCGTGTGTTCCAATGTATCTGGCTCAACTTTGTGGATGTTAATGTTTATTAAATGAAGAACACCATGTATTTTAAGAAGCCACTTTTCATTTCTTCGTAAATACACTGTTGGTCATTCCTCTTTCTAAAAGAAATTTTGTTCAAGAACTTCTACATCTACATAAATACCCAGCGAGCCACCAAAAAAGGTGTGTGGCAAGGAGTGTTAAACTTAAAACGACAAAAGATATTGCGATAAAAAATGCACACAAAACAAAACAAACACACAGCACAAAAACCGTTCCCATAGAACAAACAATCTTTGTTTTAACCAGTTAATGTATATGCAAAAGATTACAAATGGTGTAGATTCCATAATTATGGATTGATTTCACAAGAGTTGGTCAACCTATTCCCTAGGAAAAATTTCGGATAGATTTTTATAATATAAACGACTTAAAATCATCCATGAATATCACGAAAGACAAAGTGGAAAAACAAAATAAAAGTGGCATTTATAATTTAACTTGTAAGGACTGTAGTGTTATATACTTAGGCCAAACGGAGAGATAATTTAAAACACGAGCGGAGGGACATAGGCGCTGTTTTAGAAATTGCGACCTCACACAATCCCGCTTCGCAAGTATCTGTGGGAAGAAAACCATGGGAGTGATTTCAACCCGGAACTGATACACCAAACGGACAAATGAAGAAGAATGGGCAAGTGTGAAGAGCTGGAAATCAGACGGAACTTAAGAAAGGGTCTTTTGGTCAACGAGTTATTGTTTGAACACCTCTCCCTAATCCTGGAAGTATCCCTTTCCCTCACGGAAAGGCATAAACTACCCTTTCCCCCTCCCCTCCACTGTGAACCCCACCAATCGCCTTTCCTGATGCTTAACACCCCTCTCTTCCTTCACCTCAACGCCGATCACAACCCTCCCTCTCCCCTTCTCCTTCCCCCCTCTCTCACCCACCCCTTCCTCCACATGAATGGCATATAAATGGACCGCACCTTAACTGCTTTGCACCTGATGATGACGCTTAAGCATTGAAACTAGTAGTACCAAAATGAAAAACTGTGGAAGAATATATTGCGTTCTACATTTAATACGACTTTGTTTTGGTGCGGGATTCTCAGTTGACGAAGGGAAGGGGAAAGGCTGGGGGGGGGGGGGGTGGAAAGACCTAAACCCAACGGCGAAATCTGTCACGGAAACGACTGCCTCCTATCACTGAAGCGATGACTCCGTTTCATAATTAAACATGTAATAGACATGAACCAAATTCTTGCCTGGGTAAATGTTCTAAAGTTTCCGTAATTGTGTTTAACAGCTAACGCCCCGAATGCTACTTTAATCCGATTTCAGTCCTTCTAGAGGCTTCATCGTTTTGAATTTTAGGAAGGCTTAAATAGATAAATATTTTCTATATATTATTATTAGGTAATCTACCGTTTAAGGTAGGTTTTTGGATGGACACAACTATCAAATAAACATTTTGTGACTCCCCACCTAGCAAACTAATCTATATCAGGTCCCTCTTCATCTCTGTATACTTCTTTCCTCCCTTCATCCTGTCCAACATCCCTATCCTGTTCCTGCCCTTACCTCGCTTGCCCAACATTTTCCCCTCTATTACCCTCTTCAACATTCCACTACCGCTCAATACGCCTTTCATCCATTTTTCCTGCCTCCATAGGATTTCTCTCAACAAACCCCTCTCCTCCCCCACCGTTTCTAGCACTTCCTCATTTGTTTTCCTTTCGGTCCATTTCACCTTCTCCACACCCACATTTCAAAAGCCTCCAATCTACGTCTATCCTCCGGCTTCAGTGACCACGTTTCCGCGCCGTAAATAGCTACGCTCCATATCAGAGTTTTTACGAGTCTTGTCTTAACATCCCTACTCAACGTCCCCGTCATCAATTCCCTCCTCCTTGAGAAAGCCTCCTTGCCTAGCGCAATTCTTCTCCTTACGTCCCTACCACTTTGACCGTATTGGTCCAAAACACTTCCGAGATATGTAAACTGCTCTACCTGCTCTATTTTTTCCCCGCCTATTTTAATATTTAGCTTAGCCTTTTTCTTTCTGGAAAATCGCATAACCTTTGTTTTATTAATATTGATTCACATCCCATATTTATCGCACTGAACCTTCAATTTACTCAACAATGCTTGCAACCCCATGGCTGACTGAGCAACTAATGCTTGGTCATCAGCAAACCTAACCGATTTTACGAATTCCCCTCCGACTTTCATTCCTACCTCCAGTTCTTCCCATGCCTCTTTAATCATTTCCCCCACACATACGTTGAACAGCACCGGTGACAATGGGCAACCCTGCCTTACCCCTCTTCCTAACACTGCCCATCCGGACTCTCAGTTCCCCACTCGCACCTGAGCGGTCTGAGACATGTAAAGGTTGCGGATCAGTCTCCTGTCCCTCCAATCCATTCCTATTTTCTGCAATACACGCATTAACTTTTCCCAATTCACTCTATCAAACGCTTTTTCGAAATCTATTAAACAGGCAAATACTTCCTGGTTGTATTCTATATTCCTCTCAATTAGTGATCTCATTACTGCAATGGCATCACGTGTACCTCTTCCCTTCCTAAACCCAAACTGTTCATCCCCCAAGTAATCATTTGCTTTACTGTCTATCCTTTGTTGATGATCCTGAGAATAACTTTAGCTGCGTGGGATATCAAACTTATTGTTCTGTAATTTCTATATATATATATATATATATATATATGCTGCATGGTAACGCCCTTTCTAGCCATGATAAGGGAAGATGTCGCAAATATCTCGACTTTCATTTTTGCAGTGAATTTTAGAGTTCTCGGTTATTTAAACTGATATGAAAATTTTGTCTTATGATAGTTCTGTCAAAAAACTGATCATGACTATCTCCATATCTACATAGTGCAACCAAGTGATGCAGTGTAGAGAGCGTCTTCCACTTCAAAAAGGCTGGGTGATTTCTCTCATTCTGAATCGTGGATCTTGGGTACAGTATTTCCATTAAAATACTTTGTCTGATGGAGCGGGTCCACCAACCATTGTATTTGACTCGACGAGCAAATTACGTGATAAATGTTACGGACACGACAAAACACATACTCAATACCAAACAGAGCATACGGTTCTACAACAGACGCCTCAATCCTTACGCTGGATTAAGTTGCCTTCTTTCAAAGATTTGTGCAGTTCCTGAATCAGCCACATCTGATGACGCTCGCCTTCAATCTCATAAAAAGTGGTGAAATTGAAAAAATGCCATAGAGCGACGCACAAGGGCTATTACCAAATACCCCAGGATAAGACGCCCTCCCCCACAGCCGAGCATTTCCGTTGGAAGAATTGGCCATTCCCAGCGGCGCCGTCTGCCGATAAATAACGCGCCCCGATCTCCCTTCACCTGGCACGAACCACTGGCAAAACCTGGCCCACCGAAGCGCGCTGATAGACGTGGGGAGTCAAAGGCAAGGTGGGAGGGGGGGGGTAGGTCCCAAGCGGTTCTGAGTAGTTGCGGAGACCAGTGTTGACGTCAACGCAAGCGACTGATTTTTCTGGAGCGGGGAGAGATCGCGAGCGGCAAATCCGCGGCGGGTTTCCGCGGGTCGAAAGCAGCGTTGCCTCCCGACGGCCGGCCGGCCAGACAGCCTGGCTACGCTCGGTCAGCGTGATCCTCGAGCCCTAAGGGCGGGGGAGAAAGGCAAACTACTTAAGGGGAGTGGGGACGTTGATGATGATGCCGGCATTGTTGCCTCATTTCAGCGCCAGCGCTCACGGTACCATGGCAAACTAATGACGTCGTCTCGCTCGCTTTGAAACGACGCCGCCCTGACCTCTGCCGAAGCGAAACACTGCCCGTCCGCTGGCCTCAGGAGATTCGCTGGGAGGTTCATGCGTGTTTCGTACTGGTATGGACGTGTTTAGAATGGAGCACGAGTCATGCACCGGATTCCATCCGTCTGACGTGATCTTAAATGGTGGACTCTTCAACACTTTTTGTGTCAAGTGCCCACGATGAGTGTGTCTCCGCCAACTCCTCTTATTTTAACCTATTTCTTCCCTGAATGCAGCAGCTATTGAGTCATGTTGCGTGTCTCCATTTCGATTAACGCAAGCGGTCCACACTGAATTTCTTAGTCACTTATTGATCGTTAATTGGGATGAAAACCACATTTTGTCACATAAGGACGCTGAAGGCATTTAGGAAAGTAATTTCTCAACTACCTGAAACTTTTTTCGTTGATTACAAAGAGGCCGTGTCTATGCCTGCAAATGTGTTTCCTTTGCTTCGGTCTGGGGATGGAAAGACCAGCTAAATAAATGCATGCTCATAGAAAGTAAGCCAAGCGATAGACCTTATCTAGTAATTAAAAGTAGAACTATTTCATTTCCTCACATAAATCCGATCACCGTCGGCTCTTCCATAGTATTTTATCTAATTACATTCATGATGGACACAATCAACAAGCACCAATAAATTATAAAGAAAAGCGAATTTTTATATCCCTATTGCTTGGTGGGCATTAATCTAATGAATTTAAACACAGATAAAAGGTTGTATGCCATCCGAGTGTATTATTCTAAATTTTTTCAATTATAGTTAAGGAACAACTGTCAGAGTCTTATGTACTGACGCAAAGTAGCAGAAAATGAACATTTAAATGCGAAAAATGGATGTTTTATGTGAAAAAGACTCTATAAATAAAAATAATAAATAGATTATACATAAAATTTAGTTAAGTGCACAAAAAAATAGAACTCCGGTAACTGTCATACTAAGCGGCCCAATTAGAAAGCGTGAGGTGGAGTTTCCATCCGGACACGGGACCACGCTTTGGGAAACATTAATTCAGGGCACGGAATGGAGCGTGATGCCGATCATGAAATCAGACTACACGACCAATATAAGCTCGACCGTAACTTCATACGGCAATCACTATCGTTACTTATGACACATTCAGAGTGACTTTTTTAAGCTGAGGACATCGCGGGGGGATCATTTCAAAGATGGAAGAGCATCGAGCGCTTTTTCCCGTTAGCTATCAAAATTCGGAATTGCGAAATAAAGAGAAAGCGGAAAACGCAGCACTTGGCCGGATAACGGAGAATTTGGAGAGCTGCGTGAATATATCTTCCACTTCTCGGATTTTTTCACGTAAACGCAATGAAACAATCATATTACGGTCTAGTTTACATCGGAAAAGTACACCGTATTAATCAAATATAGATAATAAATAAATGAGTTAATATAAAAAAGTTAAAATATGAAAATAATAAGAGAGTGGTAGTGGTATCATGTTAGTATGCAAGGGTGGTCTGAAAAGTTTCCGACCTAACAAAGATACAAGACATTTTTTCTGAAACTTTTGAGGTCGGATACCTTTCAGACCACCCAGGTATTCGTCACTTGGTTCATATTTATCTCGTTCAATTTCTATTAGGGATGGTTTTTTGATGATTAAAGTACAATTTTAGATCATGAGAGAAGATTTTTAAGCTGCATAAAAGATTTTGAAGAACGGTAATGATAATGTATTAATCAAAAATGGAGAGAAAATGAGAGTACACACGACAGCGCGATTCTACATGCATAAAATACACACGTGGATTTCGGGAATAAATTCTGTATAAAGTACCACAACTATGTAAAACTGACACGGGTTTATTCCGCAAACTCTTATGTGCCGATGGTCGTCATCGTTATCCAACCATCGCCGAAAGAAAACTCCCCAAGAAAATGTTACCTGGTCGTCTTTTCATAAGCATGCGTTCCGTCTGCGATCGGTTTCAAAACCTAATGGGCTGAATCACTGACAAGAACGCAATAAACATTAAAAATAGCCTCGCATAACACTTTTGTTCGGTTTGGATTACGTAGGAGGGAAAATTTTCACTCGCCAGTGTATTCGTGTATGCGAACAGAAGAAGTACTTGTTTATTAGCCACGTCATCAGTGAAGTCAGTTTTCTCGCCGTTATAGTGTACACAAAGCTATCATTTGCACATTGGAGAGCGACACATTAAAATGGTCATCAGACTTTGTGAAAACATATGATTTACATAAAAATTGCAGGATTCGGCGTTTTGGTCTTACGACGAGTGTTTAGGAAGCCCCTCGGACCCCGTGGCTTAATCGGTGAGTGGTGTGTTTTCTTTCTTTGAGTGACTGTTCAACCGACCAAGTAAGCTATGCTTTTGCTTCGATTTCGAGCGGCGAGTATGGTTACTTCCTGCAGCGAACCCCAATTCCATGCAATTCGAAACCCTTGGCACACGACCAATACCGAACTTCAAAGTGAAATGACCTCAATGCAGTACGTAGCAAAAAGTGGAATGAATATTCGTTAATATCTTTAAAAAGGTGAGTGGATTTTGTCGACTTTCATGCGAACATCTCTATTAAATATAAGATAGATTAATGGTTACGTTTAACAACATGTAGAAAATTACATCTTTTTATTTTGAAAGGTAATATCAACTTCACTTCGTGGAAGTATTTAATATCCATACCAAAAAAAGGAAAGAAATATTTGTACTTTTCCACAGATTTTATTAGATGGTACAACGCGTTTCACCGACTTGCGGCATCATCAGGTACCTGATGATGCCGCAAGTCGGTGAAACGCGTTGTACCATCTAATAAAATCTGTGGAAAAGTACAAATATTTCTTTCCTTTTTTTGGTAGGGAGAATGTTGGGCAAGCGAGGAAAGGGCAGGAACAGGATAGGGATGTTGGACGGGATGAAGGGAGGAATGAAATACAAAGAGATGAAGAATGACTTGATGTAGAGTAAGTTGCTGGATTTGTTAGGAGTAAAAAATATTTATTTGGCAGTTGTGTCCATCGAAAACCTACCTTAACCGGTAGATTACCTCATTATAATATGACATTGTGCTTCTGCCCCAGCAATAATATGCGCAATCAATGACAGCGAAAATGACGAGAACTGATTTTGATATCATCCAATTTAATAAAATGAATTATTCCACGTGCTTCAAATTTGGCTTGTAGTTCCATCTATTCAACAATTTTGTACAATGAAACTAGATTAAATTTTAAAAATTAATTAAATCAAATACGCCGCTTTGTTTCAATAAGCCATTTAGTTTGAAGGCATAACTCTCTAAAAAGGGGCTCTGTTCTTTATTTCCGCACTCGTAACTGATTTCATCAACTTTAAGCTGTCAAATAAAGTTTTGTATTTCGTTCAATACTTGAACGTAATAACAATACTTCACTTTTTAAGTGAAGGATCATCATGTCGTACATTCCGATATGAGCAATTCTTCAGTGACTTGAAGAAGGTAAACAGATTTAGCGTCGAGCACACGGAAATACCGCCGCGTTTAAGGCAGTGTGCGTGCACGCCGTCCCGAAGAGGAGGCCTACCACAACACCGCCCTCGAACCCGAGGGCCGCGCGGCGGAAGGAGTGAGTGACGCGCTCGGCCGATTGGCCACGGGGTGGCGGAGAAGAGGGTGGTCGGGCGGGGGGGGGTATGGCCCTCAACTCCAGAAGCGCACCGCCCTTTGTTCTCTCGGATCCCCCACACCCTGTTTCCCCTCCCCTCTCTGGCTCCTCCCAACCCCACTTCACCTACGCCGGAAAAAAAGAAGATAAGCTCTACGGGTCGTACAAAGGCCGACTCTGGGAGAGGGAGACGAGGAGAGAGGGAAATAAAAAGTGAAGACCACGGGGGTAGCGCGTGAAGAAGCGTGTGGCATTATGGGAAGGGTATAGGTGAAGAGGGGAGGTGGCTCGTGTCTCGGGGAGGGTGAGGGGGCGCAGGTAGGGAGGCGGCGAAGGAGAGGAGGAGACGGACTCTTAATTTCTATTTCCGTAGCCTTCGCCTCTCTCCACGCCTATTAGCCTTCGTATTTTTACGGCACAGGGGTGCAAGCGGCTTTCTTCTATTTCCTTTCTTTCTATTTTCCTCCTTGTTCTCAGCCGGGCTCCGGGAAGAGAGGAGTGTCGCTCATTTACGTACGTGTTTTTCTCCTCTTCGTGCCCCCGCAGTGCGCGCTCGTGTCGCCTCTGCTCTGCCGCCGCGACGCCGCGCATTTACAAGATTGAAGCTGTCAAGCGCTCGGCGCTCATGATTTCTTCGAATGCCCAACTTTGGGAATTTGGGAGCTCGGGAAGGAAAACATTTGGGAATATTATTATCGATGCTCCTTAGAAGAAGACGAAAATAAAACTGTTGCACTTCATACGGATGTGCATCAAGCATTGGCCACTCTGTACTAAGCTTTTTAACAAATGTAGCCATAAAATGAGGCTTTCTTACATTTTTCATGAATTATTACACGAACATTTCTCCCGTTAAATAGAAACCAGGGGAGCTAATTCAATATTATACTTTCCTACACAATCTCTAAAATATTTCAATTTGCAGTTGTATAAACGAACAACTAATATGAAGTATTCAATTCCTCTGAAATTAATTGGAGGGGATTAAGGAATAGTCAAGTGAGTGATTACTTTCCTATTAATAAGTTATTTGCTCCTTGATACATTTTGCTGTCTATCGTATAGGAAGCACATCCAGTCATGAAAATTTCCATTAATATTTGATAACTATGTTATGCTTATTTGAGTAATCTATCATGAAGTTTATTCGAGAGATATATCACCAGATCTTCCTATTGTTGTGTAATATACACTTTGAAATGCAGCGTTGCAATGTGATTATGCGATTCTTCTTAGGCAGTTCTAAAGTACAACTACATAACAGTCTTTAAGTTATAAAGAATATTAGAGGAGGACAGTTCAGTCCTACTTAGTTGTTCGCCAGGGTACGATTAAAGCTGTCGATGTTTCTAATTTGGAATGCTTAAGAGTGCTATTGTGAGAAGACGGCATGACGTAATCAGCCGTTCTCGGTGCCATATGCAGCGTTACACCTCAAGTCACTAAGCACAGAAATGCCCAGAGCCGCTATTCACTCATTCCTCTGCCTTAATTGTCAAGGCACCATCGGCGCTGAATATTCCTCTAATTAACATTAGAAAACGTCTACTTTAACCACTTTGATCCTCCATATATCACGGAAGAGCTCTTTTCTATTACGTGTCATGAACTTTCACGCACATTTCAGCCCGAAAACTAATCCTCGTACAACGTATACCGACCTAAATAATATCATCCACGATTTTCATTTTCTATTTCATTATTTTTTTCGTTAGAATGCCCAAAACAAATACCTGAAACCCAATATTTTAGTGATTGAATAACATTTTGGAGAAGTTTAATCATTTGACCCTAACTATTAGAACTTATAGTATTTCCTACCTATCTTCACATTAACATTTTCTTAAAGAGTGGCAAATATCACAGGCGAGCATTTCCTTTGGGAGTGCCCGGCATCCACCGAGTTCCGAATCGAAATTCTTCAGCAAACGCGTTCGCGTGGTAATCGTTGTTCAAGAGAGATCACGAGAAAGAAGAAAGAGTTTAACAAAATTATGTTATAGAGGCTGGACGCCCTTATTTTCTCGTCCTTCTCGGATATTTTTCAAACCGTAAGCCATAATGATGGCGTAGTTCATTACGAGTGGAAAAGACTCCCCCCCCCCCCCGACTGCTCCGTACGAGCGGATGCCGCTTCAATGTGGACCCCCGCTGACGTAAGCGCAGTGTTGTGGAGCGAGACTTGGCACGAGGAGCGCGGCGATTTGGCCAGCCTCCGGGGGGAGGGGGGCGCTCCCCCGCGGAATCGCCGAGGAGTGGGTGCACCCGCCCCCGCCCCTCCTCCCCGGGCCAAAGGATCGAGAGCTTTGGGGACCACTCAGAAATACCCTTTTTTGATACAGAAGTTTTGCTACGCACCAAGTATTGGTTAGTGATTCATGCCCAAAAAGAAAGCAATTAAAAAATAATTCTGTCGAAAAAATACCGAGAGGAAGAGATATATTCATTTGACTTAATTAAAGTAACACGGTAGAACAAGTATTGGGAGAGAATGAAAGGGAGCATACAAAGAAGAACAAGATAGGGATTTTGATTGATGGCTATGAAAAATGAGATGTTCGACAGTTGTGATAAAATGGAAAGACTGACCATCGGCGAAGGCGCGATAAAGTGAAGAGATAAAACAGGGAAGGCTGAAGAAAACAGATTTTTGCATTTGTTACTGCTGAAAATGGTTATCAATCCCAATTTTAGTCTTTATTTTAACAATTTTATTTATTTCATAATTAAGAGGTACGCAGATTTATGCCAAAACATTCTTTCACATAAGAGGAGAGAATGACGAAGGAATTCTGTGGAGAAATGCTCCGATCCTGGATTTAACCCGTCTCCTGATGGAGCAAGTTAAAAGCAAATCATTGTTTTTGGCAGAAAGGAATACCATCGTGCAAATATGTATTTTCTGCATTTCCTAGGTTTCTGCAAATAGACGGCCGAAATATCGGATGGAACTTCTCCTGCAACGCTTGTTGCAGCGCAATGCAGGGGATGTGTGCATGACTTTGAACGTGAGTTCACCTCGTAATAAATAGATTGATGACACAGAACTCAGTACTACATATGTCTTCTCCGTTGTGGGTTTTTGGTGAATTAGCGGAAGAGTAGGAAGATATCGGAAGTGCTAAACAAGGTTGGGAACTAAATTCTTCTGAAAGCAACATAAATCAAATCAAGTCAAATGTGAAGCAGGGGTGTCCGAGAGTAGAAGATTTATAAGAATTGTTTCGGCAACACCTTCATCTTCCTTTATTCAGCTTAAGGTACCACAGCAAAAAACTCTCAACCGGAAAGAATTCACACTAATCTTAGTAAGTCATAAACAAATCGCAGTCTGCGATCAGAGGATACAAGAAAGAAAAATACACTGATATAAGGATATTTCCGGCTGGATAATTTTTTATTGAATCATTTGAAATATATACTACAATTCTGGGAATGAATCGCCAGCACGGCGAGAAGGAAATAACCTAGAAAGAAATTCCACCAAATACTGCGGCACCAACCATAGAAATCTTGGTTACTTGGCACCAGTCGGACATTAGCACTTATTCCTTAAAAATATAGGCGGTCTTTATCGACGAAAAGCCGCCGAAAAGTATTGCCGATAGCGGTAATATTAATGGTAACGCCAAATATTCTCCATAATTTTAAAACCTCGGATGAAAGGCGACATTAAATTAATACGACCATCTCTGCAAATGGAAGCGTATAATTGGAGGCAATACAAAGGTACACCTCCACTTCGCATCATTAACGACGGCAGTCGAGAACGACCGGGTAATTTTCCCTGCTCCCTTTCCTCGGTTCCCAATGCTCGTGCATGACGTGCTAGGAGAGGTAGGTAGCGAATGGTTTTACTTAGAGGAGTAACTGCAGCAGTTAACACTGTCGCGCCCTCGGCCGACAAAGGGCAAGCATGGGCAAGTTTCCAAGTCGGAGTGCGTTATGAAAATAATTATTATATCAGGAAATTAAGAGTAGTGCGCAAAACACAGCGGATGAACGAGAAAAACCGAAATGTCCCCACCTAAGGAGACTAACGTCCAAGTTTGTAGTTTCTTAGTTAAAGAGTCCTGATGAGACATTTCTGGAGGCTCTGCGTCGATGTGAGCCTTTAACGCCAATGGTCTCACTGTTTTACTTTCGGACCTCACTTTGCGATATTAACTGCCATTCCGATCACACGACGTCAGATCAGCACTAAATGATTGAAGTTTTGATCATTCTCCTCTCACGTAGCTCGCAATTTTGCAACTTTCTGGAAATTCTGCTTCGACCTTTCACTATGGAAAATTCAATCGCGTTAGGTGAAATGAACATTTAACCAACTTTCCTCTGTCAGTAACCAGTTAATCGTCTTTGGTAATGGCCCTTTACCAGCGAATATCTTTGAGAGCTTATCCAGTACTCTCTACATCTAAAACTAAGAACATGTACACTTTTTCACCCAACTCCGACACCTCGAGCCTCAATTAACCTCATTTGTTCACCACTTTACCTCAAATTATTAATCAAATTTCAGAGCAATATCCGATTGATCTGACCTTCTTTTCAACAGAACGGATCGCCATTTTGATGGGCGCAGAGCAGACGATTCAGAGGAGACCTTAATAATCGATCTCGAATGTTATACCGTCATGCCAAATCGCCATTGGAATTATTTGATTAATCAAGATTACACGTACTTTTGAAACTAAGTCAAAGACATACTAAAACTATCCTTCACGAGGGCATAATCAAAAATGTAATTTCAAGATTTAATGGGAGCTAAATGCTAATAGTATTTCACATAAAATATTTATTTAGTTTTGTCATAATGTCAATATACGTATTTGAATCTACTAGTGAAAAATACTGATTAGTAAAAAATATTTGAGTTCCTTTTCTCGACGATTTTAATACATTTTATCTAAGGTATTTTATTAAATGAAAAATCTTAAATGCATTTAATAAATTTGATGACGATGAGTGTATGATTGAGAAGTGGAGGTAAAAAAAGTAGAAGGAAACATTTTCTGAAATTAATCAATACCTTGCTCTCTGTGTAATACCTCTAATAAGGGAATGTAATAGATTTTATTTAAAGGATGACATAAAACAGTATTTACACTTGTAATGAAAGTAATTAAATAAACAATTTAATAGATTGAGAAAAATAACAAAATATCCAAACCTTCCAGAAAAAAATGCTGGAAAACTCATAAAATAACCGACGTTTGGACGTGAACAGAATTAAGAAGGCTAGTCTAGAAATGTTGATAATTGCGAGAGAAACATCAATGGGTGGACGTCTCTGTGTTCACATAAACAGCATAAGAGAATGGAGCGAGAAGAGAGTTCGGCGCTTAACGAACAGCGACATCTATTTTAAAAATTGTCCTGTGGACTTTTATTCGAAGATACCGTATCGGACGAGAAATGATAAAATATCCGCGGCTCTGCGTGTGCTTCCTGGGTGCATGTCACGCTTCTCTTCCATGTGCATTTTCATATCACAACCGGAATAGACGCAAGAGATGCAGTTCTTATCGCTCAGCATCCAAGAACGGCGTATGGGATAAAACTAGTCATTGTTCTATCAACCCGAATTTCGAAGCACCAAAAAAGGATCAACAAGTTATTATTATTTTATCAAGTTGATGGTATTTATATACTTATACCTTTAAACACTTTCTTTTTCCTAAGTATCCATTATAATTTATCTAACATTACAAAATAGCGACCGCATGTTTAAACCATCCAAGGTCCAATTCAGCAATGCGGAATTCAAATTCACACATGCTTAGATGATGAAAACATCCAAAAATCGAAATAGTGACTTTGAACTCAGAAACACCACACTACTACCTTTTTTTGCTAACGAATCAAACAGCGAGTCTTTAAGAAAGCTTCAAGCATGCATAAATGCATGCGATATCTCCGTAGTATCTTATATACGGTATATACCTCTAATTACAAATTTTTCTTGCAGCTATTTTTTTCTCCAATTAACGTACACGATAGCAGCAACTACGTATATTAGCCATTAAGTACAGACATATTAAAGGTACAAACATTCAAACGATTATCAAAGAATAAAATGTCACGTCATAAGTCACATACAAAAGATACCTAAAATAAAGTGCCGTATTGACAAGGAAAGGTGATGGATATCTAATTGTCCGTAGATTATCCACTTCATAACTCCTAACCTTTCAAGTTATACGACTTAGAATATCTTGGCATATCAGACCCTACAATAACATCGAATGAATACTGTCTTAATTTTATGTCTTTCTTTGATAGCGAACTTAATACACGATGCAGTGATCTGTCTCTACGATCGTTTATGATAACGGAAACAGTAATTATTGGGGATCGAGATGGTGCGGTGGCTAACGTACGTAACCGAGAGGACCCGGGTTCAGATTCTCGAGGCGACAGATTTTTTCAGGGGTATCCCGATCCCTACTTGTGGAGAGCGATTAGAGAGAGTACGACGTCCGTCGGATGGGACGTTAAACCGCGGATCCCTTGACGCCTTTCGATAAGAGTAGGCTAATGTCGACGCCGGGTTTCTTTTCACCCTTCATCCTATCCTGTCCATCCCTAACGGCGCAAATGACATCAGCTGTCGGTCGCCTACCCTAAATGCTACTACTGCTAAAAGTAATTCATTTGTTTCGCACTTTTTTACCTTTCTGTAGTTCTTTACCAAGTTTGCTTCATTTGGGGTGGTCAGGGTCTCAGTTTTTTATTCTATAAAAAATTGTAATTAATCCGAAAATTACACAAAAACTAGGCACCACTCACTGGACACTTCGGACTATATCGGAATATTCAATGAAAACATTTTGATATTGTGTTCCGACGAACTTATTTTTTCCATCTAATATAGGTAGACAAACGCTTTAAACAGCAGCAATAACTCCAGCTTTTGGATGCGTTTCGAGGTGAATGTAAACACTTATAACTCTACATTATGCCTATTTATTTACAGCCCCGGAATATTGCTAATATTTTCTCCTCAATTTGAGTCTTCATCCATAATTCAAGTTTTGTACGGATCACGCAGGGACACGCTGCTTCAGTGTTATTTTTCATGAATGGCAACGGGATCCGATAAATTATCGCCGTTTTACATTCGTTTAACCAAAATTATTAAGATCATAAATTATTAATGCTCTTCCAGAATTGTAAAGACCTCTGTCTTTTCCATATTGTTTCAGGCCAAATGTTCCACCTATTCAGACCAAAGTTTGGACTAGTAGTAGAAGCAGTCCTATGTTATTCCATAATAGACACCTTATTTCCGACTTCAAATAAACTGACACAGATAGCCAAGACATATACAATCTTACTCCCCTTAACGTTTAATAGCGTCATACTTTGACCAGTCACCGAATTATACTATTTTACGCACGCGACTTCCCGTAAATAAACGGCTACTTCAAAACCAGATGGATTCTATTTAGAGGAAATATAGAAGGAATCTTGTCATGAAGTAATCATTTATGAAATTTGATGTTACTATACACAAAGTACGCTTATAGAAAATTAATGGGATTGCGATTCAGGTGGGTGACGAAGCACTAGAGGTACTATGATGGGAGACCATTAAATACGAAGAAAGCAAAAGATACTAAGCCTTTTAGACACCCGAGTTTCTACGTGACACCGAAAGAAAAGTTATGGCTTCACATCATATCACAAAACAATGATTAGACGACCCATGGGGCAGCAAAAAAACATTTTTGATTTCAGTACTGACGAAACTGAAAGTGAAAAACCTAATGGCTACCTAACATTTTCCTTAATCCACAATAGCATAACAAAGGTTGATATCCTTGACAACCCTACCACTCGCCACCGTGGAAGGTCGGATGGCAATGGATAAAGGTAAAATTAAATTTGAGGAATTCATTTTTCCGTTAAAATATTGAACAGTAGTCGCGCTCATAAATTATTTCTCGCCTGAAATTAGAACTTATCGCATTATAGGAAAGGCTGCTTAAGTTTTAACATTGCTAAGGATGTAGCAGCGTGCCGTTCACCGGAAACTTTTATATGATAACGGATCACGCAACATGCATTGGGAAGAAGAATGCTGTGATTATTCATTCTTCTCCAGGAAGGAGACGTGATTTTGGATTTTGCATTTTAGTGTTATATGTATTATATGCAATATAGAAGCGTACTGTAGCACAAGCTGTGTCATGAGCTTATTTTTACGAAATAAGCACGATCGCTAATTGCTATTGGAGCAAGTTTCGAGAAGGTGACCACACAATATTAAAGCATTTGATCCTTCTGGCGAGTTCTTATAATGTGCTAAGGGTATTTTTCAATTCTCAACTTAGCTTCCGGGTTTTGTACCCTAAGACTCTTCTTTTCCTATGGCACTGAGCATAGCACGCTACAATATGTAAGATATTAAACTACGTACAGCCTGATAGATTTAATCGGCCGTCGCATCTCTTAGTCTTGTATTATGTGGCGTTTCTTTTCTAAAAGAGCAGGGTGGTTTTCAATGGAAATACTCGGAGAACCCAAAATACGCTCCTGTTGCGAGCTTTGCGAGTTGATTGCTGCATTTGATGCTAAAATTCTGTAATGAAATATTTAGACTGAAAATAAGGCCAAAACCTTCCAGTATTTGTCAAATATGGCATTTAATGTCTTACGTGTGACACTATAGGTATGCATATTTTCCATGCATAATACTTTATTCACTTTTTATCGGTATACGGAAATAATAATGAATACGGTTAGGTTATGAAGCGATAAGCAGGTAGTGTTGATTACAAGTTTATGCATTAAGAATCAAAAACAAGAAAAGGCCCTCCTAATTCCTTTCCGAATAAACAAAGGTGACAAATAGACACAGTGCGAGACCTGGGTGAGCATCATGGACAAAAAAGAGAACACTTACCGCAAATGCAAGATAGATATAGCCGGTGACCTTCAAATCGATTTCTATAATTTTGAGGTTAACTAAATTGCTCTTGGAAGAGTTCCGGAATTTCTATTGGCACTAGGCATGACAACTCCACAGAGAGATTCATTTATGCACGATACCAGCTGTCCATAGAATTACTCTACGGTAACAGGGTCCACATTTTATTTATCAGAATCGCTACAACTTTCACTTTTTCCGAACGCAGACCGTGAAACCTTTTTGTTTTACGCAAATACTCACTCGACAGCCCAATTTCATAGACGGCCTAAGTATAGAGATGAACAAGATTAGACAACGAAATAAAACTGAATTTGAAGGAGGATGAAAATGAAACCACCCATTCCGATATCCATTTCAGCCTTCGGTAAACATTATCTTACAATACAAATCAACGAAATTTCATTCATTCAGCATTAGAATAACGGATCTTTCGGAAATTTGCCCCAAGTAACTCATATGTCAACGATTGTGAAAAAAAAACCTTCGTTATCTCCTGTGAAATGAACAGATGTGCTCGTAAGTTATGCTTTATTGACTTCGCACCTTCTTCCTAATGCCGATTTAAAACGAAGACAGTGCGGGAGATGATCTCTGAGGGAGGGAATAAACATCTTGGGGAGGTGCGAGTAAAAAAACAATAATCTCCGGTGAGGTGAAGCGGGAAGGGGCAGGGAGGAGAAGCACGAGGAAAGGAAGGAGGGATGGATGGATGCGGAGGAGGTCGGGTGGGGGAAGGAGCAGGCCCGCTCTCGCCCAAACGATGTGCTTGGATCCTCTCCAAGCGGAGTCTCCGTGGAGTGAGTCACCCACCGCCAGCCCCGCTAACCCACCCCTCTCTCGGAATACTACTCGGCAAACGGAGTGCCTCCCTCGGCACGCCCCCCCCCCCCCGTCCTCTCCCCCCGTTCCTCCACTCCCCGCACGGACCAGGAGGAGGAGGAGACGACAAGCACTATTTCTCGAAAAGAGAGAAAAAATAGAAGCATCGCCGGGCGTATGAGAAGTCGCGGCATGCCGGAGAGTGTGAGTGCTCCGATAATAAAACGGTTTCCTGTGTCACCGTCCTCGCTTCGCGGCGTGAGTCACCCGTACCGGCCGACCGGCCCTAGGCGCCGCCACGGTTGCATCGGGCGACCACCGGGGGGGGGGACGCTTCCCCCCTCCGAGGAGGCTTTATCATTGGCCTCATCGATTGCCCCCGTCAGCCCCGGTGGCCCGAGCATCCGCTTATGCATTCATTCATTTGCACGCGCCTTGGCGTCAATTTCGGCACTCCACTTGACGTCGGACTTTCTCTGTTTTCATGGAAGTATTTCTAGAGCCGAACGCCAAAATACTTAACTGAATAGTATGAAACCGGCTCTTTAGGAATTTAGGGTGTCCATCTTCATTTTAAAACAACCTGTAAAATACGCGTAGTATTCAATGTTACGCTTTTATATTTGGAATTTGTTTCTGTAAGAAAGATATTTTAGTCGTATTTACCAACAAATAGATACGTTCACTCCCAAGGTAAAAAGAGCAAGATAGAAGTTCCAACATCGGTTGCTAAATCAAAGCAACGGTAGTGGCTCAGCGATAGATTTGCCATTGTTTACATCAAATGCTTTCGGAGATAAGCTAACTATACAATCGTGTAACGACGAATGTATGTTTTTATTATTCAATTTCACTGACGACTGTTGTTAATTGAATGGTTGCAGTACCCAAATATATAATATACAAGCCGACATCAGCATCGACACTCGGTAGTTACATCGTAAGACGGTGAGCCCTAGACTGGAATATTCGATATGTCATGTGATTATCACATTACAACTCAGTAAATATATGTTACAACTCCAGTTTTTATTTCAATAAAATGCCCACACATCCACACAGGCTACAGGAACGCCCGGTAAATAAATAGGCCAACAATTCATTGCCTTTAAAGAATTAATTCCTCTTAAACAACTATTAGTATAATTACCATTCAAATGCGACGAGTTCTCCTGCCCAAGACAAAATATTTATATTAAGTGAAACGATATTAAAAAGATATCTTTTGATACCTAGAATTTTTTTTTGATCATTGGATTTTTCCATTTTCCAATAAATGTAATATTTAATTTCTAGAAATTGATATAAAAATTATCTGGGCGACTGTTGTAATTTATTTCAATGGAACAAGTTCACCACGCAAAAGAAAAGAAATAACTTTTCTTCACCCATATGTTTCCAAGGTTCTTTTTTTCTGCCAACTTACATTTAAATGTAATTTCCTGTTAAAGTTCCTCTCTCAAGGGTGAAATGCTGCAAGGACAATTATGGGATACGATTAACTATTTCGTGGAATAGGATCAAATCTTTCCTTTTCTCCTTTGATACATTTTTTAATTTAATTAAATTTTAAAATTATAAAAATAATAAATTATCATTAATTTTTTTTATATTTCTCAATGATCGTTAACAATATCAGGCCATATACGAGGCGTAGTCTTAAAGTAAGTACCGTTTGCTTATATTTAAATATTGGCGCTTCAGAACACAGTTTTGCTCATGCAGCGCCATCTACTGATTCATTGAGAAGCTATAGCAGCATTTGTTTTATTTCAGAAGTCGTTTGCTTGTCCGTGCATGCAAACAACAATGTCCGCGACAATCGTTTATTGTTACGGAAAACCTCGGATACCACACATTGCGTGCAAGGTGGGTACCGAAAATGCTCACCGACCACCACAAAGAGCAAAGAATGTCCAGTGGACGAGAGTTTGGAACTCTTTAAACCACCCACCGTGCAGTCCTGACCTTACACCCAGCGACTACTTCCTCTTCTTGCACTTGAAACAGTGGTTTGGTGGACAACGTTTCGAAACCGAAGAGGAACTCAAGAATGGTGTTGTCGATTGGTTCAACCCTCAGGCGGCGAGTTTCTATGCAGAGGGGTTAGAAGCTGGTGCAGCGGTACGAAAAATGCTTAGAAGGGAACGGCGATTATGTAGATAAGTGAAGTAGGTTTGTAGCTAACTAAAAGTGCCAATAAAATGTGTTTCATATGAGTATATTTTTTCCTGTGACCAAACGGGCCTTACTTTATGAACACGCCTCGTATCAAACCTTGTTAATTCTCGCTGCATTTGATGCACGCTTCAAATGCATGCAAGCATTTCAGCAGACAGGAACCCGTCAAAGACATGAGCTTCACTTGGTGAAAATTTATTTAAGGGCCGTTCTGGCAGATTCTAATTACTCCCGCTACATCTGCAGTAAAGTTCAGATTTTTCCGGCTACATTTTTTTACTTAGATACAAATTTATGCACACGCCCTTTTTTTTACAGGGAAAACAGCATTTCATCATTAAAAAACCTTCATAGGCTTTCTGGCCATACGAAACCCCAAATATTTGCAATACATGCGACACGGACAATATTTTGTGTTGCCATTTTATTATATATTAATATATAATATATATTTCTTATATATTTCTTAAATATTATATATAATATTTAAGAAATCATTAGCAGAAGAAAGCGTGCCAAACGGCTGGAAGGTAGCTTCGGTAACACCCATATTTAAAAACGGAGACAGGGAGGACCCCAGTAATTATAGGCCAATATCGCTGACTTCCATTTCCTGTAAGATTCTTGAACACATCATTGTTAGTTCCATGATGAGGCACCTCGATAGCCAAGATTTATTAATTAATAACCAACACGGCTTCCGTAAGGGTAGATCCTGCGAAACTCAACTCGCACTTTTTGTACATGATGTATTAAACTCCGGTGAAAGTAATATTCCAGTTGATGCGATATTCCTAGATTTTAAGAAAGCTTTCGATAAAGTCCCTCATTGCAAATTACTGGCGAAATTGGAAACCTATGGAATACACGAAAGTATTATTAACTGGATTAAACAATTTTTAAGTGATCGTGTCCAAACAGTCGTCCTGGACGGTGTATCATCCGATACTGTCAAGGTCACGTCGGGGGTACCACAAGGAAGTGTCATAGGCCCCCTCCTTTTCCTTATTTACATAAATGACCTCAGTACCGTAGTTAATAGCAAGCTCCGTCTTTTCGCCGATGATGCAGTAATTTATGGGGACATCCGAAGTCACGAAGACAGAGTCGTGTTAGCCAACGACCTAGATGCAATTCAAAATTGGTGCGATACATGGTAATTGGAATTGAATTTTAAAAAATGCGTAGTAATACATTTTTGGGAAAAGAGTAATTCCCTCCCTTATAGTTACAAAGTGAAACAAACCAAAATCGCGAGGGTAGATTCCTTTAAATACTTGGGTGTAACAATTACTCACGATCTGTCCTGGGGAAAACACATACGAGAAATATGCGGTCGTGCTAATAAAAAATTGGGATTTGTGAAAAGAGTGCTAGGTAAATGCGACGAAAAGGTGAAAGAACGATGTTTCCTTGCCTTGGTCAGGCCCCACCTAGAGTATGCTGCCAGTACATGGGATCCTCACAACATAAATTTGGTTTCGGAATTAGATCGAGTTCAGCGGAGGGGGGCTAGATTTGTCAAACATTGTTATGACCAACTCAGCAGCGTATCCACTTTGTTAGACAGTTTAGGTTGGGATTCTCTTACACAGCGGCGTTTCCAATATAGATTAAACTTATTAAAAACATTTAAAGATGGGCCCTTTTCCGATGACATCAAGGATATAATACGAACCCCAACGTATTACGGTCGAAGGGATCACGAATATAAGACTAGAGAGATAGACTGCAAGACTGACAGGTTTAAAATGTCATTTTTTCCAAGAACGATAAGGGAACAGAATGCTCGTAGTCGAAATTCCCCAGGACTTAGTTCATTACAATAAGTATTAACGTACAGGTTAGGGACTTCGCGAGGATGTGTATACATGTGTGTATGTATGTATGTATATGTATGTGTGTATATATACATATATATATGTATATATATATTTTTTTCCTACAGGTTCCCCCCACCTTTCCTCACCTAACTCCCAACCCCCTCAACCCTTACCCTTCCCTCATGGTGCTACACCCCCTGCCACACACCTTTTTGGTGGCTCGCAGGGTACTTATGTAGATGTAGATGTAGATGTATATTGCTATGCGCACGGTGATTTCCTTGCAGAAATCCGGTGCGACTGAAATTAGAGGTAAATCAAAAAACGTAGCTTATTTTCCGCAGTTTAAAGTCTGACAGAGGAACTAGGGTAAGCGAGACAATTAACTGATTTGCTTCCCAACTCGCACCTAACTGCGGCTATGGAAGCTCAAGAGGTCGGTAAGCATTTTCCTTCGAGGGCTGTCGGCACTTTTCCTCGGCTGACCCGGACCGGTAGGAAACTATCTAAAGCTCGCTTACACTAGACGACTCTATCCCCTTCAAAAGAGCTCCCCTGTGATTCACTGCTCAGGGTTTGTCTCGGAAGGGTTGCCACGGGTTTAAGGAGGTGATGGAAGGGGCGAACACCCCGCGTCCCTTCCATCACTCCTTTAAATTCACTTCCCCGTCCTAACAACCATTCCGCCTCGCCCTTCCAACGCCTCCGAAGCCACCCCTTCCCACCGCGAGGGCGCGAACACAATGCCACTCCACCCCCTCCCTCCCGAGAGAGGGGAGGGAGGAGCAGGGGGAGGGCGCGTGGTAGTATTTTTAAATGCGAAAGTCGCCTCTGACAGGTGTGCCCCGTCCTTCGGGGCGACAGCATCTGGGTTTGGAGCGAGGGTGGCGGGGTCGGAGGGGGAGGGGGCCCAAATCCAGGGGGAGACCTTGTTTTCTTGTTTTTTTTCTTGTGAGGCGCTGTGGGGGTGGAGCTCGAGACTGCAGAGGAGGAAGGGTGTGTGTCTGGAGGTCTTCGGAGGGTAGGCGGCATGCAGGGAGATGTCGCAGGGAGACAATCCGCACTCAACCGGATTGAGACACCTTAGGTGCCATAAAAGCGATGGACTAACACCTCTCGCATTCAATCACCAAGGAGTGTTATCCGTTATTAGATGCCGGGAAATATCTATGATTATTGCCCTTGGCTCTGGGATCGCGGTACCGGTAACAAGCATTCCTGACCGAGTTATTAGTTACAAAGTACTGGAGTACCTAGTTACCTACTTCCTCCATACACTAATTTCCATCTTAACTGTTTTCGCCATCATTACAAAATATCTTCCTTAATACTCAGCCCATCAAATAGGTTGAAATTCCTTGGAGGGAACGCTACTTGTTCCAGGCATTTTACAGGAGAGTGATATGAATGGTAATTCTTGTAAAGATGAGCACCTCGAACCTACTATGACCAAAACATTTGAATTGAAACAGGATTGAAAGCAATTTTAGGAAATCAATTTAGGGAGAGTGCCCAACATATTCAAAGTTACTGCTTTGAAAATGGGAGTGATACTAATATACTCGTATCGTGTTCCAGACTGTAAAATTACATTACTCAACTAAGTGTTGCGTTTCGTTGCGAACCGGAGAGGAAAATATACGATTTCCAACAGAGATTTCACTACCTCCGATATGAATTTTCTGGCGTAAAGAACAAGGAATAGCAACATAGGAAAACTAACTCGGTGTTTCCTGCAATTCCTATGAAATGGGAGTTATCGTCGAATCAGTCGACCAAGTTAGACGACGGGACATGGAAAAAGTTACAAACGTAACAAAATATGATGGCAGATCTTTGACCACTACAATAAAAACCTACAGGGGTCAAGAGTATGTTCCAACTTCTTTGTTATATGAAGATGTCTCCTACAGCAAACTTGATTTCAATACCACCCATAGCGGTATCTTACCGATGTTACCTACGGTTCCTGGCCTGAGTACCTAAGTTGCTGGCCTATGTTCTGATCCCTATATTACTGCTGGCCTTTTCAACGTATTTCACTCCACGTCGGTTCCTCTTCTAATTACCGAAGTTTCTTCAGCCATCGTGCTATCGTCTTTAGGTCGATCCTCAGGCCACTTCGGATCCAAAGTCTTCGGAAGAATGGCCGGCGAAACTATCTTTCTTGACGGAAAAATCGACGCGCAACGAGAAAATGGGGTAGAATCGTACTTAAAATCGCCACATAAACCTAAAAACAAGCTCTAATCCCCGGCAAAAGAAACTGCTAATTGTGCTATCATTCCAGGCGTGTTGGTGAAACCTTTGAATTTAAACAGAAAACGTTAAGCTTCCAATGAGAAAATGTTATTCAGTGATTTACAATGTATAAATCCTTAGAAAAATCCTAAGGACTCACACGTTTCCAAAAACTTTTTCCAATAAACATTTTCCTATTAATGCTTGTATTATAAATTTGTTATTGTTTCTCGTACCTCCAAAAATGAAAAAAACAAGTGTATTTTTCCAGAAAGAAACTGGAGAGTTACTTCCAAGGGTAGGTGAAGGCATGTGTATTGAAGAGAAAAATTAACTATCTACTTCATGAGGATCTATGGTTTGACGAAAAAAATGAAGGAGAACACCAAAGAATGAAAATATTGCAGAGGAAGGTCTGGAACAAATTTAAACAAACATAATATAATCAGGGGAAAGTAAGCTAAAGGAAATTATGTAGAAGTGAGGAGATTGTCGGATATGAGGGTATCATCGAGATCTTTAACAGACTAATGAAATAGAATATTTTGAGTCTCATTGTTGACCTACAAGCACCGTATCCATGAAATGAAATGTCTTCGCACTATACGAATACGGAATAAATAAAAACAGGTGCCTTTAGTAATATGCACGATGTTGGAAATATCTTCATTCTCTCACCCTTCGTTTCTAAATTCATAAGAACCCATTAACGCCATAGCATTAGACCAATTATCGATGAATCATCATGTGTAGGAAACCTATCGAATGGCAGTTATTGCAAATACTATAATTATTCGTCGACCAAGAATGCTGGCATACTGAAGGATATTTCAATTGGAAGAATCGTTGCTAGTTAGAGTGGACTGCATACCGAATGAGGCTGGCAATTGAAATAGAATTCAGAAACGTTAAGCTTCAAAAGGAACTTGATGCAAGGGAATACGCTGAATCGTAAAAATACAGCGAACTGAATAACTTGAGCATAAAAAGATAATATTAATAATAATGAGGCCAACCTAAGCTCTTAAAACCAACTGCCGAAGATTGATCCATAACAGTGAAAACAGTCTCCCTTGTTAAAGTTTTTTGATGCAGTAAAACGAAAGCACCTCAGTTGAAATGGTAGATCCATGGCGTATTAGATTTAAAAACAAGTTGAATTAATTGAAATTTTTAAAGATACTTGCCCGAATAAAACGAAACTTTAAATGAAGTCAAATTTACCAAAACGGATATAATGCAACGTGAGCCGTAACTTAAAACAAATCTCACCTCACCCCAAATAATGCGTTTAAAGTTAAAGAATAATGTAGGGAACTTCATTTTGAATGACTAAACCAGTCTAGGAAGGAAGAGGCTTAATCTCCTTGAAGAGATAAAGTAGCCAGAAGGTAGCGAAACATGCCCTCCCCGCCGTAAACAAAGGCATTAGACACGGAAAGGCCGGCCCTTGACCGACTTTTGAAAATAATTCCTCAAACTAAGCTGAGTAAACTAAGCGTTATTTTTAAAGCTTCTCTCAACTTATTAAAAAAACTAGACGAATAAAAAAGTCCATGGTCATTTTGATTACTACTTTCATCCAATTATCGCAATTGAATTAAGTCCATTATTGTATTAGGGCTACTCAAAAAAGAGTTGATAATAAATATTTATTCGTATAATTCATTCTTGTACTTTATAAAATTAGCATTATTTTAAGTTGTTAATCGTAATGCTTAATGCATATGCAAGAAGCAAGTTTCATTTGTGTGACCCCAATTCAATCAGCAATTCAGTCAGCGGCAGTTGTAAGTTGAAACATGTTCAGTTCACCCGTGGCAATAATGGAATTAACACGAGAGGACAATGTTCGGCATTGAAATAATGCTTTCGCCTGTGACAGAAGATCTTTGAATTGTATTAAGAAAACAATGAAACTTTCATGTTGTGCCACCCAAACGTTGATGACATAAAAATTGTCCATGAGACGTGTTTGTGCGCGGTGGGTTCCGAGACAGCTCGCACCCGAGCAACAGTATGAATGCTACTGCACCATGGCAGTGCAACGCAAATTCTATTCCTGAATATCTCGCGAAAATCAATGTTTTAACTGGCAATAACTACCGATGACACAATACTGGAGTTGAATCAATTAAACTTGTCCAATATTAATATTATTCATAAAAATAACAATGTAACGTAAAATAAAAAAAATCCACAATAAATCATTCAAAGAAAAATGTACGATCATCTTTCACTGAGTATTATTCGTAGAGCATGTATATGGATAATGCAAGTCAAATAAATGTAAATATAATGCTCCATGTTACTCTTATAGGGAGTACGTTCTTAAACCTGAATTTAGTGCGTGCAAACCAAGAAAACTGAGATAAACAAGTGTGACTGCATCAATCTTAACTTAGATTTGATCAATCCCAAGAATGGCTCACAGCGACCTTCAATTACGTGTCAGTAATGCGGTTTTAGCAAACATCAATGAATAATTTGGAGTAGTGTTTCAAATTTCAGAAACACACATTCGATTAATAGGAACACAGTATTTGAAACATTGTTGAATATGTAAATGTTCTTATTACATTCTGCTTAATTATAAATTGATTTGTGAAGTTAACTGTACCAAAAATTCAGTTAAGATAAATAAATAGAATATATAACACAATAGTTCGACCATAAATGATTTCAATGTAATGTGAAATAATTTCCTCTCTAGAGGGTAAACTGCACGTCTGCCCAAATGCTTTTCACGTCTTCTAAATACGCACGACAAACTACGCACAGTCGTGTTCGCTCATATAAGACGCACTGTTTTACTAAAGTTTAACCTTCGCTGTCAAAGAGAACGTAAAGTGAGACCATGCTTTCGAACACAGGTAATGAAGTACACAAACTGAACATAATCTATGCAATCAACATCCCGAAACTATCGTTGCTTCTCTGCTTTTCATTATCCTGCAACAATCTTACATAAATGAAATGATACGATACGTTAAGGATTATTTAGAGTTCGTCCTCAACCAATTGATATGTAAATTAATATTAAGGCTCAAAAGATGACTCGAACGGAATATCGATTATAACTGAAAGAAAATCAGATTTCGAGCTTATTTAATTATTAAATATTACTTTCTCAACATTAAATAAGTACTCCTGGAAATGGTAACATTCATGGAGAACATGTTGAACAACAACCGAAGAACACTTTTACTTCACCGATTCTCTCATCCAAACAGAGGTAGGAAATCCTAACAAACGAATCGAAACCTCAAATATAAAAGACTTTGCTTTTAAGAAAAAAAGACCATAGACAGTAATTTAAAAATCGATCACACTCAGGAGGTCAATAAAATGTCTCTTCTGGTGGCTTAAAACGGTAATCGCTCTTCTTCCGGATTTCCACTGCCCAGAGCTGATCTGTCTTCCACTTCTACGAGGGCGTCAACATTTTTCTGAAGTGTTGCCTCTGGGATACGAGGAGAAGGAATTCTGAGCTTCGACCGTTTTTCTTAAGGCTCCTCGCTACTGTCCAGGACCATAAAAGCAAATCATCTGCCCTCTTACAAGGCTGAGAAATGCAGCCTTCCCCATCCCGGCCGCCTGTTCTTTGCCTTACTACTCTGCACCATCCCTCTCAGAGGACACGTTCCTTTTAAGCCACGGACGCAATCGGATAGAGCCTTTTATTCCCAAGCCAAAAGTGGCTCGAAGCTCTACCCTTCCGTTTTACGTTGAGTTTAAAACTAGGGAGCACAGAATATAGCATGGGGATGCTTCACTCTAATATTGTGAAATGATATTATGAATATTTCGAAAGTGAAAGTTTTATGTTCTAAATCTTAACATTACTATAAAATAATATACTAATTTATGTTATTTTATTATACTATTGTATATAAAATAATATACTACTGTACTACAGTAGTATACTATTTTATATAAGGAAAATTGATAGGAAGACATGTAAAGGATAAACACAGGAGATGTGAGGAAGGCGGAATCAAGCAGATCACAAGTACAAAAATATTTCCTTGACCAAAGCATCGGCCCGGCAAGTCGGTATATCGTGTACGATATGAGTATAAAACATATGTTTATATATATATATATATATATATATATATATATATATATATCGATGATGCGGAAGTACTCACGAGAGCAATATAACTTTTGGACGGCACAATATAACACAGAATAAAACAGATAACACGTAAAAGGACACTCACATTGTAGATTATTTGAGCTTCCGGCCTACTCCGAGGCCTTCTTCAGGCATATATATATATATATATATATATATATATATATATATATATATATATATATATAATTCACTAAATAGTCATAGTAAACACAGAAACTACAACATATAAAAGAGGGATCACTAGTTCTCGAATTTTCGGTGGTGCAACCACCTTTCTCAAGAGGAATTAGAACAGAACAGTTCTGTTCTAATTCCTCTTGAGAAAGGTGGTTGCACCACCGAAAATTCGAGAACTAGTGATTCCCTCTTTTATATGTTGTAGTTTCTGTGTTTGCTATGACTATTTAGTGAATTTTATTGTGCACGTTCGTGGCTTTTCCGAGAAAGTGACTATATATATATATCAGAATCTGATGACGACGGCCGTGCCATCGAAACGTAAATATCTACTGTAAGTGTCCTTCTTTTATGTTTCTGTGTGTTTAATATTTATTAACCTAGTGTTTGTGTGTTTATGTATATATATATATATACGTATATATAAACTGTTTCTACCCATAAGTTCTCCTGCAAAAATGTTTTCTCGTATTTCACATCCCGTAAGCCAATTTGTCGAGGAGGATAAAAACAACCTGCATAAAGTTGTTTTTAAGGAGCGATTGAGGAATCCGCTTCTATCTTTATTAAAAATGATAAGAATTAATGTCACTTGGTCTCCACGGTGGACTGTTATTTTTAAACCTCGGAAGGGGATGTACATTATTTAAAGTATTACTCGTATTTCAGCCGCTGTACCATAAAGAAACGATCATTTTAAGGTTACTGCCCTCACTGCAGCGCAACAATGTCACCCAAAATGCCCATCTTCTCATGAGAAAAATATGATTCTTAAGTGCTTAAGTTAAGGTGCTTCTGGAAAGCTAGGAAAACATTTTATGCATCAAATTTTCCTTTAGAATGGAAGGTAGAAAAGTGACCGTCCATTTTTTTTAAATGGAGGAAAATAGGATCAGATGTTTCACGAAAGAAGCGACCCGTGCGCTGATAGTCTCTCAAACTTCGCCCGTGTTTGCCTCAACTGCGTTCGATTGTGGAATTCGAACGGTGAAGAACCAATACAGTTATCGATCGAGGTCGCTTGACGGTTGACATTCCGCTCTCCAAGCTAGGAAATGCGCTGCAAAAGCATGCGATTTATTTTCATTGAGCAAACCGCTGCTCTTAAGACCGCTCCTCGTCTTATCCTCTTACTTGCATGATTAGGGGACAGTAAGAAAGTTATTCGCACTATCATCAGCTGTTTAGGTTGCCATTTTTTTAATCGATAAATCTTCTGATTTCCCCCCTGGATCGCAGCGTTTGCGTGTGCCATTAGCAAGTTAATTGAGCACCGTCCTCGCTCTCCCCGGACTTTTGCGACCAAGAGCTTTGGGAGCTTGGGTGAAGAGTTTAGATACTGGAAATCAGTTACAATTTCCACTAAGCGAATTGCACTGCAGCCTTAATGAAGAGGATATTAGATTCCCATGAATACATTTCGTGTGCAATTAATTACGGAACTAAAGTAAAATTAAGAAAAATCAATCTCTAGATTAAGACAAGATGCAAAGAAATTCCTTTATCCGTATATTTTGACTAATGATTGACATTTTACACCAGCACCTCTATAAATCGATATAAATGAAAGAACAACTATTTTTATATTTAGTTGTATGCGTTTAGAAACCATTCTCAAAAGTAATTGCACTAGTTTTAATATCATGGCGCAGATCCTGGTGTTAGTAGAAAATTCTACAAAAATACGTGTGTAGTTAGGGAAGCAGTAGGAGGTATTTCCTCAAATATTTTACGTACATAATAAACGAATTAAAAAACTGTGCTTAGCTGAATCTTCGGAAAGGCAAAGGGAAATTCTAATCGGGTCACTTTCTTATTTTCTAACTTCCAAAATAGAAAAATGACAGAGTATAGCGTAGACCGCGTAGAGAAAAGCGTAGCCCTCGACACAGATTTACACGTGTTTAATTTCGTCTTCAATTTAAAGGATATGCTCTTAGGCACATTTTAATTGAAATAAAGGTGCCCAAATGCTATAAATAAAGCATTTCATAAACATAATTTTTTTGTATTTTGTGTGCAATCAGATATCTTATCTTTTCCCTGTTTTTTTCAAATAAATACGTATATGATAAATGACTCGTAGTAATTGTACTAAACCTTCACTTCCTCATACCACGTGCAATAGAGGCCACAAGAGAATTTAAAACGATGGATGGATGGATTTATGAATCCAAAAACTACAAGTTCTACAATTATTTTAATGAGCATTTCCGTGTGTCACAACAAAGGCTTCATTCCGAAGGAATCATTAATATTAGTAATTTAATGACACCTCGGAGTTATTTAAACGCTTTTAATTTCTTCATTTAAATTTTATTTAAATATTAATTTTTCACTCAAGGCAAACTATTAATTGCTTTATTTCCAGGCATAAAACGTATGTTCTCAGCTTCTTTTGTCGAAATGCCGTACTCTCATGCAATATAGTTCCGAGCCACGAAGTGTGCCACAAGCTGTTGCTGAAATATTTAGTTCAAAGCTATAAGTCGAAGGCTCTTTCCAGTTTTCATCAACACCGACGCTAAGCCGCCATTCCCCGTGGTCACACAATGCGGTTTATCGTCGCATCCAGATCCCGCGAAACGCGAACGGCCGAAATCGCGATCCCGATCCGAGGACTCGCCCGGTCACGAATATCTGCCCGACTGTCGTTGGCGGAATCGGTGGGACGTGTGCGGTGGATGCGCCTTTTTTGTGGACTGAGCGACGCGCGGACTCCCGATTCCTGCTGACCGATCGTCCCTGACCGACATGGAGTGCATGGGAATTGTCGTCGGATGAGTCCGAGTGGGCGGAGGGAGGGAGGTCCGCGGGGAAGCGAGCGCCGAGAGGCGAGGAAGGGAGAGGGGGAGAGCGGGCTGTGGACAGTGGACGGTGGAGGGGGGAAGAGAGCACGGGAGGGGAAATTCGCGGGGTAACGACCAACGGCGCCGTAAACATAGGCAACCTGAGGTTGTTGCCGCGCAGTTAAGGACGGTATATCATTAAGGGATTCCGGTGGATAGCTCTATTATGCGGCGGTATTAGAATTAACGGCGAAATTGCTTCTTCAAATCGCGGGCGAACTTGGGCGAAACCTTGTTGGAACCCATAAATTATTGCTTAAGAGTTGAATAATGGAAGTGTACGTTTCAATTCCGCACGATAACAATCGTTTGAATTGAAATCGTAGGGACTCTCATAATAACTAACTAGGCTACGAAAGTGATTGTCAAACCTTATGGGATAAGAGTGAGGGGATTTCAAAGGGTTTCCAGAAAGGTAAGCATTTTCACTTAAATGCGAAGCCCCTTTTAGAGAAAAAATTACATTTTTAATGATGACGATAGACATGGACTGATGCTTTTAATTTTAAGCAACAAACCAGAAAACCAACCATCGTAAAGGCAATTTATGCCACAAGCCTTGCTCTTTTAGATCCCATAGCCAGAAACCAGTGTATTGATTTAACTGTTGCTAAGGGAACAAACAAATATGTGGAATGAGACTTATCCCCACGCAGCCTACCATTTGTTATGGTGATCGGTTTTCGCTGCAGAGATGAGTCGTCTGTATAATAGCTCGAGTTCAATGCACCACAATGAAAACCACGAGGTACGTTTGTGGAAAACACCACGATTTCCTACTAGCAAGCAACTTGATCCATCAACACTTCATGTTGCCAAATGAACTCAGATCGTGCGGAGGGTGTCACAACACTCGGGAAATTAACCGACAGAAGGGGTGGAAACAAAATGTATTTTGGCATTCAAGATAATATTTGTAATCACAATGCAGGTAATACGTACGCATTATTCTAATTCCAATCCATTTCTATAAGATTTAATTTTCTCCTAATTTTTTTCATTTATAGTACAAATGCCAAGTTAGTGGGTCGCCGTAGTCCATGGGGTAGAGCGTTGGACTATTGACCAAGGCACTCTGGGCACCTGCAGCTCCACCCAAACTAGTTGATTTTTCGGGTACCAGATCTTCCTGGGAAACCATAACCGGCACTGGGAAAAGAACTGCCATCCCTACCCTGATGTGTGAATTTCACACGCCGTCGGGCTTGGTACATGGGTGAACTCTACCGTCACCTACCAAACCGACCTTCGGGTTGATTACTGTCCTTATGGTTTTTTTTAATGCCAAGTTAATATTTTTACGCATTATATATTATATCGATTTTGCTGAACGCAGGTGGGAATTTTATACTACAGCAAAGATCCGATTATTTGACACAGTTCTGGCAACAAATAATGTAAAGAACCCAATTGAATTGATTAATAAGTTTTCTTTCATCATGATCATTACTTCCCCCACCCCGGTCCGGATTCGAAACCCAGCGGTGACACTTTGAGCGCTATTAAGAGTGCTTCAGGTGGACCGTACACCGTCTGTTGGATGGGACGTTCAGCTTTGTGACCCCTCGGCGTCTTCCCTTAAGGTTGGGCGAATGCCGACGTTGAGTTTATCTTCACCTTTACCTCTCCATCCTATTCCCTGAATATTCCCACCATTACCAAATCACCCACCTATCACTTATTGGTACAAATGACTGAATACAGCTGTAAGTCACCTTCCCTAATAACTGTTGCTAAGTCATCATGAACTTACAATTTCACATTGAAAATTGTGGTTTTATAAGTAAACCACATGTGATTTCCGCGTATATCCTTCTTGTGGAAGACTAAAGTGTACTAATTTCTATGGGCTTTCCGTTTCTCTACAGTAAAGCCTCCTTCCGTGTCCGGCTTGCGAGATGTGACGCTTAGAGTCAAGCAGAAGCTGCGGCTGGTTTGCCGAACGAAAGGGAATCCTCTGCCGGCCGTCGCGTGGTACAAGGACGGGCAAAGGATCCAGTCGAACAAGAGAATCAGGATTACCACAAAGAAGTGAGTGAGCTTACGAATCATTGCTTCTCTGCTGAAGCCCCACCTCTCCCACCGCACTCCTCGACGCTTTAGTGTCCGCCGCTTTGGAATGGCTTGCTCGTTCTGACACCCACGCACATATTCACGTCATTTTCTTAGGAAAAGTATTGGAGGATGATGCCATACTAAAACATTAATGAAATTCACACTTAATTAAATGACCCTTTGGTGGCTTAGTTAAAAAAAACTAACGCTCTCATCATACATCAACCATACCACTAGCGAATCAATTTTTCACCAGTCGTGAGGCAAAAAAATGATGAAATATTTAAAATCCCATAACTATCCGCATTCTCAGACATTTCCTTTACGATACTCTCATTTTCATACCCAAGAAGATCCTTTATATTCTCTCATAAATCTATTGCTTACTACAAACAGATGACCATCTAGAAATACAACATTTTACTTTTGAGTTCTCCAAAAAAAACACTTTTAAACACTCTTAAACAAATAGTTTGAATCGTGAAGATACTCAGTATATTAGAGCAACCATTGGAAGCGGATACCACGGTTGCCTTATGAATGTAATCAAAATAGAAAAGTTGAACGGAAGGGACCTCCAGCACGCTTCGTTACTTCTTCCCACGCGCTAAACTCAAAGCCGCCCTTCCGTTCGATCGAGCGCCCGCATGCGACCGCCGCCGCCCACTCATGACCCAAACCACGCCGTTGCCGAGAGCCTGTCCATCGGGTTCGCAACACCTCGGAGCCTCCGGAAGTCCAAGGGTGAGGGTGGAACGGGTGTCACCAATGCCGCCCCCCCCCGTTCACCTCCCTCTTGCGAATCCAGAAGGTGTGTTCACAAACCGTGCGGTTATTTTTTGATAATGGCTCGACTACTACTTGAGTGATCGCATTTACTCGCAAGCACCACCAGGTGATAATAAACGAATGCCTCGGCTTTTACAAGTGACGTTGAGTGGTGAACGTGGCATATCGCACAGCACAGAATCGTGACCTAAACAGCCAGCACTTCACTCCGCCCTCGTCAACTTGACATTTTTTACTGAGAACTCCGTCAAGCAGGCACGTGGATACATTTAAGCTTACGGTCAAAACTACGTTGACAGTTACTAGCGTTTTAAAAGCATGACTTATACCTCGCAAACATTCGCACTAACTAGGTAACTGATAGATTGTGCTAACCTTCAAAACAGTTTTGTGTGACCAATTTAACACATAAAACTAACAATTCTTTTTAATTTTTGATATAACTAATTAAAAATTATTGGATAGAAATTTTAAAACATTTGAACGTGAGATGTATTGTAATTGTATCCGGTGTAATTGACGTAAGTGAATACTTGTACATATTTCCGGGTATAATAAAATTATGAAATTGCAATGTTAATAAATTTTGAATAAAAATAAAAAAACTTCTAAATCATTTGTTTTAATTAAATTAGATACTATTTTTATTAAATATTATTCCAAAACTAGCCGTATTTTCAGAAATCCTTTGTTTTTTGATTAGCCAATTTCCAATTCAATATGGATTAATGAAATGCGGGCGGGATCACACTGTTTCCAAAACATGAGTTAAGCTGCGTCCCAGCTATATGGAAAACAGGATTACAAGTTGTACGTATTACAGTATTACAAGTTGTACGTAGTACATGATTATAAGCTGCTTTGTTTGCTCAAACTATTTTAATTTAATCAGCACCTAATAATGACACATGAAATACACGTTTTTGACTCATTTTCATTATCTCATTATGGCTTTAATAAATGGTTTCCCTGGTCTCTCATTCTTTCCCGCGACATTCTTGTTTTCCTCATTTGCGCTCTGCTCTGCTCCTGGCGAGACAGAACACGCGAGTGCGTGGAATGACCCCTCCGCGTCCCGGATATTTTGACCCCGTCAGAAAATCCTCGCACAGTTGGAGCTCATTCCGCTAACTCATGGTTCTCTTTTTTTGTCTTCTTTCCTTACGCCTCCTGCGCGCTAATTGCAAACCGCTGCCGCCGCCATCCCCGCACCCCTCCCTCGGCTCCCCCGCAAAAAGGCACGCACCGCCCTGGCCGCCGAGGCCCGGCCCGGCTGAAGGCGTCGCCGATCTCTCTCCGGGCAGGCGGCGCTCTTCGCTGGTCATCCCGCGGCTGCGCCTGGACGACGACGGCGTCTACGAGTGCCGCGCCGTCAGCGTGACGGGGGCGAGCGCGGCCATCTCGGCCCGCGTCACCGTCGCCCCGGGCGCCCCCTCGCCGCCCAGCCTCCTGCCCTCGCCGGCCACCGCGTCGCCGCCCGGCGGTGCAGCCCGGCAGGAGAACAGTGAGTCCCAATTTCCTTGGTTCACATTTACCGATTAAGTTTGGCTCTGACCTCGAGTTCTTGCGATGACTCCGGGGGGCATCCCGAAAAGTTTGTCCAAGTGCCTCTTTTGAAGTGGAAAAGTAACCACTGCGCTCCCCAACTTAGTTTTCCAGTAACACTTCCTGAATAGTAATTCTTAAAAGGGGGTTCTAATGGACGATGCTGGTTATTTTCAGCAAAAACATTAGCTAAAATATGAATGAACACTCAAGAATTTTCAACTGGCACTGAAAATATTGATGAATTATCTTCGTGAGAGAGAAAATGTTTTAGGGCTACCCACGTTTTTCGAGATATACAGGGTTCGTCCGGAAAATAAGTGTACTGAGCTCATGAAAAAAACTGTATTGCACTTTTACATATCTTAAGCTAATATTCCTCAAAATAGGACCCTTGTGAGTCGATACACTTGTTCCAGCGGCGTTCCCATTCCTGGAACGCTCCCGCGAAGGCATCATCGGGAACCTGTCGAAGACACGTCGTCACAGCCTCTTTGACGGCGTCCAAAGTCCCGTATCGCGTTTCTTTCAAACTCCTCTTTATTTTCGGGAACAGAAACGTTCTCTAAAAAATGTGGATCATTTTTGCAGTGATCCGCAAGTTGTGTCGCGATTTCCAAACGATTGAGTCTTTGATCATCACTGAGCACTTTCGGCACCAACTTTGCACGAATTTTTCGCATCTGTAATTGGTCCCTAATATTCTCGTGCACTATTGTTTTTGGCACATTACACTGCTCTGCTATCATCCGAACACTAAGACGACGATCAGAGTTCAGTACATCGCGAACTTTTCGCACATTTCCGTTGGTGAGTGTCGTTGATGGGCGTCCAGGCCGTGGTTCGTCGTCGACCTCTTCTCTGCCCTCCACAAATATGTTGTGCCACCGGAAGATCATGTTTCTGGGCATGGCTGACTCCCCGTAAGCCTGGTTAATCATACCGACAGTTTCGGTAGACGATTTCCCAAGCTTTACCGCAAATTTGATGGAATAACGCTGCTCCAAAAACTTCGGCATCGTGACGCGGGTCGAGCGTGGAGGTTCGCGTTAACAGAGCTTCTCACTACACCACAGCTCAGAGCCGACTGCCTTTTTCAGCGTCGCTTGCCAACATACCCCCTTCCAATCGCAGTCCGTCAGAGCGGTGCTGGGCGCGCCTGGAGCGGCGGGAAAAAATCAGTACAATTATTTTCCGGACGAACCATGTATTAATGCCTACATAGTTGGTTTAAAAAGTATCGGGAAAAATTTCGTTAAGATAGTATTATTTTATATATTACTATGATGCCTCAAAATTCTTCAAAGTACATTGAGAATTTTGCCATCGGCTTTTCTGCAACTGGAAGGCTCCCTGGTAGGCGAATTCCGGAAGGTCCTTAAGGATCGACGAGCAAGCATCTTTGACGGTACTCAGGGGCCCTCGGTGGTGTCCTTTGAGGAAGGATTACGCTTTTATAGGGAATGGGAAATAGTCTGCTGGTGCCAAGTAGGGACTGTAAGGGGGTTGGGGAATCGTCGCGATGCCGTTCCAGAAGGTCTTCGCAAGCAAACACTTGACTCTGCTCTTGGTTGTCCGTCCGTAAGACCTTCGGGAGGACGATTATAGCGCAGACCCTTTCCATTGACAAATTTTCAGTGATAATGGTGGGTGCACTGTCACTGTCTTATCAATTTCAATGAGATCAATGATCATGCGCACACTTAACCGACGGTTTGAATTCTCAGCACTTCACGCACACAAAGAAAAAATTGTTACTGCTACTTGTTATATAAGCCTTGTGGAGTTCAAAGATTTTCAAATTTCTTGCAGTGAAACGGAAACGTCGCTCCGATTCGATTTGTATTGGAGAAGGTTTTAAAGGTCGATTCGTCGTGTTGAATTACTTAAAAGAGATGTCATTCGACAACGGCCCAGCAGAATCGTTACACGTTGACTTTCGAGGGTGATTCCCGCGGACGGAAGTGATATCCTCCTCGACTTCTGGTCCGGCACTCCTTCGCGAGACGTGGGTATTGGGGTGAGAGGAATGACGAGGCCTGGTTTACTGATAGCAGAAAAAAATTAATCTAACTCTAATTCTGGGGAGCGGAAAAAGTGTATAAAATATTGCACTTTAATGTTTCATCTCGACATTTCTTACGCAAAGATATTTGAATCGTCATTTATTACCAACGACAAGAGTTAATGGACTAACTAAACGGACTGTGAGTAGAACAAATGTTGACTCGCTGTATGAATTAATTAAAATCGCACATTTAAGTATGTCATTACCTTCATATTATATATGTTCTTTGACACATTTTTTATGAGTCTGTTCATAATTTTCCACATACAAGGCGAAACTTCTAACTTCAAGAAATGGTCTCAACCTTGCAAAATTTGGTTAACTATCTTGATGTGATGCATAATTCTAACAATAAAGATTTCACAGCTTGAATAATAAACGTACAAGTTGACAAAACTAATGGTTTAAAATATCAATAAATGGTGTACACTTCTCCAAGTATGTCTTTACTCAATGATACTGCTGAAATAAGCTCTAAATAAGTCGTCTTGAACGATGTATGCATTTTTTGTTTTGAATGCACGTGGCAGAATAATAATGTATGCGTATAATGCATACCGTCTATCAAGAATACTAAGAAAACAACGATTTAATAATTCAGCAATGAATAGATCACGACATTATTTCGCCAAGACCTAAACTGAAGACAGAATAAGTTCGCCGCTCGTACTTCCCAATGAATTTATCGATTATTACTTTAAGATTTCAAACAGAAAGCGTCCTTTTTCTGCTGGACTCTTCATTTTTCCACCTTCCCCACTAATTTAATTTTTCACCTCTACGACCATCCCTTTCCGACTTGAACATCCCTTTCCGTACTTGAAAATTTGCGAACATAGTTTCAACGATTAGCAGGTTTTCATTTTCGAACTCGTCGGTCCGCGTGCTTGCAATTACGCCCACGCGCACACAATTAACACCCGAAATGTGAAAAAATGATGTGGGACAATGATAAACAGAATCGAGTTAACAGTGCCAACAATCGTGCCGAAGGTTTGAAGTGACGAATCGCAGCCTAATCTCCAATGTATTGACCAGCCTTACAGTGAATTTTTATTTGGAAGTTCGAGAGCGACTCCTTTCCAATCCGTATCCACAGTCCAATATCCGTAAACACAGCCTCCATTGCTTACGCTTGCATGAAATCAGACGATACGCAAGTTTCGATTGCGTGGTAAATGTCTCCTTTGCTGACTCTAGAGTTTTTCATTTCGGGAGGGAGGGCCGGAGTGTTTGCCTTTTTTACCCTACACCCCTAACCATAACCATGCAATTGATAAGCATCCCACTCTTTCCATCCTTCATCCCTCCCCGCCACAATTGGCCATCAAATATCTATCATCTAATCTTATTAGAATATTTTCCAAGGTCTGAGTAAGTATATGCTCGTATAACTATTTGTAGGGATTCAAAATAATTATTCAGCCCTTAGATAATATTTTTAGACACACAAGACATACTTTTATAGCTGTAGATAATAACCAGGATCGCGGGAATCTTTTCATTTCACGCAAAAGAGACTGAATCTATTTTATCTGATTTTGTTTGCTATAATTACGTATTAATTATAATGAGCGAAATTTTCCCCCAAAATTAATGTGCACTTGCACACTCATAAAACAATAACGCTGACTTTCTCAATCAATGCACAAAGTCACATGGAAAATAATCATGATAGTGGTGCGCCGTCGAGGAATAACTTAAATGCTAAGATAATACTTCTAGATAAGATATATTTGGCAGATATACGATAATTTAAAACACAGAAATGCCTGAAGATACACTAAAAGCATATTGACCACCAATCCCAAATGATTTTCGTCCTTTGCCAAAATATGGCAAATGTAGACTCGAGCAAAATCAACACATTTCAAACAACTCATTCGATAATCATCGATAGATCGAATGGCTGCGTGTTCATAGGAGGTAATAAAATCGATTCGTGGGGTACATAAACATAAATTAAATAATAATAGTTTTAGTATGTTCAATTACAAATTTAAACACAATATTCACTGCTAATTTAATTTTTTTTATTTAATTGATCATGTGCGGCCCCTTGTCCTTACCGATCGCCGAAGAGCTGTCTGAATGGTATCAGATGAACTGAATTTAGGAAAATCAACAGTGCACAATATTTGAACTGAACATGCTAGATGGATCCTTCACCATGACAAAGCACCTGCATATTCAGCATTGATTACTCGCCAGTTTCTGGCAAAAAAATTAATCACCATCCTTGATTACCCTCTTCATTCACCAGATCTCGTCCCCTGCGACATTTTCCTATTCCCAAAATCAAAATATGTGATGAGGGGACATCACTGGGAAGGTGTGGACACAATAAAGCAAGAAAGTACGAGAAAACTAAAAATCCTAACCGCCGAGGGCTCTTCGAAGGGTTCTTTAAACAGTGGAAAAGAAGTTGGAATAAGTGCATAGCAAAAAATGAAGAGTATTATGAAGGGGACAAAACCGATGTAGCTAACTTTGCAAAATAAAGTTTTTATGGCCTCAGTTCACATATTTATTGGACAGATCACGTATGCCAAAATACACGCACACGATAAACCTGTATGCCGTTCATTCATTCCTGTAGAGCGAGAGGATTTCCACACTTTGAGACCTATTTTGGGAAAAAATATTATTAAGGAATGACCATTTAAAGACGATCGCTACTGGACTTCCGGTTCTGCGAAAGATTACCCGCGATTTTTTTCCGTTATTATGGACAGTTTGTGCGAAGAAAAAAATGTCAAATTATCAAAATACCGATAACCAAAGCACGTGCCTCACGCATGAAAAACGAGCGATTTTTTCTCCATCTACTGTTGAGCACCCTCGGTAGGCCAATCGGGTCTATATCGCCACAAATATGAGGAAATTTCCCGATTCCTGCGTTCATACGCAGTACCGCTCTTTATTCATAAAGCGTCGATCTATAATAAGTTTCCCTCGTTTTCCTTTAATAAGGAACTAAGTTCTTGGCCGCTTGTCGTCGGCTTAACGAAAAACATACGATAGTCTGACGATGGCTACCCATAAGGCCCCGTTTCCTCCCTCCCTCCCATTCCTGCCAAAGCGATGGAGTGGTGCCAGGCGAGCACCGCGCCGCACCCCTCCACACCACTCCCCCGCCCGATTGGGCCCTGCTCCGCCTCGTAACCTCTTTCTCTTCTGACCCATCTTCGCTCTTCCTGCCCGTCTCCCTTCTCAAACTTCATCTTTCCATTTCCTCATGCATTCAAAGACTCATCAAATGAATGCCACAGAGGCTATGGAATCGAATGCTATCCAATTGTACGAAATCGTGTTGCCACCCCTCCATTTCACAGAGGTGGTATTGAGGCAGCCGCAAGCATTATTACTTAAACGGGTATAATTTGATAAGTCAGAAATGTTCCGTTCAACTGCTGGAATGAGGAATAGCAATGACCATCTGGCTCCCATGAAATATGTCCGTGATTCGTTTGCTTCAGAGCAACAGGACTAGAGATAACTGTAAAAAAAACACATAAGACGTAACTTGCTTAATTTTTTATCACAATATCAGCAAAAATCACAATTAAAGGAGGGCTCTAAGGGCCCCGACTACAGACTTACAGGTATTTTTCTCCGATTGTGGGGGTAGTAGTCGTTAACTCTCCATCAGAATAAAGTAGGTACCTTAAAAATGAAGCAATCCATTATATTAGAATTGATCTGAGGTACTGGTTGGGAGCGTTACAAGTTACACCGGGGAGAAAGTTAAAATATTTTCCATAGGAATATTCAATGAAGTATTTCTTTTCATTTGGAATATCACAATTCAGGGGAATATAACATCAAATGTGACACTATAGTATTTTTCGCGGTGTGACTTTATGTAAAATGCAAAGTACTAAACCCTAGAACGTTCGCTATTACACTTTTACTTCGTACGTTCCCATTCTCTTCAATTACTTATAAGAATCACGTAAGAAAAAATGCAGACCTGCCGATGCAAAAGATTCAATTATCTCAATGAGCATTCATGCTTAAATATATTCCTTGAGGATATTTTCCCTTATAGGTCGCATAGGTCGCATTATTCGTTTATTTCCACATATCTGTACACTTGGAAAAAAAGGCGGCAACCGTCAGAGTACATGAGCATTAGAGATTTCGTAGGCAGTGACTCTCAGCCTCAAGAATTTATTTTCCCATACCCAAAGGGAAAGAAAATCATGTAACTATAATATTGGCTCTAGTTAGGCACGCATTGACGGCTGGGTCAAACTGTATTCTTAGATTAATTGAAATAAACTGGTAGAAGAACTTCGTCAAACAAACATTTCATGACATCACTGAAGGCGAGTGATCGTAGCTAAGGGGAAGGCTGGATGAATGATTGGCAAATTGATTCATAATAGTCGTGAAAGCAGCTTAAAAATCATTTTTTGGGAAATTATACCAATGCTCTCTCAGATGTACAGTCCAAGATCAAGAGATGGATTTAATGAAGATAAATTCCAGTCATATTCAAAGAAACATTTCCCAGTAGTTTAATGTAACCATAACGCACCGCGAACATTCAACTTCCTCATATCACTTCCGTAACAGTTATCAAGTGTTTTCAATACTATTGTTGTTATGAGCCACGTAAATATATTAGCCTAAATATAAATATTAAAAACAGCCTCTGAATGTGACAAAATGAGCAATCCCCATAAAGCATGAGTGCGAGATGCTAGGGCCACTGTGCAACACAAACTCTAGTGGAAGTGTTTGGTGTGTCTGTCTTTTCTCAGAATAATGTTTACCACTTTTCATTAAAATTGTTTCGCTTGATTCATCTTTCTTCATCACTTTGTGGTTGTATCTCTATCCCACTTTTTAACTTCAAAGACACTAAAAGAAAATATACATAACCTGGGGAGTTAATTACATTTTCCCAAGTGTGCCTCAATATTAAAAGCAAGAAGGAATGTACGTGTCCATCCAATTTCCCTCTTGCTCCTGTGTCCTCCTTAGGTTTCGAAGTGCTTTCACATTTGTTGCTTTTGTCTTTCCATTTTATTTTCAGTATTCATCCGTGGCGCCACATTTCTATCGCCTCCGATTTTCTTTTGCCTACTGCTACTAACGTCCAAGTGTCACATCACAGTAGACTCCAAAAATAACGATTAATGAATCGCTTCCTCATGTCTATGCTAGTACTGCTAGCCGTTCGTAGTTGCTTCATCTGATTGAAAGCTTTCTCCGTCATTCCTATCCTCCCTATACTACATATCTCTCGCTTCTTCCATCAATAGTGGTTCTGCTGCCTAAATGCCAAAACTGTTACACTTTTTTCACCTAGTGTACTACTTGCCTTCCACGCGATTAAAAAGTTGCTTTTACCTTAGTTCAGTTACTTAGTTAACATCAGTTTTAAGCTTGCTTATATTGAGGTATATTTTCATCATCTTTTTTAAAGTTGCTAGCATACTTGTCACGTCTTCTTTCTTTTCGGAAAGTATAGGCATGTCGTCCTCAAATTTCGGCATACTCTCTCGATTCGTCTGCAACTTCTCATTATTTCCTTGGTCGTATTAACTGGGGCACACTTTTGAAAAAGGCTAGCACCAATCTTCCAATTTAAGAGCTAAACAAGCAATTTCCCAGAATACATTTTTTTCACATTAATTTTTTTGAAAGAAAAAGCCAACCTATCCGGCCAGCACATAAAATTGTGACCCGTAACTCTTGTGGGAAAAATGAAAACCTTTCTCTCTTCCCTCTCTTTAACTTCTTCATGCTCTTATCAATGGATCATATGGATCAATCAATCATATGGAAGAGACTGCTGGGGAAAAATTGTGAAGGGATTAATTTTTTTTTCGATTTCGGCGGAGTCAAATTAAGCACTTTTTAAAGAAAACGCTTGACCTGAAAGAATTTGCCTTTTGATGCGGTAAATATACGGCAGCAGCTTCAATGAAAGAAGTTTGCAGTTTTAAATATCCATATGTTACCGATGACACGTTTTCTCGGAAATTCAAATGTCCACATATTTCGACCATAATTCCTTCACATTCGAGTATTTAGCTCCAGTAAATGACTGTGGGAAAGGGAAATATAGTACTTCGTCACTCGAGCTATATAATCCTCTGGAACTATATTAATGTACATGCACTTTCTACTATTTAATTTTATTCACCGGCATAAAATTAATTCGGGGAAATCTTATAAGACAGTAAAATGTACTTAATAACATTAGAAATGTGAAATTCAGCGTTCAAATTCGTAGATCCGTGGGGAAATAGCCAAATTTCGAAATACTATATTAATCGAATTACAACTAGTTAGTTGGATAACTTTTATTAATGGATTCCAGAATCGACGGTCTTTAGATAAACTTGACCTTTCCTAAAAATATTTTTTAACGTAATTTCTCCAGAACCCAGATTATTTATTGTACTTCTGCTATCTTTACTGTACCTTATCATTGTCATTGCGACCATATTTGAGCTCGAAGTAACAGCTGCTTACAAAAATGTGATTTTTAATGAAAATTAAAGGGTAAGAGGTAGTGAGAGCTCCATTGTCCCCTAAAATGACGCGTATTTCCGAGAGTTCAGTTCCACGTGATATTTAGTTCCAACTTATGTTTTATTAGGTAATCTACCGTTTAAGGTAGGTTTTTGGATGGACACAACTATCAAATAAACATTTTGTGACTCCCCACCTAGCAAACTAATCTATATTAGATCCCTCTTCATCTCGGTGTACTTCTTTCCTCCCTTCATTCCGTCCAACATCCCTATCCTGTTCCTGCCCTTACCTCGCTTGCCCAACATTCTCCCCTCTATTACCCTCTTCAACATTCCACTACCGCTCAATACGCCTTTCATCCATTTTTCCTGCCTCCATAGGATTTCTCTCAACAAACCCCTCTCCTCACCCACCATCTCTAGTACTTCCTCATTTGTTTTCCTTAGTTCCAACTACGTATTTCAAATTGATATACTTTTCCAAAAAACACATGAGCTCATTCTGATTACTTTGCGACACATTTGGAATCCTATGGACGTTACCAACCGAAAATTATGATCTCTGCTCGAAAAAAATGACACTATTACGAACGTCTTGATTCAGAAGACTGTACGTGCATCCATACAGTAATGTCTGGGTGGCCGGCCCTGTTCCTCCCTTGAATCCATTTCCCCACCTGCTTCGACACCCGCTCCTAAATTCCCAGGCTGCGGGGCACACCCAGCTCCCACTTCTTACTGCCACCGCCCAATGGGATGGGGGCCTCGTGGGGCGGGGGAAGGGGCATGGGGAGGGAGGCCTGGGGGCCTGGGTCGCCATTCAATAAGAGAGACCGTCGCACCTCTTCTCTACAACTTCCTCGCCCCTGCCTCCTCCCCCGCCCCCAACCGACACCCTCCCCCATCACAGGGAAAAAGAAAGCATTAAAAAGAGAGAATCAAGCTCCGCGTCTGCCAGGAGCGCGGGAGAGGGGCGGTGTGGGGTGGGATGAGTCCCGGCGACGGCCGTCTTCTTGAGACACGACGAGAGAGGGGTGGGGCGACGAAAGACTGGGTAGCAGTGGGGGGGGGGGAAAGAGAGGGATCCAGACAGCAGGGGTCCAAAATAAACGTCTTACCCCTGCTAACCAACACTATGGCTCCCTCCTCTCTCCACCTCTCCCCTCCTCCGTCTCTAACCTCTCATCCTCTTCGCAAAGGTTTCTCGGATCACAAAATAAAACTCTCGGAGTGTCTCCCAACTCCTTCCTCCCTCTCCTCCCTCCCACCCTCCTCCATCCCTCCTCCCCCCCTCCCTCTCCTCCCGCACTCCCTGTGGCGCGTTTCGGAGGAGTGACTTTCTCAGATTATGTAGCCGATGCGCCAGTTCGCTTCACTCGGCCGAGAACGCTGACCGCGGGGCAAGTGACAGCGGAGCGCACACTTTGGCGACCCAGAGGGTGCCGGAAGCACCTCCCAAGAGGCATCCACCATATTTAAGTGTCCCAAAAGTTTTCATAGAATTGATGAATCATTTAACTTCTTAACTTTGAAATTGTTTTGGCATTGACGTAATCCTATAAAAGACGATGTAATTATCACTTATTCACCGTTATATCTTTCAAAATGAGCACGGCAAAGTATCACATTTCTGTAATAATAAGTCGATATAAAAAGGTCTGTTGAAAATAAACATTTATTAGCAAAGATATTCGGAAGAATCTTGTGCGTTCAATCAGGCTATTTTTAAACATACTAGTGACGAGTACGTAAAATTAGAAATTCATGCTCGCAGACTTATTAACAATAGATTTTTCAACTGGTTAAATTTCAAGCACTTAAGCCAATATTCAAGGCCAGTTGGATGATTAAGTTTTTCAAAATATTAAACTATTTCAAAAATACAAATCTACCATATTTTTGTGCTTTTGCCTACGGTAGATTTGTATTTTTGAAATAGTTTAATATTTTACCATGATGGAGGTAACGAGTTACCTCCATCAATGAACGTGGTTTGAAAACAGTGGTTTTAATGTATTTAGAACTGCGATGATATTATCGAATAATTCTGGATTTTAGATATCCGGTACCCTGCCACATATTTTAACATTAAAATGAACACAATAAATGATATTGAACGTCGACTCATTGTAACATGCACAATTTGAATATTAAATCAATCAAAACTTACAAGAAGCAATCTTATATATCTAAGCATTCTGTCGCAGATGAATGATTAAATATGACGGATGAAGCATGATTATTTAAATGATGAACACACAGTTCATCTTTAACGATCGTAGAAGAACTGCTAGCCATTCAAAACACAAAATCATTTGTTACGCAGGTGCTCTTGGCATAAGTCAACAGGAAAAGGGTAAGTTAAATTTCGAGATGCAATCTCCATTATATTTCTACCGGTTTATCTTTGACCTGCGTTCACCTAGAAAATATAAATAATAAACATAAAATAAAAACATCGCATAAAACTTATGAGAAATTGACATTTCAGAGTCGTAAATTCATTCATACATTTTAGCCATGAATTGAAGAGAGAAAAGGACAACCCTTAGAAGCAACGACGGCATTCAAATTTTTTCTTCCTTCTGTCGGGTACTGAGTACCTTGAAGCCCAAGAATTAAGATTTCTAGTAGTTCAGTATTTGCATCCTTGAAATATGCCTTCCGGTACACTTTTAACTTTCCCAACATGTGACTCGCAGTCAATGAAGTATGAACGCTCGTGCACTTAACTCGGGAGATCCGCGGAGTGTCGACCGACACCGAGCCAACGGCATAAAAGGTTGCTTGCGTCATACGCGTTCATAAATGGTGTAATTTAGAGGTAATCCACACTTTCCGCATGCGTCTCATCCGACCCTCTCCTTTGGCCTACAAGTTCGCAACTCACTTTGAGTTCCAGAGGGAGGAAGCATTGTAAAAGTGAAAAAGACGTAAGGAAATCAACCAATTCGACTTGAGCACCATTACCGGATTCTCTGCATTCCGTACTTTTTGGAAATTTATGATTTTTTACTGAATTTCAGCAGAAATTGTGTAACCAAATTTGTATCAATAAGACTCTTTAGTGACTACAGTACGTAACTACACAGTACAACGCATAACAGCCGTAGTGAAAAAATATATTTGAAACCGAAATAATTTCTTTAAATATTTGTATTTAGCTGTAAAGTAAGCAGACTTTCCCGACTCAAACTGCAACCGCATTCAAACAAAGGATTATAACTTAGATAATTCAATTTTTAACCCAATTAAAGCAGAAAAGATTGTGAATTTGAATTCAGTTTTTATTGCACGCTATATTCATTAGTAGCAATCTAGCGGTCAAGTCAATATGCGATGGAACCAGAGACATTATTACAGTTCTAAACCCTATCATTTGCAACACTAAATGTTCAAAAAATATACGTTATGCAATTGTCATCTCTATTTTTCTAATTGGCTTGTAGGGGATATCGTGTTTTTTAAGATATTATTTTCACATAATACATTTGTATAAAGAATCATTTTAATCATTTCGATATGAAGTGATAACATTAATTGAGATGAAAAAGACAGGGAAACGGAATGAATATACATCACTTGTTCAATGAGAATTAGGAAAGGATCAAATATCGAGAAACCAACAAAAACTCGGCGCTTATTTTTATTATTATATATTTAAAATTGAAAATCTCCAGTGGAGATGAGACCGGCGAAACGGTTCAGTAAACCGCAAACAATTGTATCACGGCTAAAAATTCGGTTTCGGCTAATTGTGGACGCCCCACTTTAGTCATTAACGCTCTCATCTGGTACAGAGAGCCACGAAGGCCAGCCAGATTCGAGTCCCCTTGCATATAGGTCGAGTTAACTTTTTGTTCGCCGAGGAGGACCACGTTAGCCCTTCCCTTCAATCCTCCCCTTCAGTCCGCCCCTTCAACACCCCCACCCCCGCCCCCTTGCCCGCCACCCCCACCCCCTTTCTTGGCGACTCACTTGGAAGAGCCAGCCAACAAGGAGACTGTTGCCATCCGTCTAGCCCCCTCCTCCTCCTCCACTCCCCAGCCCCACCTCCACTTTACACCCTTTTCCTTCCCCCACGCCCTCATCCCCCTTCACACTTCCACAAAACAGTCGGCTTCCCCCGAACCACCCTCGCAATCGCTTCACGCCACGCCCAGGGAGCCAGCCCATGGCCGCCTCGTCCGTCGGGGAGAAATAAAGCGAAACAATCGCCTTGCGCCGGCCGTGTCGTGCACAGTCCCCTAATTTCACTCGGAGGGGGCGTCCGTTTATTGTAATTTTCCACACGGAATAGGATTATGGTAACCATTCTCCCTGGTTGTGGTCGTCGAGTCCAGGAATAATCAATCGCATTTCGCGATCGTCTGCTACACAGAATCCGCACTGTGAGATCTCAAGCAAAGATTAATAGACGAAGTACGTGGTATCACACTTTTCGAAGCGGGATTTACTAATTGTTTCCACAAAGAGGATAAATGCACTTTATTTTACGCATGCGACACGAATCGTTCAAATCTTACCATCACAAATTTTAATAAATGAACTCAAATTGCAAGTAAAATGAGACTGTCACAACCTTGTAGAAACTGAAGTGAATACAACTGCTCTGACTGCTAGGACAGGCTCGGTTACAAATTGATGAGGATAAATTAAAATACCATTCCAGGAATTTATATTATGTGATAAAATAGCAGTCTATATCTATCATAGCGCTCTGAAAATGTTATTTATCACCAAAAAATTTAACTCAAGCAAATAAAAACAATGCTAAACAATAAAGTATTTCTATTTTGAAATGGAAAATTTTCATTTGCATGAGAGACCTCATATTTAAACCAGTACAAGATTTGTTCATTCATTGCCCATGTTGAGTTTTGTCATTTTATGGAGAACTCATTCCGTTGGACAGAGAAGATTCGGGCCGACCACTTTTCATCCCAACCACCACTTCACCCGCTCGTAGCAATGAATATATATATATATATATATATATATATATATATATATATATATATACATACATATATATATGTATATATACATATATATATGTATATATATATACATATATATATATATATATACCATAAACACAGTATTCAATTCGAAGGTCGATTTGTTAGGTGATGGTAGAGCTCACCCGTGTACCAAGCCCGACGGCGTGTGAAATTCACACATCAGGGTGTTAAGGAGGGCCAGTTCCTTTCCCTGTGCCGGCTATGGTTTCCCAGGATGATCCGATACCCGAAAAATCACTTAGCCTGGGTGGAGCTGCAGGTGCCCAGAGTGCCTTGCCCGGGAATCGAACCCGGGACCCTCCGGTCAGTAGTCCAACACTCTACCCCTGGACTACTGCGACCCACAATATTATTTATATGCATATTAAAATTCTCGTCTTAGAATATATATGTATGTATGTCTTTATATTTATATATTATAAGACGAGAATTGTAATATCCGTGAGGTGTCCTCCATTTTTTAGAGGACGGATGTAAAAGATTCCACTCCTTCCTTAGGCTGAAGCGGAGGCTATATATGTGTGTGTGTGTGTGTGCGCGTGTGTGTGCGTGTATGTGTGCGTGTGTGTGTATTTTCAAACAAATGCGACTAAATAATCTGAATCATTGAAATAGTAAATGACACAAATAAAATGATTAATTTCCTTAAAACATTGCCTGAGTGCAAAACATTACGAAGAAGTAATTGATGAATAAAACCATGAACCTACTCACGATACCAAAGTTAATGAAACCATTATGCCACGGTCCCCTCAGAAAATTTGGTAACCAGCGTATTGGACGACACGAAAAATCTTAAATATTGATATGCACGTTGGAAAAACGATGCATCAAATTAGTCATTATTACTCATATGAAAGTTCACATATCCATGCTTCTCTAACAGAGCCATTGTCAGAAAATGAGGAGTTTATTATTACATCCACGTAGCTAATAATTTCCGGCTAAACTAAATCGTTCGTTTAAGTAGCCCTCAACTAACTGAAGAATATAAAATGGCACCTTCTAGCAGGCGATAAAGATAAACTCGCACTATGCGCTATTATAACGCGGTTCAACCACGCGTTGAGTTCATCTCTCTAGCTAGCTAAGGCCTGTTTTCTTGGAGCCGAGATGAGAGAAATAGGACTCGCAGTGAGCTAATCGCCGAATGGCTCTTTTAAAGGGAACGCTTACGAGTTGAGAGACGAGGATTCGGATATAGTTTACCAGTGTTTCAAAATTACCTCTGCGATATTTATTCATAGCCTAAATTTATTATTATTTAAACACTCATACTTTCATTTAGGCGCGTGAGACCTAACTGGATACCGCAGCTCAGAATTGTGAAAGGGAGGGAAGTATACAAGTGTTAGCTGTATTAATAATAAAATAATAGAAGCTTCTATTTAATCAGACCTTCGACATTAACCTCATTCATATATACTTAATAAGATCTATATGAAAAATCCCTACGTCGTTTATGTCGTCGATTCCACATGTTACAAAGAAGATTATTTGTACTAATTTCAAGAAACTGTAACAGTAACTTTAACGGAGTCACCCGCTATATGTGCATTATAATACAACCATTTCAGAGAGTAAAAATCATTCGCCTTGACCGGGATTCGAACCCGGATCCCTCGATATCCGGCCGAGTGCTTTAACCAGTTGCATTATTTGTACTTCTAAGGCTCAAAATAAGAGGCAAGGAAGTTTTAAAAGTTTTAAGAGTTCCTCCGAAAGAAATATAATTAATTATTATTAATTATAAGAGGTCATTGTCATCGTGCAAGAAAGGTTACCCCTAGAAAGAAATTTATATTTCATTTTTCCTTAACGAAAGAATTGTCCTTAAGGTATCTTTCGTTATGGAAGATCTTTAAGAAGCTTATGTAAACCCAGCGCTCGTAGTGGTTTCTAGCTCAGCCACATCAACAGAAAAATCACAGGAGCACTAAATATCACAGCACACGACAAATAATACTTGAAAGGAAAGTTATTTATAGCGTAACTACTAGGCACATAATACATGTTCCCTGAGTTATTCATGTAGAGAGACATTTTGATAAAGGTCAGAAAAAGTGACGGATGGCGAGAGTGGGCGCAAAATGTTAGAAGTTTAAAATAGTTTAGGTGCATGCAGCATAAATTTAGAAACGGGCTAGAATCAAGGTTATTTTGTAATAAAAAATTTTTTGCTAGTAGAAGCTTGATATGTGGGACGACTGCATCAAAACTGTTTAATTATTCCATAAGTTGATGACATCGTATACACTATTTTAATTAATTCATTCATTTATATAAATTATTTTCTTTTTTGCTCCAACCTTTGAGTTATTGTTTTGACTAAATGCTCATAAATACAATAAAAATGCAAAAAGTGTTTGTGGTTCACGGATAATGAAAGTTTTGACATGGGAAGATGTTTACATTTAAGCTCAAGGAGGAAAAAAACATGATATGCTCAGCAATGAACTTTCTTCACAAGGTGAACTTATTTGGCATTTAGGAAAACTAAAACAGTCTACAAGGCTCTCCTGTAATAATTTGCATTATTGATGCAGATGTAGGCAAGAAATGTAGACAAGGATGTAGGTAAGAAAATGTGCGTTTTTTCAAACTTATGTTTGTTTCAACTTATGTATAAGACGATATTATTAAGGAAAAAACAGAAAATATATAAAACATTAGATCCATCAAAATGAAAACGAGAAAGCCCTAAAATTTTATTACTTGACTCAAAGTAAAAGGAAAACAAATTTACCTCCATCTCTCGAGAAGAATTAGAAAACTACGTTTCTGCAGCGGAATGGCCGGAGAAGATTTTTCAAAGGAATATCGATTTTAAGATTTTTCTGTGAAAATAACGCTTTCCTAGAATAGGTGCATAGAGAACGTAACGATGAATAATACTTGCAAATCTTGCGGAAAGGCCGTAAGTGTTGATACGAAAGCGATAGAAAGTTGCAAATTCGGGTAAAACAACTTGAAAGGAACTTTATCATCATCATGATTTACGAATATGAAAGTGGTGGTGGTGGCAGGAAGTCAAACTATGCCATGCAGACTCCGACATCGCCACCTAAGCCGAATATCAGTACACTCAGCCCACACTTTGCGTCGAGTGAACACGCTTTGAGAAGCATCACACCTGGGTTTAGGGATAAAAGAACCGTGAAAGGTTTAAAGTGTTCGGACTTAGTATTAACGTTGAATGGGGAAACTAAAATTTACCAATGTTCAGAAACTGATTACTATTCTGCTGTCAAGCGAGCAAATTGACTTTTATATTTCGTGGGTTCAGAATTATCGTATGACAATTTTACGAAGTGGTTGCATAATTAGTCTGGTACAAGCGCCTTATAAGCGTACAACGAACGTACGTTGAACACTCAATGGCCGCTTGCCAATTTCACAAGAAGATATGATTATGGAAAAGGGTTAATTTAGTTTATAATTATATGCGAGTTCAAACGTCACAATTTACTTTACCAAAACGCTCCTAAATTCGATGTTTTCTAAGAAAGCAGTCCCAAGAAATTTCCAGGAAATTTCCAGGAAAAATATTCCAAGCATCCTTTACAACATATTCATTATATCTCCGATCAATTGCCGGCCCCGTCGGGGTAACGTCCTCGTCTGCCAACCCAGAGGTCGTGGGTTCGATTCCCGCCTAGGTGGTTTTTCCTCCACCTAGGTCTTGGGTGTATGTGATTGTCAAATTGTTATATCAATATTCAAAGGCCCGATGATAAGGTCGAAGTGCTGTTTTAGGACTAATGTAAAAATAAATAAATATTAGGCCAAAGCTTTCAGCCGCGTTAAATATACGAAAATACTATATTCCCCCCGAGCTATTCCTTCCCACGTTCGATAATAAACGAGTTGATTAAAGCCGCAGTTCTCTCCATTTGCCAAATTTGCGGCTGCAAATATATACGGCGTATCTATCGGTAACTTTCCCACCAACGAGTCATTTTTTTACTCTCACTCCTCTCCATCCAGTTCCCTCTCCTCTCCCGCTCCCCTCTCCCCCGCCACCCCTCACCGCCCACCCGAACCACATCCCCTCCCGCGCGCGCACCCCCGAGTAGACGGGGTGACCTCATCCAACCCGCGGCCGCGAGATAGCGCCGCCCTCGCCCCTGAGATGCCTCATCGGACTGCGATGTGGAGCCCCCCCGCCACCCGTCACTTCCTTCTCCGCCCCCGCTCCCCTTTTAATCAGCCAAAGACCCCGTTTCCACGCTCGGCAGTTCGACTCTCCTTTGGAGAGCGTCACCGGGCATGCTCCACGCGCCAATTCAGGCCCGCGAGCAAATTCCATGGAACCCTCATCCAAGTACGTACTACCAAGTCTACATGTACGTACGACTGCCAATCAGCATGCGGCAGGGCCGATAGCACTCTCCGTCAAATGAGAGATTGCCAATACAAAATTGAAGAATAACCAAAGTAGATGGATAACTAAATCATAAAAAAAACTATATACACAGTAATCAACCCGAAGGCTATCGTATAGTTCACCCAGTACTAAGCCCGACGGCGTGTGAAATTCACACATCAGGGTAGGGGGACCAGTTCCTTTCCCTGTGCCGGTTATGGTTTCCCAGGAAGATCTGTTACCTAAAAAATCTCACAGCTTGGATGGAGCTGAGGATGCCCAGAGTGGCTTGCCCGGGAATCAAACCCGGGCCCTCCCGGTCAGTAGTCCAACGCTCTACCCTCTGGACTGCCGCGACCCACATCATTAAGTCATTAAATTTCAATCAAATATCATTAATTTAGTTCTCATAATTTGACCTATGACATATAGATGGCGTAATTCTTACTTATCCCTTGTCTTGCAATCTATTCTTTTAAATTTTGAATGGAATAAATTTATCATTTATAAGCATGAAATAGTTTTATTTTGATGCATGAGATCTAGATGGTCCAATTCTTAATTTACTCTCGTCTTACAGTCTATTTTATTTTAATTAGAATAAATGTATCAGTGTTTTGGTATGTGATATCGTAACACGACAAATATTCCATATTTTATATGTATTCCCAGCATCTACATACAATAACATCGAACTATTATTCTAGAAGTACTTTTGGCGAAAGACGGAAATGTGCTGATATTAACCGAAGGCGATCAATCAATGACGAAATATGTTTGAATTATCCTTACAAAAAATATTCCTTCTATGAGCTTACAAACACTTATGACTCTCACTAGGTCACAGAAACGTTTATGATATTTTATACAAAAACTTAGCATGCTATGTTGTATTTAAACCTATTTGTAATAAAATTAAACCTTTTTATACATAATTCTTTCTTTTTCACACATTTTCCGAACAACTTTTCACTAACAGCGAATAGGGCAATTCATTTGTTTATTACCCGTAATACCTACGAAAATTTGTCACCTATAACATCCAATAATTTACCTTAAATTAGATCAGTATTGCAGATGGACTGATTTTAACTGGCAATAAAAGAGATAGCCGGCATAGTTTTAGCACAGGATTAGCTGGCGAGTACTCATCGCATTTTAAAATCAGCGTTTATGAATGCCTCTGAAAAAAGTTCTTAAACTAATTACATACGTGGTTATTTTCCTTGCAATCTTAGTTTTCATCCAAGACCCTTAACAATATAATATGTAAATGAATAAAGCGATAGTTTTTAATATTACTATCTTCTACCAACATCAAGAAAGTCAAATAGGTTAAGCAATTTAATCGGAGGATCCACCCTATTTTTTCTGTTTAAGAAGTGCTTAAAATTTTATTTCCTGTCGCTGTATCAGTCAGTTAATGTCAAGATTAAGAATATTAATGCCCAAGGGCCTCATTAAGAAACAAATCAACGACTTTCAGAAGTATACGCGAATGGATTGAGACTAAGTGACCATTAGAATAAGCCATTGTTATAATATTATTGGGAAAACTGAGGATAAATTAAGTTTTAAGAATGAGTAGTGTTATAAATTATAATGTCGTAAATTATATATAATTATAGTGTTATAAATTAAGTTTTAAGAATGAGTAAGACATGTGGAGACCAAAACTGTTTAGATTTTTTTACACTCGATGAGAAAGTTCAATCTTCCAGATTTTCCATCGATATATGTATGCTCTATGATTTCCTAGAGCTCTCATTTTTTCAAAAGGAACTACGCTATGATTAAAAACATTCAGAAACATTAATCGTATTTAATGTAATTAAATTATGCTCTAAACTGTTGTGATGCTTTTCAAGTAATCCTCCACTCGTCCAAATTAACTGAAGATTGGAGTAAGGATACTTCAGATTCAGAAGAGGGTCGGTCGACTGGGACTTGGAACGGTGGGCCCTCCAAAACGCTGCGTTGAGGGGAGACCGACGTCCAAGTTAGGTTACTCTGCACGCTCCGGCCCTTCTTTGTGGAGGTCTTTACTTCCCACCCGCCTTAAATGGCGTAAGCGAAATCAATTAGCACGTGTCTCCCACAATAGCTAGACTCATTCCCGTCTGATGAAATCTATAGCATAAAACACTCTGGAAGCAAAATAAAATACGGATGGCCACGAAGATCGGTCGACCTTAATCTTTTTTTTCTTTCTACCCGTGGAATATTATTGTCTGCAGTTGGAAGTCCCAGTTGGAGGGTTTGTTAGGCACGGAGTCAGTGGTTGGGGAGGCGGAGTGGGGGAAATGGGAGAGATGGGGAAAGTGGGGTGGTGTGGGTGATGGGGGAGGAAAGGTGATAAAGGACTGACGTGGGGAAAGGACGGGGAAGGGTTATATAGTCCACATTTACGTTGCGCTCGGCAGACGGGTGCCAGATGGAGTTGGAAAAGACGGAATTGAAACGTGAGTGATCTTCATAGAAAGCTTACTCGTGTCAAGACAGCAGTGATAGAATACTATATTATCCTATCTTAGAGCACACACAACACACTATCTCTGATCTATCATTTCGCCACACTTTGCGTGACGTATCTTTGTAAAATATTCATAGTTTTTGGTTCACGAATTTAAAATGTTTTCCGCGAGGGAAATAATCGTTAAAGATTAAGTGTCATTTATGAGTCTCTGTAGCATGTAAGGGCCAGCGGCGACACAGGCAGAGGGACTCCGAGTGAACCCGCTCCAGTCCATGAATCTCCCCTTCCCTCCTGCATGCGAATTTCCGTTCCCTGGTCCATCTGAAAGCCACAAGTAAACCGAACTGGATTAAGACATACGTATTCACTTCTGCACTCACTGGTTACATCGCTGCTCGAATGGTGTGAATGGCTTGGTGTGATTGGCCACATGAATTAATTACGTTGTGTTGATTATAAAAACCCATCCTTCCGACTGAAGTGTACGTATCCATTAGTTAATACTGCGTGAATGATTTGAGCGAATACATTAACCCATGTATGCCGATACCAAGGCTCTCGCATGCATATTTTTTTGTAAAAATCAAGCGTACTTATGCTTGTAAAACACAAATGGGCGTAAAGTGTGCTGCGAACTACTGCAATGGTCAGTTTTATTTTCGTGCATTATCACATCATTTACAGGAATATTTCATGGAACCAATGGGGTAAAAGGTACAAGATGTGATCCAAAAAAGACCGGACTGATTTTATTCTGTGCAAACCGTTCAACGGTTTGCACAGAATAAAATTTAGAAGTCCAAAAAAGAATTCCAAAGTTCCAAGAAACGAATTCCAAAAGTCCAAGCACAGAATAAAATTTAGAAGTCCAAAAAAGACCGGACTGATTTTATTCTGTGCAAACCGTTCAACGGATCGAAACGAGACATAGTGCGCCATGTATCGAAACATCTGACGACTAAAACGAGAGGTTTTGCGTTTGTTTACGTCGAGTAGTTACGCAGCAGCAGCGGTACGTGTCTTAATCTGTTCATCGCCGCGTGCAACGGCAGCAATGAAGGAGCTAGAGGAACAGGGTATGTGCATGAAATTTTGTTTAAAACTTGGAAAAGTGCTACGGAGACATACGGAATTATTCAGCAAGCCTTTGTTAATGAAGCTATGAGTCGAAGCCAGGGTTTTCAGTGGCACAGTCGTTTTAAATAGGGCAGAACCTCGACAGATGAAGATTCGCAGACCTTCATTAAGGAGAAATTAGACTTACAGGAGGGCAAAGATGTCGGGTTTATATCTGATGCAGTGGGAATCAATAGGAACTCGTATTATATCCTAAGGTGAGACTACTCGCATAAAATAAGAGAACACACGTGCGGTCAGATTTAAATATTCCTTATTACCCTGCAAAATTTGCAATTAGCAAGAGCAAAGCAGCACTCCAACGGCAGTGACCAAATAATCTAATTGCCAAGTGAAACTCCTGTTGTGAATGTACATCTTTTACTTGGATGTACGCTAAATAAAAATAGTCCTAAGATCATGCCCTTTGTGGCTTTCAGATCATAGGGTGAATGCCTTAAAGTATGTGACTTTTCATCATAGCAGATCTGAATGAATGATCGAATTTGTTTGAATGAATTCGCCCAAAATATTTAACAAAATCTAGGTTTTACGATCAGTTGGTGTTTTTAAATTGAAGTGGAAAAAAATTGAGTTGGGGCATTACCTCTTAATGATTTCAGATCTTTGGCAGCGGGAAGAATAACACGGAGGATTTATTTACTGAGAGTCGCAATTCTAGGGAAGTACCGCAGCGAGAAGCTTCTTGAAGAGTGAACGGAAGAGAGACGGAAGAGCTTGTGAACGATTATGGCGCAACAGATTATGAAATGTCACGCTCTCGAGGAAGGATGATAGAGCGGCAATGTCCCGGGAATCTTAGCTTCCCGTAATACTTTTTGATTTTGCTCAAAAATCATTCATGGCATAAGCTAAGTGTCCAGACGCTGAGGAAAAAGCATTGAATGCAATGAGAAGGTCGCAAGTGATTGAAGGAAGGCGTGAGGCAGTTGGGAAAACGGACTGGGTCACGGGGATATTAGATGAAGTTTTTGGCTAATGAAAAAGGTAATCCGATGATGAAACAGGCATTTTCATCACTCTCTGCTTCTCACGCAGGTCCTTACGACTATTTATTCATCCACAAGGATCTGCTTTCGGCCCACCTATGATCGAAAATAATAGGCAAGAGCATAAAAAGTTGGGCGGAGGAATAAAAGGTTCTTAAGGATCTGGGTATTTGTATGTTAGATAAATAAAGAAGAAATATCTTACAGTTGCTGCGGAAGATAAAATTCCTAACCCGCTGAAATGATTTATTTTCCTATTATCCGACATTTTTCAAAAGTTCGCTAGGAAAATTGATAAGACAACAGGATTTTCCAAAATACAGTGAATAATTTTCTACATTAGGTAAGATATTTTCCTTCGCCTCGCTAAGGGTAGAATGTTATTACGGAGATTTTAAAGTGATAAAATTCCTCACCATCACTACGATTCCACACCACTTCGCCGAATACACTCTAAAAGTTATGAATTCATACGATTATGCAACAAACACCATAAACACAGTAATCAACCCGAAGGTCGGTTTAGTAGGTGATGGTAGAGCTCACCCGTGTACCAAGCCCAACGGCGTGTGAATATTCACACATCAGGGTAGGGGGGCCAGTTCCTTTCCCTGTGCCGGTTATGGTTTCCCAGGAAAACCTGGTACCCGAAAAATCAACTAGCTTGGGTGGAGCTGCAGGTGCCCAAAGTGCCTTGCCCGGGAATCGAACCCGGGACCCTTCGGTCAGTAGTCCAACGCTCTACCCGCTAGACCACCGCGACCCAAGTAAGTTCTTCTACGCGTAGATTCACACCGCAGTGTAGATGCGGCACTTCGCTATCAAAAAAGATTCTGGTGAATTGAAAGTCGATCACTTTGACATTGCCACGGAGTATCCAAAGGTGATCCCGGGTTTCAATCTCGGGCCCTCCTCTAAATAGCCAAAATTCTTTAAACAGAAGGTTACCACGCCGCGCATCAATAGGTTTAATAACTCCTCCTTGATACATACAGTAAGTGGTAACATGAACACATTATTCAATTCCTTACATCCCTTTCCAATGATAACCACACATCACGCCACCTTGCGACAATGTGCATTTACAGGTAGATATGACATTTTAGGAAATGCCGGATGAGATCCACAATCTCCTCACGATGTGCAATGCGTGGATCCCGCGGTGCTTGCGACGCTCGAGAGACATCAAAGCACTGCCAGAGATGTACCTCCCGCGGCTGAGAGGCTCCCAACTTTCGCCGCAGTAAAATTTCCGAAGCGCGGGTGTCTCAACTCCTTGGCTTCCACGCCCGCCGCACCGCATTCTTCTTCCGCCCTGTGGCTTTTGACCTCAAAGCAGTGAGTCAAATACATAGCAGAGCACGCGCACCCCTCTTGCTCGCTCCCCCCAGTCCCTTCGCTCGCCCCCCATCGCGCTCCATGCAGAGAGGGGGCTTTCTCCGCATTTATTCTTAGAATCTCAATTTTGGGACGGATGAGTGTAACTGCTGGATGTCACACTCGTTCGTTACAAGTCGCACCTTAATAACGTCCCGTCCATCCCAGCTCCAAACCCACCCTTCCCACTTCTTGAACGTTTCAAGGGCCGCTCCAAAACAAACTACTCCCCTTGATTGCTTTGCAACGGTCGTTTTTTCTCTCTTCAATTCCAAACCTCTAAGCCGGAGGGAGCGCCCCACTGCACCACACGCATTGTTTTCGCACAAGCGGAACGTGGATTACTCCGAGTCGGCCAAAGGAACAAGGCGTATTTTTAAATTAACGTGTGCCTGTTTGATGCAAAAGAAAAACTTTCGGATTCGATTTTTTCTCCTTTTGAAAACAGTGGTACGCCTTTAATCTCCGCACAACACTACACTGAACCCCTTACCTAACAATATATGTCATATTTCATCTCCAAATGCTTTCTAGAACCCTTCAAAACGTCCTGCATGGCTACTCGTTTCCAACCTCTTCCTCACACTATCCCGTCTTCTCTCTACTACCGCGTCCATCTCTCCTCTTCGACGTCACTCAAAATATCCTCTAATAATATGACATTCCCTCTTGGAATCACTGGCAATAACCTACTCTCTTCCTTTACCACGAATAGAAGTTCGTTTCCATTTAATTTATTTCCAATTCAATACCAGCTGCCTTCCACAGCCATATAGTATACCAAAAACTTCCAATCTTCGCTTAACATCTTGCTTTGACGACCAAGTTTCGGAGCCATCCAAAGCTACGCTCTAAATCAAAGGTTTTTTGTCTTTACATCTTCGCATAATTGTTATTAACTCCTTTTTATTGATAAATGCTTCGTTTACTAACTAAATTCTTACGGCATTGTCCTTAATAATTCCCCTATTTCCAGCTAAAACAATTCCTAAATACACAAGTGAAGTTTCTTCATAAGTGGAGTGCTGCCTACCGGCTCAAATTCATTATCCTCAAATTATATGTCACTTAAGCGTCCTCTTTTTTGAAAACCGTACTATTTTCGTTATTTTACGATTGGAATGTATTACATACTGGTTCTGTAATGTTTTCAGCAATTATAATAATCCACTGGCTTGACTTGACTTATAGAAGTTTGACCATCCGCATATCTAATAGTTTAGGTGGCGGCGGTTTAATGTATTCTCCTTCTAATCTTAAAAGAGCTCATTTTTCGCCTTGGTGAGCCTCCCTCAACTGAGGGTCAGGGTGCTACTGCTATCCCTTGTAGCTATTTCATTAGTACAATTCAATGTGAAAAGGGCAAAACGTATCTCCTCCTTGATTCTTCATCTAACTTAAGTCATTGAGTGGTCGCTGTCTTTCAAACTACTTTTATCTAATCCTCGCTGATTTCTTCATTTTAATTGAATAATCCGCCATTCATCCGGTACATAACATCCCGAAGCATGGAAACCATGGGCCGACGAATCTTTTCGCGCAAGCCTCAATTTTTTCCAGCATGGTTTGGGTACCGCTGAATTTCACCGAACCGGTCGCCGTTTATTTCACTCATTGACCTTTACCAAAGTAATTCAATTTTTTAAGCAAAAATATTTGTGACCAACACTTTTACTAGCGTAAAAGTCCTGTGCTTTAAATGTCCGGGTACAAATCGGACAGTCCCGGGTTCAAATCCAGAAAATACGTCTGAAAACTCACTGCTCCACGAGCAATTCTTCGCGTTACAGAACTTCGTGGGAAACCGAATGGCGATAGGTGTTACTTATTTTCACCAAATGATAGGTAATTGGACAATGTTCTACTTAATTGGCAAATGAGCCGCAATAAAATATATGGCGACTATTTTGTGATAATAGGTGTGGTATTCCTATGAATAGAGATCGGAACTTATGACAGGAAGGTCAGGGTTCAATTCCAGGTGACACCTCTGCGCACCTTCAGCTTACACAAGCTGGGTAATGTTTTCGATACCAGGTCTCCTGGGAAACCAGTGCCAGCACAGGGAGAACTGGCCTGCCCTGATGTGGCAATTTCACACGCCATATAGGCACGCTTAGTACTGGGTGAACTCTACCATCACCTACCCAACCGACCTTCGGGTTGAATACTGTGCTTATGGTTTCTTTAATAGCTTGTAATGAATAGAACATTAAGTCATTCAATCTAAATTTGGGTGACTGCGCCCCTACACCCAGGACTCTTACGCCCTAATTAATCTTCTCCCTTAGTTCTCACAATATTTTGTATTTCCCTCATAGTTTTCCTTTATATGACTTTGCCTTTTGGTTTCCGTGACTCCGGTGGCGACTTACAAGGGGTCCTGCGGCGACAGCTAAATACATGGAAGTTTCAGCAGAGTCCGCTAAAAAGTTTTTCCTGGACAATCAAATGTTGGATCGGTATGAGGTAGCAGATGGCCATAGCGCCTAAATAACTGGATGGAGAAAACGCTGGGATAACTCGGTGACAATTCATAAGTTTCTCCTTTATGAATTCTGATTGTCAATTGACCGGTAATGATGAGCTTCGCTCACTGGAACTAGTTTCTTTCCGACACCTTTGGTGCATCACTTACTTTAATTGCTTGGATGCACCAAAAATGTCGCAATATTCAATTCTTTGATGATTTTATAGACACTTTGTGAACGACCGTGGACGACGTAAAAGTTTGAGCAAAAGTTTAAATTTAAGCTAGTCCAATCAAACAGTTTACGTAACATGCACTCAGCAACGCTAAAGTCATTTTATCCCTACACGGTAACTGATTAATGCCCATTTCAAAAAGAAATATAAAGTAAATAAATATAAAAGCCAAATAAAGAAGAAAGTTTCAATATGATGACTTGTTCAACGGACCGCTTCAGTTTAGTTCGAGTGAAGTGCTAATAGTCCTTCGTGATAGTTAGTTGATGATGGAAGGAAATGTAAAACATTATTATTTTATGTATAACATATTAATCTAATTTTTGCAAATCAATGGAGTAAGGTAATGTTTATTTGTGCACATTTTAGGTATTGGAGCAACAGAATCTTGCTCTCAAAATTGCAATCACGTGCACACAAATGGAGAAGAAATATCGTGTGAGCTAGAGGCGTATACATGGATCTTAAAACATAAATTCTGACTCAAATCCCGAGGCATATTTAATTACGGTACCAATAGTTTCTCATAGTATGTATGTGGAAAGAAAAACGTTAACAAACTTATTAAAAACTCCCGGAAATAAAAATAAAACCTTAACGCTAGGATTAATACAAACACCTAGCGGTGTTGACTTCTCAATATGATGATCGATCATCACTCCTTCCCCAGCCCTGGTGACCGCGTCCACATTTTCACCGAGCTGCAGACCCAACTCCAAACTATGCCCCATTAAAATTAAAACGAATCGAACTAGCGATGGAAGGTATTTTCCGAATTATAATTCCCTACAACTGACAAGAAGTCCAACGTCCCACTTGATGTTCCACCGCGGTGGAGAGTGAATTCCTAAAGCGATCTATTTCCTCCTGCCTCTGGGCAAAGAGAGCGTGAGTAAGCCCGCGTTGCGAAACTAATAGATCCCCGGCATAGTCACCTGCCTGCCGGTCAGGCCATCAAAATGGAATTAAACGGCTCCCACCCGCCACTCCCACGCCCATCCCATTTGATCTGGTGAATGGTTTAATGGCTCGCTTCGCAGTGATGGCGACCTCGGGAAACCAAGAATAGAAGCCGCGAACCCAGGGCTGAATGACTGGCTATGAGTAATAAGTTACATTTATAATTGGGGGAGCCACTAAAGTGGGTTCTGCTGGTGCCCAATCAAAGTCGATTAGAAACTATATTTGTTTACTCACAGAGCCACTGAGATACGCGATGTCTCCGCTTTAAAGGAAAGTCGATGGTACATATAAAATGCTAAGTCACAGCAGAAAAAGAATATGTTTTTCCTAATTTTGCCATCACATATTAATATTCAGAGATATTGACATATAATTGGGTATTCAATTTAAGCAATACATGACATTGAAGTTATAGAGTAAGTACTCTACAGTTTCAGGCTTCACTTATTGGGAGTTTTTGGCATCCATATTAAGTAGTATAATATCTTTTAATAAGGTTTATGGATGAAGTTTATAAGTTATATTTTCTATCAATTCTTACTTTCCTGCATAATCGGTAACTTTTTTAAAATGAGAATTTGTCCGTGACGAACTGTGAAAACGGTTCGTCACGCGGTCTTTACCAAAAGGTTAACAATAAATTTAAAAATGTCCGTAGGAAATCTCTTAAATAAAGAAGCTCATTTAAATTATCAAAAGTAACTTCCTGTCTTATTTAGAAAACATTATACTCAATTTCAACGTTTTTATCGTAGAAATCGCACGAATTATTTCTAATATTCTATAAATAAATATAAATAAAAGTTATAAAAACTTTAAAAGATAACAATGTGTCTTTCAATAGAGGTTTTAGTGCTATGCCATTCGACGCGCATTTTTCTTCCATAATGAGCAACACAATACTCAGAGTCATGCTAATGAGCATGCCTTGTGAGAAATCGCGTCAAACTAAAGCCTTAGCAAGCAGATGTTAAATAAGCTACCAATGGATATTTTTCACAGTTTCTTGACAATCAAATTTAAGCTCCAAAACGGCGGCACATTCGGTGACAACCAGATTGGTCTATTTGAGTAAGTTATTGGAGAATTAGATTATATTTCGAAGAATTTCCCATGATGAAAGCAAGCAAGTGTTGGGATTTTTAGGGTCATACTCTGAATATGGCCAAAGAACGACGGTTAGTTTTTCAATAATACGGCAGTATTCGCATGAGTATTTAATTGAAAAAATGGTTCAACGAATTTCCGCTATGATTGATGACTGAAAATTCATATTTACTAAGCAGTTGCGGACTGAATAAAACATTTAATGGATGAGCAACGTTTGCGTGGGGAAAATGTCAAAACATCCAGCCGGTGGCACATGAATATCCTCATTTCTTATTAGCGCCTCAGTAGTTAAAACTTCTCCGAACTTCCGAGTATGAGAAGTCAGGCAAAATGTCCATTTTCAAGTTTAAAGAAGTGAGGAAGTGTCCCTCAAATATGCGGACAACCAATGAAACATTTAGACATATGCAACGGCGTCGAGTTCGAATCCTGGAGGCGACAGATCTTTTTCACTGGTATCCCGATCCCTACTTGAGGTGCTTTGTTGGAGGACACTTTGAGTGAGTGCGATGTCCGTCGGATGCGATGTTAAACTGCGGACCCCTTGGCGCCTTTCGTTAAGAGTAGGCTAATGCCGTCGCCGGGTTTCTCTCCACACTTCATCCTTTCCTATCCGAATTGGATTGCTCTTTATCCAAAAATTCATCACTCCGCACTTTTTAAAGTTTAATTGGAATCAGATGATAGGAACACTTTTGTACTTTTCTACGATACTAGAATTCTTCTTCTGGGTGTTTAGCCGGAGCAGATAAAAAATTAATATCGCGCTACTTTTCGCAGGAGCTACCGCCAGAGTAGTACTGTAATTAGTGTAAGGTATCCACTGATGATTCGTGACAACGTTGCAAGTAAATTTGGAAAAATTTTGAACGATACGTGCGTTACCTGCTAATTAGGTTTCTTCTATTGACGGCTCAAGTTTTATGCACTGAGTTCTGGAATATCCTCTTTCCTGAATCTGTCTGACAGTTCATAAAGAACCTCACAGACACTGGGGGTAAGAAATAAGGAAAACTTTACCCTTCCACACACTTTTAATTCAACGCGACCGTGATTTTGATGCTGCGCAGCATCGAAACCATGGTCGTAGGACATTAAAAGTGTGTGGAATTGTAAAGTTTCCCTTATTTCTTACCCTCATCATGAAGGAATTCCACAAAGTTAAGCCTGAAACTCTAAACTCACACACCGTGATAACTTTATGGAGGTTGATGAGTTTACAGAAAAAATAGTTACCTTCTGACATCAGCACATGAGTCAGGATTGTAATTAACTATTTAAAATCAGAGTGATCAAGATATACCGTCTGGAGTTATTCAAATATATTTGAGATATTAAATAATTGAAAAAAAATATCTTAGAATAATTGTGTCATCATATTTATGAGATTAAAGATTAGTGAATTAATATGACTAACAACGCACTTTCTGTTTTTCTCTTTCATAACAACCACCGACGCTCATCGATTCAACGAAGCGACAACATTATGGCCCTTACTAGGAGGTCCGTGTCCCTTGCCAGCATTTTGTCTGAATGGAGGAACCTGTACCTACTATGAGACCCTCGGCGAACTAGTTTGCCAGTAAGTGGAAGGAGGCATCCTTATGCGCCTGACAAACTGTTTTCTTGACCATGTGGTTATTTTGTTATTCCAGAGAAATAATGTCTATTTCTCCATTATATTTCTTTCTTTTACATTATTAAACCATATATTTTCCAAAAATATGAGCTTCAAAGATAACAATTGTGCTAATAATAACATACAAGGATTCTAGAATTAGACATGTTCTTTGGTCTAACCATCGAGTTTAAAGAAAATAGCAGATCAATTTTAAATGAATACCCGATAATTCACGATAGTAAGGTAATATAATATTTATCAATCATATATACAATATAGAGGAATAATTATGAAATAAAATTAGGCAGGCAACTTGCGATTAGTTAATATATCCACTCTTTTACTGAAAACAGAGATTACTGCATTTTCTTTAAATAATTAACATGGTCACAGGGATAATTTATGTAGTGATTTCAGCTTAATTAATGCTTGAAACAGCTTAATGATTTATCTAATTTATATTGCCAAAGCAATTATAATGTGAAGAAATCTAATAAAATCTGGCAAGCAATTCCAACGGCAATAAATTCAGTCACCAACGCCTAATATAAGATTTACAATGCGTGTACGCGATACTTTTTTTATAAAATAACTTTCTTTCTCGATGCTAAAATAAAATCCTATCGTTAGAGGCTGAACTTTTTTTCCTTACTGTTAGATATGAACATTGCTATGAATCATATTCAACACTGTGCACACCTTTTACGCATGTGTACCATTGAATTCTTTAGGCAATCACATTATACTTCGAGGTGGGGTGCAATATGAAACATGCGTGTTAAATATTCATATTTCCGAGGTTTAGGCTCAGATTTTAAAAATGTTCCGGTCTGTAAAAAGGTGAAAGGTATCTCGTGCGTAGTACGATTTTTATAACTCCGTCAACTCGCATTTGGTAAAGCATTTGACTAGACTAAATTGTAAAAATTAATCTGGAATAAACTCGATCCATTTCCGCTCATAAAGACATTTGATCGAGAGTAAACCATTGAAAGTAAGAGCCGAGACCCGCTATTGACGGGGCGATGGATTGGGGTGAGAAAGTGAATGGGGAGAGAGGGCGCTCGTGGCCTTTCGACCCCCCCTCCCCCTGCAGCTCCACTTCGGGGAAGGGGGTTTTTAAGGGAACGCTCGGAGACGACGGGAGCCACTTCTTGAGCCTCTGGTGTACGAGGGGGGTAGGCGTGGCGTTGAGGCGAAGGAGGGAGCGGGTGAGATGGTGGGCGGCACCCGCTCCCTTCCGCGGGAGAGAGGGAGGGAGTCGCGGGGGGAGGGCGGGGAATGAGAGATGCCCTTTCAAATTCCGGGTGCTGGAGAGATTGATTGAGGTCGGGAGCGTCCCTCTCGTGCCCGGAGGAGGCCCAGAGTCTGCATTTCGCGGAAGAGTCCTCTGGGAGGGAGGGCGGAAGACGCTCGACGAAATGAATCAGAAGGACGAGAAAAGTTGTCCAGCGCCATCCCAGCCGTCGGCCGTCCGTCCGAGGTGACGGTTTTAGGCGTGGCGAGTCATGCGGCGTCTTCCCACCGCGGAGATTCCCATTCATGATGACGCGGCGAGAGGAAATACTTATGTGCTTTGTTTGCAAGGATTCCATTAAGACAACCAGTCGATTACTGTCATGAATACTATTTTAAACCATTTTCGAATATACATTTTATAATTAACACGATCTTATTTCCTACAAAAGAACTTATCAATATGAATGAATATGAAACATGGGCATGTCGGAACAAATCTTACAGCAACGAAAATTGCCCGAAATGTGGAAATACATAAACATTGTGAAGAAGAACTGGTAGTCGATAACCAGTGAAAATGAAGTAACGACGATCGTTGAACTCATAAGCCGAAGAATAAACAAAAGTAAACAAGAGATAGGTACCCACTAAACAATACTATGACGTTCAACGTGAAGGGAATGCGAAGGTGGTGAACACTATACGAAAACCACTGATTAACTATGGCAAATGTATTGGAACATAACTTACCGTGAAGAAGCTAACAGAGTAACAGAGGAACTAATCTTATCTAAGGATGCAATTAAATATTTTTTGTGAATCTTTATGTGTTGAACTCTGTCAATGGCGTACAGAAACATTAACGAGGAGCCTAAACAAATAATAATAAATAAATGGATAAGATGCCTGGAGATTATAAAAGAAATGTACTCCTACTAAACGAAGCCAAGCACAACATACTTAACACTCAACGAACAAACGTCAAACTAAGGTGAACTAAATATTCACTTGATTAACGAAAAAATTACCCAGAGAAAGAAACAAGAAAATGCTTAAAATGCATAAGAATACTCCGAAATAATTGCAGACAGATTGGTAGGGGAAACTGATGATTTCATCATCAGTTTCATCGTGTGTTTTATTCTCGCGAACTTGGTTTCAGCATTTTTTCTGATCTTCATGTTCAAATAAATCTACCGTGTCACCTTTCTTCTAAATGTGTAATGTTCTGCGGCCGAAGGGCTATTATTTCAAGAGGAAATGGAATCCGACTTTTCAAGAATAAATTTGAAGTAAATAAAGACAGACACAAAGTATGGTAACAGTCGCCGAAGAAATACAACGCGATTTGTAAAAGTAATCCATAATGGCGACAGATTGAACAATGTGCACGAGGCATCAACGGATTAGTTTGAAAAGAGTACCCAATGTAAAACTGGAAATTGCAAGGAGGTCTGCCTAAGTCATAACCTTGATCGTCTTATTGAACGTCTCAAATACGTATTATCATACTCATATGTGTAAATTGCAAATAGGCAAAAACAAAACCCAGAGAAAGAAACAACACTAAGTTCATAGTCTCTTTCAGGAGGTTGACGCGATGGATTCGCTAAAAATTATCAAATCTCACAAGTAAGGATTAACGCATAAGCAAAGAGCAGAATGACGCAGTACCTGAAATCAAGTAAAAAAAGAACATGCAACATCCACCAAGATTCCACGAACCAACTAAGGGGTTGCCCATACATTACGTCATAAAGTTTTGCAAAATGAAGGCGAAAGTCGTTCTGGTGTGGCAAAGATGAAGTAGGACTTCAGGAAACGTTTGCCGAAGCATATATAGAAGAGCATGACAAAACTGATGTTACGTGATGGCAGAAAATCAGGAGCAATGCATTATGCTAATATTTGCGATTCAATTGTTTAATTGGAAACAAGTATATTAGCATGTGCGGCTGTAAATAAAGTTTATATAAAAATTGGTAGACTTAATGGAAAACCTAGGGTAAGGCGTTCAACTATGTTTCCGTCTGTCGAAAAGAATTCACTCGGCCATGAAAAGAATGCGAATAGAAAATATAAGAGAAAATATTTTTATTATAATGATAAATCGAAAATCAAACTGATTTAAACTTCAATCATGGCCAATAGAATGTGAGTGGAAAGAAGTTACCTAGGAATAAGAATAAGAAGGAAATATTCTCCGATCGAAACGGTCTCGGCCTCACCAATAGAGCAAAAGCCATGTGAAGTACATGTGTTTCCCAACAAAAATATAGCTAGTAACACTAAAGAGGGCTAAAGCATTTTCCAAATTGGCATGCATATAAAACCAGTGCGTTCATTAAATTAAACTCATTGAAATTACATTTAAAAACCCAGACACTCCCATCACCGTCAGCTATGAGGCTAAAACAATATTTTGGAGCGACTGTCATGCGGAGTGCATTCTCAAATGCAAACCTCATCCGTGGCGCCGCCGCGGGGCTTCGAGGACAAAGGGAGGAACGGGGACGGCTTCACGCCGAAAGGCGGGACATGAAGCTCCGGAAAAGGAAAGAGTTGGCTTATTTTGCAATAAGGAGGAGAGGTGGAGTGGAGGGAGGGCACGATGAGGAACGAAGAGGAGAGAAAACCACGAGAGCCATACATCTTTCGGATAGGACTTCCTTCACTCCACGCGGGGGTATTAAGATGCAGGAGCGAAAAAATACGTAAAGGGAGAGTGGGAGATGAGGCAGGCGGGCGGAGGGGCGGGATGGAGAAGGGAGGGGCGGCCAGGGGGAAGTGCGGAAGAGTTTAAATCGTCTCGTTTCCTGAACAGAATGTTTAGCCTGGAACACGTTTTGGTGAGTTTTTTCGGCGCCGGCGCGAAAAACTCGTGCCGCTGTGTAGTCTGGGACGTGCTTCTGGGATGGAGGCAGGGGGTGGGGGGAGGGGGTGTGTGCTTTCTCGGTTGGACAGCGGTGCGGGGTGGCCCGGGAGGGGGGGTGGGCGGCGGTGGTTTTTTCGCGGTCGGGCGTAGGTCGACCCCCTAGGACAGGGGGGACGCGAGGAAGGGGGACCAGTCATTTGCGTGCGCGTGTGTTAGTTGTGGTGCGAAAATGCGTGCACCGGGGGGGGAGGGGTAGGCGACTAAGGGTCCCGCGTCGGCGCCAACACTCTCGAGGGCGTCGGGTGGCTCGGCCGGAACGGAGACGACAGCTACACTCGGGAAATGCATTTTCCATTCCAAAGTAGCCTAATGACATCAAACTTAATATTTTTCGGAGTGGTGAAAGTATGGCTCACGATCGTAATTTTGTGCGATTCCATATAATCTCTAGTGACTACTAAAATCTGAACTATGGTATCAAATTTCCCAATTGTCAACGGACCGTACGAGAAGGGGATGAAGGGTTTGAGGGAATGTGTTCACGGAAAGGAGGACTGCGATACTGCGACAGTCACAGAAGTAAAAAAAAGAGGTAACAAGATGATGAGTTAAGCGTTGCCAGAATTATATAAACAAAATATTAGAGAGAGGAATGCATTCACGTTTGATGTGTACGAAAGAAGGGTTCGGAGGGTGGAGGGAGGTTGGTCGGGCAGAGGAAAAAGGAAGGAACAATCGTTAGGCTTGGTGAGTGAAGAAGAGGTTGGCTTGCATCTTAAGGAGACTAGGGAATAAATGGAACCTGAGTTTTTTTCTCGTGCAGTAAAATAAATGAGTTTTTTTCTCGTGCAATTGGTTCGAATGAGTAAGAACATACATACAATGTATGCATTTGATAAAGTCTAACTGCACTGATTATGGTCATTTCAATGCTCATAACAGTCAAATTTAAAAAAATTATTTTCAACTGAAGATTGTCATATAAAAAATCCTAACTTTGAATAAAATTATTTATTACTGAATAATACTCACTCCGCATAATAAATGTTACCAGAACAGTTTTTTGAAATTAAGGAGAATTATTTATTTGGGATTCAACTCTAGAGAGAGGGGATAGTAATAACAGGATTAGAAAGCATTACATTTGCTTCAGGTGGGGGAGAATTTCATTCCGAAAATGGGAGGGGGTGTCGCCATGGGGGGGGGGGAAGTTGCGGAAGGTTCTGACTGATTGCGCCTCACTCAAAAACTATCGTTAATTAAGGACATGAAAACCAAGTCACTGATGTAATTCTCAATATGATGGTCTTCAGAAGCCGAAGCCTGTATTAATTTTAAGTGCATACATAAAAAGGCTTAAGTAATAATGCAAGAATTGGTTCACATAAAATTCACAGAGTAGATGTGTTTGCTTATAAACTTGCTGATACTAAATATATGAAATGCTAAAATTATTTTGGCGAAAGCTTTTCTGATTAAGTAATAATGGGGCGCTTTTATGGTCTTTCCCCAGCCCCCTACTGCAACCAGTTATTTTTCAGCATACGACTGAAGAAAGAAAATAATTTCATCTACTAAGAAATCGACTTTCAATTCTCACATTTAAATCCATGACTAAAAAATATTATTAAGTAATATGAATTACTATTTATGATTAAATCTGGTTAAAAATCCAATTCAAAAGGGCTTTAGAAGAACGTATGTCAGTTCGGCGCACGGAACCTATGATATTTTATCTAATAATGTAGCAAACACTAAACCAGATTCAAGTTATATGAATTGTGGAACATAAAACTTGTACTTGCATTACATACTTGTAATGAAGAGGTATAGAGCGTGTAACTTACTATAAATTGATTAATATAAATGTGTATTAAGCAATCTCTCATTTTTGTGATACTATAAAACAAGTCGCCCTTCGCCTCCGTGTTGATGTCGAAGGAGTGAGTCCCTGTCTGAGTGACCGAGAAGCCTAGAATTATTTCCAACTTCCGAGAGGGCTTCCTTCTTTATAGAATGTTATACTTCTTTGCCCAGAACTTTGTTAACCGTTGTTTTATCCCTCCGCCATTCTGTAATTTTAAGCCTTTCCCTGCAGAGGAATTAATCTTTGCAATCCAATTCTAAGGGCTAAGGTGAGCCAAGCACCACCTTGAGGCACCAGTCTTTCAGTTCTCTACATTCATTCGTGCATAGGAATATGCGACAGCATGTTGCCTGTCATGATCCCTAAACTCCGGGGCATATATTTTGTATTCCCAAAATGTGAACAGTCTATCACTTCAAATTCACGAAAATGTCGAGAAAGAAAGATGGCAGTGTAGGGAGACAACCCATGGATCTAAATGCTGTGTTTATTTTTTTCTGATTGACTTCTGTCCCACTATTTCTGTCTGTCTATAGTGCTTTTCCAATATCTTTGCGACATAAGATTCTTTTATTATCGGACCCATAGGAACATAAGTTTCGACAACTTTGGAATAGCCATGGATTACGAATTGGACATGACTGCATATATTAAAATGAAATGCATCTTGCCTTAAGCCCAGGTGACTTAGCGAACTAAAAAGCGGTTAGGAATTGCCAATTAAGTATATTTGAACCGCAAAGATAATCGAAAGCCACTATAGCCGTTGCCATTTGTCTTATGCCTAGTCTATTCTGTGTTTGTATTGTCACCAATGTCAACATTTTAATAATTCACATTTCCCCGCCCCTGCCACCCCCACCCTTTCTCCTTCGTGCCATCGACAAAATTCGCCCACCCGCCCTTCTTACCCGCCCCCACCCCCGCCCTCCACCAAAACACCCCTTGGCGATCAAAAAACGGCTCCCTACACGCCGTGTATTCCCTTCCGGCCCCTTCGCCCACCTCCACCCCCTCACCCCCCTCCCTTCCCTACTCGCCTCCCCTCCAACCCCCGTCTATCTGTTTCAGATGCGCAGAGGGTTACAAGGGCCGGAGATGCGAGAATAAAGACGTCTACAATGGGGGGAGTATGTATCCTCATAAAATGTCATACTTTTGTAAGCTAGGAATGTCCACTTCGTATTACTGCTAGGGAAAATATATCAAAACAAACGTGCGAACAAAAAAAAGGACTAAGTACAAAGGAAGTCATTCAAAACTTTAATATCGTGATCCAAAAGTTTTGGAGTGTCTTTTTCAGGCGAAAAAAAACTCACGGATCGTCAAGACTATTAATATATATATATTTAAACAACTCAAATCGTTCACCAAAGATTATAATAGATAAACATGCACAAATGCGAGGATAATGAGGTGAAACAAATGACGACGAGTGGAATTTCAAAAGTGATGACCAACTCAAAGAAAAAGTGCAAAATTGAAAAAAAAATCATAAGTATATTTATCCGTGTAAATTAAAAATATGTACATTCTCAGACCAAAGACGAAAAGACCAAAGAGGAAAGGGAGAGAAATATGTTTAAATGCCATAAACATATACTAACTTATATGGAAAGGGAGATGAAAATAATTTATCATAATAATTATTTATGCATCCATTCGTTGATGCGACGAAAAAGTGAAAACATCCCAAGTTTTGATAGTTTACGGACGGAGCGTTCCTTTGTAGATACGCCTTCCGAGTTTTTTTTACCTTTTTCCAACCAAACCTCTTTATATACAGCAGTCACATACAAAATGCTAGTTTATATACATATATATATATATATTTACATAATTTATTGTTTCAATTTTTATACACATTATATATTTACTGTAAAATTTGTTTATTTAACTTTTTGGTTTGCCTGTGGTGGTGCTGGGAATTCACACGCGTGGGAGTTTTTGTAGTTGTTGTGGACGTTGGGTTACTCTGAAGTGATGTGTGAAGGGGTAAAGGAGAAAGCAGCGAGTGGAGGAGGGCAGGAGAGAAGGAAGAGGTGGGAGAGAAGAGGGAGGGAGGAGAAACGGAGACGGGTCAAGAATACCAAAAATTCCACACATAAAAGTAAAAGAAAGCTCTCCTGGACGGACACTGAACGGTGGGCAAAGACATGTGCAACAAATGAAGATCGGCGACGCGACACGGAGTTCATCATTTACTTTCAAACGTTAACGCATTGCGTCGTCCATGATAGGAGAGGGTTGAAAAAAAAACATAAATGTCTCCCACCCTCCTTTCTCTCGTCTCGAAATCCTCCCTTCCGCGAAGAAGATGCATTATATTTCACTCTTTGCCTTTTCTTCCTTTTTCTTAATATTTTCCGCAAAAGTATTATCCATTTCCCGCCAATATACTTTCACTTTCCCAGCCTATGAAAAAATGAAGCAACTGCACTACTCGCCTGATTAAATCCAGCCTGTTCCACCACCCCCAGTCTGTCCTCCTCCCACCATCCCGACGCCCCTCCCCCCTCCACCGTCCTATTTTTCCTCCCCTTCCAAAGTACTCCTCCTCCCCCCTCGCCACTCCACTCTCTCCTCCCGATCGCATTGGATTTCCCGACTCACAACAAATTAGGATGAAGTCTCCCCCACATCCTCGCGCAATTACCAACATCTTCCAAAAGGATCCCTCGAGGTGTGACACACCGGAAGTGATCTCATTACGGACGGCCGGAAGTGTGGGCCTCCCTGGGGAGTGACGGAGTGAGAGAGAGAGAGAAACAGGGCCTGCATGTAACGATAGGTACGTAAAATCCCACCGCATTTCAGAAGTCAACATCAAAATCAACAGAAACGCCCCTGAAGATTCCCCTGAAGACATTTGTTACTGACGGGCAGAGCTGATACAAAAGTAAAATAACTATCCGATTGTGAAGCTTTCAATTCACCCAGCCAGTTGTAATGGTTTCACGGATAAAAAAGATCATTTTTATGTGAATACATCAGAATGTATCAATTACCGTCGTATTTGCCTAGATAATTATTTGTTTTCAAAGAATTTTGATCCTCTCCAGAATTTAACACCCCGATTAATTTATTTAGACGGACTGCAAATATTAATTTTGACATTTTGTGTTTACGTTCCTTAAAAAATGCCCCATGTACATACAATTCCGTTAAAATATGTATTCATTCTATTTGTAAAAGAAAGAATTCATTTGTATGAGATTACCTCTCTTTTAATATCGGAAAATACTTATTTCAAAATTGTTTTACATGGAGTCAATGCAATGTGTCTAAAAACCAAACCACTAGAAATAAATTACTTGTTACATTAATTTTTAAATTCATTTTTTAAATTTCAGTGAAAATTTGGAAATGCATATGCACCCGATGTGAAATTATTAATATTTTTAGTAGGCATAGGCAAATACGACGATGTGAAAATTTTAGAAATGCAGTGACCATTACAATCAATCTTTGGATTTTCCTTTTTGTATTGATTGCCAAGATCTCTGATTGCTTGACATTCCGTCGCGCTTATTAACCATTCGCCAGCTAAATTCGAATTGTTAACATTAAAAATCATCCCAGTGGAGAAAATTTAATTTGGAGAAAACATGGCTGGCAGGCTTTTATCTGCATTCAAACCTTATGCTTAAATGCAGACAGCAGCCACATTAATTAATTCCGTTGACTCACCGCGGAAATGACAATATCCAGACCTTGCCATCAGTAAATTTCGAGACACGGTCCTAAATTTGTTGTGAGAAGGTGAAAAAGCATTAACTCTCTCAGTTTTTTTTTGTATTTAACGCAAACAGCCCCAAATTATCCTTTTTTTCAATAGCAAAAAGGTATGAATACGCTTGTTACTAATATATTTTATTTATTTTTATGAGTAGTATTATATCTTGTGCTTGTTTATGCCATTTTTATTTTCGGAATGTTTGAGGAAAGGGTGATCATTTATCTTGATTTCTTTGCATTACAAACCTCAAAAACCCTTATTACTTACTATTATTTTAATTTTCGTGCCACTCACTAACAGGGGATGAAGAGACTACACAAGGTGCTCTGTTAGTGGGTAATAATAACACATACGCTTCAAATAATAGTTACGTAACACAGATGATGCAGAAAGAATTGAGTACACACGATCTCATGAATTCCTCCCTTTTTTTGCCCTATCTAGACGAGAGACGGACGATGAGACAACAGATTATAACCTGATTTTAACGGATAATTTCCCAGGATATTAGAAAGCAAAGCGCAGCAGTTAATACGATCACATCATTAGGAAAAAGTGGCCACGGTTTGAAATTTTCTTCCAGAGCCTGAATTACATATCATTACGGTGGCAGTTATTTCCTACCAGGATTTTTAAATTGGACGCTGTGACGATTTGACTTTTTCCATCGACATTCACATAAGGCACCAGGAAAACATTAATGCGAGTCAAATTCGATACAGAATTCAAACCTAGGAGATAGCGAAGAAGGGGAAGGAACTCTGAGCAGTGGAGATTGACGAGCAGGCAATAATGACTTCAAGGACTTATACGCGTACTTACATGATTACTTCATTTGAGGTCACACTAATAACAGCCTTCGAGTAGATGACAGGTGGTTTTGGTGGTTTTCATGGGGAAAATACAATTGGACCTCTTTACAACAGTTATGTATGACGAGGATAAAAATACTTGAATTATAATCGATTATAATTTAAGGTTTACCTCATTTGCGAAGAAAATTATGTACCTCAACTGCCCAAGTAAAATAACTATGGTTTAACATTAAATTTCATGGTACATAATATTTTAACAAAAAGTGAGTATATTTAACTACTCTTGTGTATCTTTAACCACTCTTGTGAAAACCAAACTACATGAAATGAAATAAAATTCGAGAATACGCAATTCATAACATGATGAATTGCGCGAATGACAAGCTAATCATCAGATGCTCATATCAAATTTCTTCCGATTTAAATATGCATTGGAATCAGAATTTAATGCTTCATATGACTAGACGATTGGTGAATAGCGTTGGTCGGCACAATTGATATGAACTACAATGTTTTATAAATGCACACCCTTCGAAAACTTAACACGAAACTACAAGATAATTTTTTACACAGAAGCAATGCTTATTATTTGGATTAGTCATAATGATTTCTTCGCCACCGCCGTAAAGTGTAGTTTCGGAATCTGCTACATCTATCTCATTATTACCGATGAATTTTTCCTATCACCAAGAAACATGTCGCCTGATTTCTTGAACTTTCAGCTCTTCCTTAACGAAACTGGAATGATTGAAACTTTGAATTTCGAGACACGATTCCCCCTTCCAGTTCCATCCTGCCCCATACTTCCCCCCCACAATCCCTCGCTCCATATTTATCGTCCTACCTTGCTTTGTTTCTTTGCATCGCAGATACTCGCCGGGGATCCACCCTAGGCCGGGATGCTGCCACAAATTCGGGGTTGGTTCTAATGTTGGAGACTTGTACGTACTAACACTTACCTATTTCCTACTTAACCTCTCCCGTTTGATTCTTATGCTTTATTTCTTGAGAGATATGGTAAAAATTGCATGGTTAAATGTAGACGTAGTTACCCCAAGGAAATTAGATTGTGAGAGCCCTTCTAGACTTCTTGGAGAAATAAATTCCACCAAATTACTCGGTGTGACCATTTAAATTTTTGGAGTCGAAATATTAGTGTTGAGGTCCTAGGGTTCTGACGCAATTACGATTCCACATTGACGGTATACCGCCGAACTTATCAATTAATATTGCTGACTTGCGAAATATTTTTCTGAATGTGTCCACAAAAGTGAGTGTGGATTTATGGATTTTATCGTACAAAATCTAAAGATGAAAAAATAAATCAGTAATTGCTTAGTTAACGCAGTTTACAGTCTCAAAAACTGAAAGTCTAAAAAACTATATAAATTATCAAATTATGCTGTGACTTTAAAAAAACCGAGCAAGAAACTATTGAATCTTAATCGTTAAACTTTCGATTCAACAACTCCAAATTAGTATTGAAATGGTATAAAACATTGTTTTTTTAATAATTCATATTAATATCGTTATAACGGTGATGACAGGTGGCTCAGGTGAAATTCTGCAACTACCTATGCCATATTTGTCGCATTTAGATATTACTCAGTGGAGCAGTGCATAAAAAAGTCTACCTTTTGGCCATGGAAATTACTGCAGGCTACTGCAACAATATATTTGTCATTCTATTAACAATGCAAGACTTCCTTCCACAGAAATGCAGCAGATAAAAAAATGTTTCCTAGCCATTTCTACGGAATATTTAGGACATGATAGCTACATGGGAATGGATAAAAAACCAAATTTAAAGAAAAGACACCCTTTCTAGAATTGCGTTAGTACATATTCAACCATTGTACGTTTTAGAACCCGAATAAGTTTTGTGATAAATTGTTGGTTCCCTTGTGGAAATTAGAAATCATTTTACATCCGTCGAATGAATGAGGCCTTTCAGAATAACCCTGAAAACTTCTTCAAATGAAGCCCAAAATTAAAATGTATTATTTACAAGTCTAATTTGATGAACGTATCAATCCGAACCAAGAAGTTATTATCATGGTCTGCGTATTTTTTCATTATTTTCCTATTTGACAGATAAACCAATTATCAATCACATAAAATCATGCTACAAATTGAAAATTTCCAATATTAAACATGACTTCAATTTTGCCTCTGGCTTCCAAAAGCAAAACAGGACACATGGCTTGTTCCACTAACGAGGGCTCAGCATGGAAACATCAGCAGAAAAGGCAATATTGTAAGGAGAAGAAACGAGCCGCATGTATCTCCACGTCATTCTTAAGTGGCAATGGGTGTACCAGTGACTTTAACTTAGTCAGCATTCTCCGTCGCCAATACATAATGGACCACTTTCCTTTTCAGTTGGAGGAACAATTCAAACGGAAATGGTTTTTGCGACTTACATGTCCTCGAATTGCTCTCCGAAGTAGTCCTAGTGATTTTCTGGTCCTTTCTGGCAACGAGCCATTATGAACTTAGTTGATACAAAATTACCACTGGAGGAGAAGGGACAATGGACGATTACGGCGAGAAAACTCGAAAAACTTCAGAAGAGACGATGGATTACGCATTTCAGAAGGATAGGGAATTTCAGACAGCACATAAGCTTTATATTTCATTGGCTATTGCCATATAATTAATCTGGTGGAGTCTTGTTAGAGGAAATAATTTTTGAAACTGCATATGAGTAGGGAAGAAACCAAAATGATTTTAACTTAATTACGAGAATCAACAAATCCATATTATTTTAGCTCGATGCACGAATAATTCAGGCTCTTCTCTACAAATTTGAGTCGATTAAAGTTATTGTACGCCCGCCACACGATCGACAAGGTAATACATTTTTTTTCAGGTGTAATGAAAGTCCAAATGATGTAGGAGCATAAATGACAGATGTTAAATGTAATCAGAGAAAAAATTTCAAGCAATGAATATTCTAACGTGACTTCCCAAATAATCAAAATTGAAATTTTCAGGGAATTATCAATATTATTATTGATACACGCAAATCATCGGGACAGTGTCGTGCGCAAATCTTTGACATGTGAAAGCTCATCTCGTTTTAAGAACATACACCCAATGAGCAGGAATTTTAGAATTCACTTACATTAACTCTTGAATTATTTTTTAACAGAAAATCGATTAACATTCTTTGGGACACACTAATAAATTAAATTACTGTTTTTAGGTGTGATCTACTATTTCGTGGCTGAAGATTCCGTCTTGATAAATGAATTCCTTTTACTGCCAAGTAATTTCATTAGGAGGGACTCGACAGGTCGGGCCATTTCCGACATTAATGGCAGAAGAATGGCGAAAGTTCATCAAAGACGAAGAGCGGAGATAGAGACATCCGGCGCAAGAACGAGCGCCCGCTACAGGCGCGGGAGACCAATGATTATAAGAAACGCCCATCCAAAGATGAAACAGATCAGATCCAACTTCGATTCTCTTTACTCTTTTCTTTAACATTATAAATTATGAAAACGCTGGCATAAATCAGAATCATCCCCAAGACCACAAGAACCGGGGACCGAATCACTCCTAATTAACCAAGAAACGAGTTGCTCCTTATCATTTGAGTGTTTCTCTCTTTGTTCCCTCATGCCATGTGACGAATTCGATCGAAAATTCGGGGGGGGGGGGTTTGCAGATCCTTCCCCCGTCGTCCGCCACAACGGGTGGGCGAACCTCCGCGACCCCGGGGAAGCTCCCGCTACGGGAGTGAAACGTGATGCCCGGGTGCTTCGGGGGCCTCGCTTCGTTGTTTCCCCACTCCCTGGCCGTGGACGTCCGGCGGCGGGGGCCGAGGGCACCGCCGGAGGGCGGAGGGGAGGGAGGGTCAGCGGGCAGAGACAGGCCGTCTGTGAAACAGCTCTGGAGAGCGAACTCCGCTTCGTCCTTGGGGAGTGAGTGCACGCCGGCCACCCCTCCTCCCTCGTGGTGCTGCTCTCTCGTCGGCCAACACCCCCGCACCCACCATAGCGTATGGCATATCCAGACGCGCCCTGCGCATGAAAAACGCGCCCTTCAAACGTCAACAAAGGAAGCCCTTTAAAGCTCCCGTCAGTCACTTGGGAGTCAAATTTTCAGGGGGGGAGGTCACGGAGGAAAAAGGACTTGGGTGGACACGAGAGTTACGCAAGGGGGGCGTCCTCCCGCTCGGTCGCTCAAGACACGAAAACATTTGCGCGCGCACGGCAAATGGAAATATATTGTGAATTTCGAATTGCGAATGAAATCTGGAAGTAAAAACATAAAAAATGTAAAGTACGATCTGTTAATCATTATCATTAAAAAAGAAATTTAAGATGAATTCAGAAAAAGACCTCAAAGGAAAATAATGTGAAAGGAGAAGAAATTAACACTGTCCGCTTCGCATATGACATTGCAGTAATTGCAGAGAAGACCTCAAATATGGAGGACCACGTACTTCTGGAACGGCACATGAAAATTAACAGGGAAATAACGAGAGCAGGCTTAAAAGTAATGCACACTTGCTTGTAGACCACAAGCAAAAACAAGTGAAAAGATCGAGCGAAAAGTACATTAAAGTACAATTCTTAAGTTTCAAAATCACATATTTATTTCTAAGCATAGTCACCGTTAAGGCTAACACATTTCTCCCAACGAGTAACAAGTTTTTTCATTCCGTTACTAAACAATCTTCCAACTTTTCTCGAATCCAGAACTTGACCGCAGCCTTCATCTCATCGTCCGAGGTGTAATGATTACCCTTGAGGTGTCTCTTTTGAGTTGAGGAAAAGAATAAAAATGCCAAGGCGCGAGAGGGGGGAATAAGGAGGGTGTGGAATCGGTTCAAATTTCAGCTTTCGCAGAGCCTCTCCAGTTGCGCGAGAGGTGTGTGGTGGACGAGCGTTGTCATGTTGCAAGATTATTGGCGCCAGGTTGCCTTTAACACGACTAACTCGACCATTATGGTTTGCGATACGCTTTTGAGTGATTCGTCGGTCATTTTGAATCCAACATTCGACGAGTTTGTGGTGTTTATCGTCTGTGGCAGTGTATCGGACGCCCGCCGCGTGTGTCATCAACAATTATGGCTTTTCAAGGCTCGCGACCACGAAATTTTACAACCCATCGATTTTCAGTAGACCTATCAACAGCATCGTCACGATAAACAGCCTTTAAACGACGATGAATCTCAGTAGTAAATACTTTTTAAGTCACGCCGTTTAACTCGCGTTGACATAGCACTAGAACACGTCTCTATACTTCCGCTTCTCAAAATACATTGGATGAATGTATCTACCTCAAACATGCGCATTCGTGTTGAGGGGGAATGTTACTTCCACATTCCACCAGATAAGCTTCTGAAGGTCATTTTTTTGTGGTCTGCAATCATGTGTGCATTAGTTTTCAGCCTACCCTCGTACTAAAATCGTAGGAGGCAGAAGATAGAAGCAGTAGCTCAGAAGCTCTGTAACAGCAAAACATGTGAAAGAATCTATGAGGGCAATGAAGTGAACATAGAATTGCTAAGTTCAGAAAGACATCAAAACGAAGAGGCAAACATCATCCGTGAAGAATACACGATTAGGAACAAGAAAGCAATATGAGATAACCTTCGTACTTCGTACTAAGAGAGATGGACCATTTGAAAAGCAAATGGAAGAATATTTCATACCTTTAAGTCCTGATGCTGGGGGAGGAGCAGAATGGTACCTAATAGACCGACTGTCCAACTAAATATGAAATGATGTATAGGGAAGAGTGTGAGAAGGAAAAGGCGACATGAAGAAATGGACGGAAAAGAAAAACCATATAGATTGGGCTCACCATGAAATACCAAGGAATTGTTAGGAACTAAACGGAAGTGGAAATTGAAGGCGCCACGCACGAAGAAAGCGAGCCAACACGTGGGCCAAATGAAGAGAGCTGCTGGCAGTTACTCTCCCGACTGAATGGGTGGACAATAATGGCCGGGATTTACTTTGATTACAACGAATTGAACCGCGCACTGAAAATTGCTTGCACATCTCACAACGTAAAGAATTCACGCATTCGACAAACTCTCATCATGGTTACAGGAATCTTTCAGACCTACCTATATGGGTGGCCTCAATCTCAATCGATGCCGGTCGCCTGTCGTGCGTGTTCTATCAAGTCTGATTGATATCCTGAAGTACTCCCATCTAAGCTCAACTACTAACTCACATCCGAAGGTGTTTTTTTTATTTTAGAGCCCAAAGAAGGAATGACAGCGCACGACTTTATAGAAATGTTTTGGAAAGTTAGATTACTTATCTACATGAATTTAAAAGTGACGTCGGTGTATTTTTTCAGTATAAAAAACACAGCGATCAACTCGATGATTGTTTTGATAGTTGAGAGAATTTCACCTTACATTAATCCCAACGACGTGCGAAATTCATGAATCAGGGTAGGAGGCGTGCAGTTCATTTCCCTGTGCCATCTGTGGTTTCCCAAGAAGATCTGATACTCGGAAAATCACACAGAGTGAAACTAAGGACGCTCAGAGGCGTCACGCGGAATCAAATCCGGGCCGTCCAGTCATCGGACGAGAGCTCTAACCACTGATCAACAACGTCCCTTTGACAGTATGCGCTTTGGAATGAATCGAGGGTGAAATAATTGATCATTTATTTTAATAAAGTAAGGCACCGTCGACGTCACGCGCCAACTAAACTGAGTTTGTTTCTACTGCGAACAGTCGCCGAATTCCACAGAGACCTGTGGAATGCCGCCGCGGAGGGTTGTTTAAGCCACCTGGTGCCAACTTGAAGCGGCAAATAAATTTCCAATGCGTTCACATCCAAAGGAAGTCGTAATGTTTTGTTAGGCCTATTTTTCCTTCGCAACAGCCACCATTGTAATTAACGTATTTACCTGACATTCTCTTTGGGATTAAGAGCAGACTATCTTTTAGCGGAAACACATATCGCGCCGAATAATAAAAGTTTTTATCCATTAGAACTTCTCGTTACCCATAAAATAAGGAGAGATATTAGATGGATCTGAAGGAGGGCAACCGTTTATTGAGTTAGCTGTAAATGGCTCTCATTTTAATCTGGGGCTCCATCACATTCGAATGCTTCAATTATGCAATCCACCACGCTAGCACTCCACCAATGCGAGAAACAGCTCCCTCCCACGCTCAGCATTCGGAATTCAAACACCACGCCTTCGCTCCATTTTTAGACAGGATGCCCTCGCATCAAATTATATTTCCTCCTTGTACAGCAGCATTTTTTTCAAGTTCATACGTCCCTTTTGTTCTAATTAATGACATGAATTCTTTCAAATTATGTCTAAAGGAAGCAAATATCCTATTCTGTAAATAACAAAAATGATGAATATTTTTATACAAGTCTCAATTACCAATAAATTATTGTCAAACTGCTGTTTCTACTACTGAAAAATTATATTTTTCGGTTGCAGTATTCCTTGAATCACTATGAGGTATAGTGTACCTCTCAGTAAAAGGATAATCGTTAAAACTACAACTTTGAAATGAATATACTCAGTGAGGTTATATTATATATAATTATATATATTTCGTTGATTACTCGCCCAGCTTGCTGAGCAGTACGTATGTTCTCCAATGCCACCGATAGGGCTTTGGACATATAGTAATGCCGATTACAAATTTTCCCCAACGGTTGTAACGCTTCAAGGGAGAAGTCTTGTGGTATTTAATACATTCAATCGATAGTCGAAACCATTCTATCTTTTTAATAGCCATGTTTTAGAGAGTGGTGTGTGTGTGTGTGCGCGCGCAACACTTAGAACGCTTAGAGCGCACTCCCATTTTCACCCGTGAAGACGACTTCTTTGCACTTTATTACAACATTAGCTACAACACACAGCCTTGAAGAATTCGATGATTTTGCTTCCACAATACCTTGCGTCTATTCGCGTGTAACACCAATCAGATGAATAAAATGCTCGCTCCATCGGAACGATCCCAATAAACATACGCTACGCAAACGTGAGAGCTCACATCTTTTTGAGCACGTAGTGAGTTCTTCCGAATGAGTCATAAATGGATTCTTCAATTTCAAAGGTGAGCTCGGGACGATGTTTCCCATCGACTCTTAAGTTCCGCCACGGCCAGGAATCCTTCCTTGCCTCCCACTCGACGGCACAGCATTTGAAGAACGCACTCGGCCGCCACTTCTAGTCGGGGAGTGGACGGAATTCGGAAGTCAAAAGAAACCCCGCCCCCGCCCCCCTTCCCCCTCCTCTTCGCCATCCCCTCTCCCTTTCTCCACACCTGCTGAAAGACGTCACCTGGAGATTGAATCAATGGCAGAATTCCCCGAAAGTACGTGGTCGGATTCGAATTATCATGATTGAATACCTATGAGGGGGGACACTTGCCAGGGAATCGGTCACAAGAGGTCGTGGATTCCTTCCAAATCCGTTACGTTTTAACGTGTAAATACGCTTGAGAGAAATGACTCCGTGAATTCACTCTTCCCCAAGTTTGAGATGCTAGTCGATTTCTTCCCCGAAGTCCTTCTCGCACCGAGTGTTGCCCTATGATGCCGCGTTCACTTACTCCACCTTTGATTGATTGACCGGATATAATAATAATGAGTATACGCTGAATATCTATGAGATCCATAATTTTAGGCCTTCATATTTTTCAACATGGGCCACTGAGTGAATCGGTCTCAGATTTAATAGATCGCCTTCTGCGTAACCCAGTTTAGTAAAGCTAAGTGGATGATACATCTCAATTTAGCCGCACTGCACTAAAGTAAATGTGGTGACAGCGGGCAAACGATGAACTTGATTCACTCTTTAAATTTGAATCCATTTGGAGTAACTAAAAAGATAATTATTGAGAAGACCAAACTTATTTTGTGAAGTAGATTAGTGTGATTGGATTTTGACAGATTTTTAAATCATGATAAACGAGCAATTGCATTGTCTCCGTTTTCAGTTTTTTTTCCAGGATTACACGAGCAAAAATTCCTTTTCAAGAGTTGATTGCTACCATTCCAATTACTTCGAATCCCCAAAGTATACCGACGAACACTGATAAACTTGCGTACACAAATATTTCAGCATTTTTTTCTTTTAGCATGAATTCATGGGTGGATGTTTAATTGATGAAAATTATTATTTTTTTATTTTATGACACAAATAAATGAAAATACCGCTTACGGTAGAGATGTTACCTCGCTGGCAGTCTCAAGAGTTCTAAATAGGAGATTTTGAATTTATGAATCATCTAGATAAATGCTAACCGTGCCATGACACCATCTTGCGTTTTGTGGCGTTAGAATTCAAGAAATACGAATTTATAAACAAGTGAAATACCAAAGAATGTCATGGAAGTAGTATTAGTGAAAACATAATTTTTACTAGGGAATATATCCTCAAATAACTACTTAACGATTACCACTCGGCGTTGCAGCTCACTGCTTCAATATACACATTCTCCGATGTGACCCAACATTTTTCGCCATCTTTCGGAATGCATTGAACACATTGAAAGCCGCTTGTTTAAAAAATCGATAGATTAACAATTCACATTAAATTCAAATGAGTCATTTTTCCTTATACAATCCACTATCCATTTCCCGGTAAAATAACATCAATTCTCCAAAATTCCGGCTTTACTTTAATGCGTTGATACAATATAATACGACACTGTCCCCACACTCATTATTTAGAATATGGCTATCTGATTTTCGGGAAGGAGAGGCGGCGGAAGGTTGCAACTGAAAAGACCCCAAGATCCCTATCACCTATAGATTTCACCCTAAGATCTTTACGATTCAATCACGTCATAGCCGACGGGAAAGAGAAACACTAAATCGCGAGGTTTAGATCATGTTTTGAAACATTCAGAATTTGTCTCTGCCATTCACATTAGAATATTCCTTCTTACTTCCTCTTAACTATTCATATTTGAAGCTTATTAAATGGATGCTCTTGGGAAGGAGGCCATCTTCCTCACACTTCTCAATCTATTCTGCTGCTTATTTTAACTGCTTGGTGCTTTCATTAACCAGGAGAAGAGGAGAGAGTATGGGGAAGGATGTACTGGTTTATGGGTCCTCATTAACTGCCCTAACTTTAACGCTAGATGTGTATTTATTCATTCATATATTTTAAGTATTTTAGGATATTTTCCACCTGAGGTACACCTGATTAACATACATATTCTAATACAGCATTTTTCTGCCGTAGATTCAAGTACTGGAAGAAATAGTTAAATGTTCTAAATCCTCGGTTGCCACGATAAGATGGTGGCTTTAGATGCATCTCTCCCCGCTTTTTGGATCACTGGCAATATCCTCAAAAAAGCAATATGTATGTTTAGTTGTAGACAGTAAGCTATTTCTTAGAATCCATTTTATTGATTGTTTTGAAATGAACAAATGCTATACAAGGTCATATTTAGGAGTGCATATGTGTAGGTGAAAATTATCCGAGATTATTCTTTTAGAAGTATCTCGCGTTTTTGTGAAATCCTATTAATGACAAAATTAATACTCAAAACAAAGTGATGTGTGTGATTCTAGGGTCAGCAAAGTCAGTATCAAGGTGATGCGCAAAATTGCAAAATTGCCTTCTCCGTTATGATTACATTTGTCTAAACAAACTTGGATACGATTTCATTGAAATTTAAGGCCATTAATAATGGGAATCGGGATAGATGAGGACTGTTTACTTAATGACTATTCATTTGAGGCTACATATTAAAAAAGGGTACTTGTATTGTTTCTGAAAACTACTTTGCAGCATAAGTTTCTCATTTTGGACACCAAATTGTCACTTAAAATATTTTAATTCATAAAAAAGAGCAGGTTCATCATTATTATCAGCAGCAAGCAATATACCTGGTTATGGTAGGTTTTTGATGGGATTAGGGACTACACACGACTGTACTCCAGCGCCCAAACTAATAGGGCACGAAATATCCTCAGATATCTCATGCCACATAATGCAAAAACTTAAAATTTTCCAGAGAGTATTTCAAAGGAATTTTGAAATGAACTCAAGTAATTTAATCATAAGGTCAAACATAACATATGAAGGATAGCGCATTAGGAGGAATTTTTTGATGAAGATTAAAAACAATTTCATCTTTTGAAAAATTACTGATCTCCTTCGTGTCTTATTAGGTGGACTGGCATTTTGAAATAACTACAATCATTTGAATAAAAATCGAATCAAATGTTGATAAAGGTATGGAAAACAAATATACGAAGTACAATCAGCGAGATTTACATTTAAAAACCATTTTAAAACCTTGCTCTACAAATTTTATCGGAATCCAACCAAGTTATTCCTAATTACACAATTCTGACGCCTATTTGAATAAGCTTGCTACGATTTCCTCTATAAAACTTATGACTTCTTTCTTTACAATGATGCTTGAGCATATGATCGCACACCCTTCCTACCAGAACTGTCACACAAATAAATGCTTCCGTGAACTATCGCCCAAGTTCTTATTTTTAAAATTCACAACATCACTTCGTTAATCCAAAATTTCATTCACGAAAAAAATGATAAGCTTGAAGATTATATGTAATGATTTTCAATGAATTGAAGGTAAAGCAGTGTACATGTTATTTCCTAAAATAATCTCTCCAGAATAATATTTTTAAGCATATTCTTTGCAAAACGCACCGAGAATCGAAAACAGTTAAATTTATTGTAACTTTACAATATAAAATCAGTCAGCATTTATCAGGCCTCTGATTAACTATCTCGCAAGAGTACTCTTTTGTCTGCAAGATGACTCGATTTTCTGGATCTAATTTTGTAAAGTGATGCAGCCAAATTAGTTTTTCAAAATGCTCTAGAAAAATTCATTGAATCACGGCAATTAGCAGTAAGTGCACAGAACCATTTAAAAAGCTCTAACCACACGTTAACCATAAAAATTACAGAATAATTCAAGGTCCCCATTTAATATTAATTCAGACGCTTATACATTGAATTACATAAAAGTGATTTGTGATATCAAATTTATATTTTAGCAGCTACAAACATCTTGTATGCGCAATTGTTCTAAAGAAAAGAACCTTATATTAGAGTAGCGTTCCACTGTCTCAGTTAAACCCGCGGAAAATAAACCGACACTATTCCATCACTTTCATTAAAATTTGTAACTGCGTAGTCACGTGTGTCCATTCAATTTCCCACCACATCCGATAACCACCTCCTCTGATAGGGCGCCATCTCTTCATTTAAAAGGAGTACAAGGATAAACTGAGTGTATGTGATAGAAAGCCTTAGAACTGTTTTTTTAAACTGACGATTAGTCCAATCTTCCTCCGACCACCTCTCCGGTATTAATACCTCCCTACATTGCGGTAGTAGTTGTGTATTCATGTTTTCTTTTACCAATGCCGAGTGTGCTTAATGCTGCAACAGTAAATGAAGTAACAATCTACTAATCGGTACCTCTGCCCTTTCTGTTGTCTTCCAGCCCCATTCTTCCCTTCCCCGCTGGAAAACCCATCCTTCCCCCATCCTTCGTCCTACTCTGCACTCCGAATCCCCCTGGCGACAGAAATCTACACTTCTCGCCGCCGGCGACTCTCCGCTCTACCTGCAGGTGAGATTGTGAACCACTTGCCCAACTAGAATCATTTGCGATTTTTCAAAAGATATCTCTCTGCCGTCGAACACACTTCACAATGTTTTCCGTGCCGTAGGCAATGGTTTTAAATATTTTACTACGTCAATTTAAATAACCATACATGGTGCATGCTGCGGGAAGAAATGGATGGGTTCAGGAAATCACGCCTTGAATGAAATTTGGGCAGTACAGTAGGGTTCGGCTAACTAAGATTACGGCGTCTAGTTTCCTCACATTTATTTCAACATGACCATTTTTTTAAGTTACTTTTTATTTGACGCAAAACCACTGAAAACATTTTCAAAAAAACACAAGACAATATGACAGAGACTTCGTTTGAAAAAGATGCGGCAAAAATATTGGTAAAAGTGAAATGTTGACTTGCCTCTCCCTCATACGTGGTCAATAGAACCCGATAAAAATTGTGCATTTTTCATGTTGCTCCCTGCTTGGAATAGAGCACTAAGATTAATTAAGGTATTTCTTCAAACATTGCTGATTGGAGCATGTAGGCGAAAATCAAAATATTCAGACACTTACGTGTTTACTATGTTTTACAATTGAGAGCAGTATTCATACACAAAGTAAATCACAGAGACTATCTCATGTCCTTATAGGAAATAGTGACTAGATTGTCATAAATTTTGATTATTAAAAGTCAGTTGAAAGTTCTTATAAATTTAGAAAATTTATTCACGAAGCACAAAAGGCTAGAACAGTCAATTCATCTGCATTAAATATTCCTTTTAAAGCAATATCTATCCTTTGAAAATTACTTTTTCAAATCGTTAATATATATTAGTACATAAAAAGTGATTTTAAAAATATATACTTTTTACGATTATCTGGTTATCCAGGTAATATTGTCCATACGTCAATCCTTTTAATTGAACCCAAAATCCTCAACTGGCTTTCTTCCCCGAAGCTTTAATCCTTTTGATCACAAACAGTGAAATCTTAAATAATTTGCAATTTTTCAAAAGAGACAGACAAAAAGCTGTTGCTTCCTAAAATATAAGCGTAAGGAAACTCGATATATATGCTAACGTCCAAGAGTTTCCCAAAAGAGTAAACTAGAATAAAATTAGGTATTCAACCTTTTCTGAAACACTTAAAGACGTGCCAATCTTACTAAAGTCATTGGCGATTTTGATAACTCAGATCTTTGCATGCCTACAATTCCTGGGAAGTCAACCGCGAAGTTTCAAACCCATGGGGAGACAAAAATTGATCATTCCGTCTCCTTTCGTGTTTAACGATCCGAATAAAAAGCATCGCAGTGCATCTCCTCCACCAAAAGTATGCTTGGATATGATCTCCAAAATTAAAATCAAACATTCCACGTCTTTAAGTTGCTCAGGCTCAACCAGTGTGTCTCCCCCACCCCCACCCACTCCCCTCCCCTTCGAATTTCTCCCCACGCCACACGCACGGGAACACCACCGATCCAACCAACCCACCCCCTTCGCCCATCTCTCTCTCTCTCTTTCTCTCTCCCCCCTCTCTCTTCTCTCTCCATGTGTGTGTGTGTGTGTGTCTGCAGAGCGGCGGAGGCTGTGCGGCGGCGGGGGGGTCGGCGGCGGAGCGCGGGGTGGCGGCGGCGGCCTGGGCGAGGGGCCGTGCTCCGCGGGGGCCGGGAGGAGCGTGGGGGACTCACCCCGGAGGACTCACCGACGGCGGATGGGGGGCGGGGCAGCAGCGGCAGACGGGGGCGGGCCGCCCGCCAGCGGCGGCGTCGATGACAGCTGGGGGCCGGAGCAGCTCCGGTGGCTTTCTTAGTAGGCGCACCCCTCCGCGCCCAAGCACAGGCTTTCTTCTTCTCCGGTAGCGCCGCTTCTCCTGGACGAACACGGAGGGCGTAACAAGGTAAATCGACGCGACGGGGACCCTCGAGTCTGAGACAAGCAGAAGGGAAACCTCGATAAACGAGGTACTTGAACATCAAGGGACTATCTACTTTCAATCTCGCTCCGATAAAGACGTCTTATTATTATTATTGGAAATCTACCGGTTGAGGCAGGTATCCGATGGGTACAAGCTATCCAACGGTACAGTGACATTTTCCTTGGGTTTCTTGACAAATAACAACACAACATCCAACGTTACAACAATTTCTTCAATTGAGCCGCTTCAATACCACGTACTTCCTTCCTCCCTTCATTCCATCCAACATGCCTATCCTATTTTTTTCCCCTTCCTCACTTGCCGAACGTTCTCCTCTCTATCTTAGCCTTCAACATCTCATTGCCAATCAAAACGCTCTGTATCCACCTTCCTGCCTCTTTGGATTTCTTCCCATCTTCTTTCCCACCATACACCTAGCACTTTCGCAATTGTTTTCTTTCCTGTCCACTTCACCTATTCCACGCTTTTTCACACCCACATTTCAAAAGCTTCCAATCTAAGCCTATCACCCTAATAAAATGGCCATGTTTCCATATGGTACAGAACCACGCTCCATATCAAAGTTTTGACGAGCATTTTCATAACATCCGTACTCAAAGACCCTGTCATCAATTCCCTCCTCCTTGTGAAAACTTCTCTGCCTCATACAATTCTTCATCTTTCATCTTCTACTACTTCGCCCTATTTGGTTCAAAACACTTCTGAAATAGTAATCTATTCTCCTTGCTCTACTTTCTGCCCTCCTATTATAGTGTTTAACTTAGTCTTCCTCATTCTCGAAAACCAACACACCTTTATTTTTACAATTATTCCCATCCAATACCTATTGCAATCACCTTCCAAAAAACTTAGCAGAGTTTGCAACCTCTTAGCTGACTGACAAACTAAAGATTGATCATCCACAAACTTGGTTTTACGAATTGAATGGTTTGAGGTGTCACTTTGTGGAAGCAACACATATTCCAAAAGAAAATACTTCGTTCTTCCTCATACATTTTATTAGACCTATGCTTCGACTTACAAAGTCATCATCAGGTAAAGTAAGCTTTATATAATGGACGGAGAAGAGGATGGGGGGAGGTTCTGGTGAAGTGGGAGGAGGGGAAAGAGAGAGGAAACTGGGATGTGTATGGGGGGAGGTGGAGAGGGTGGTTGGGTATGGCGTCAAGTGGAGGAGAGGCTGTGGAAAAGAGGGAGGTCCAGAAGGGGGGAGTGGGAGGAATACCTTGTGTGGGTATTGTCCATTGTGCTTGGTGAAATGGGAAGGATTTCTGTTTTTGAAATTCGTCTTCAATTCATCTTGTTTTACTTTGCTATTATTGATGAATTTCCCGCCAACTTTCATTCTTATCTCCAGTTCTTCCCATGCCTCTTTAACCATTTCCTCCACATATAAAGTACAGGCGATAATGGGCCACCCTGCCTTTCATCTTCCGAACACTGCCCATCTGGACTCTCCATCTCCCACTCACACCTAAGCAGTCCATGACACGTACAGATTGTGAATATGTCCCACAACCCTCCCATCTATCCCTATTGTCTGAAATACTTTTATTAATTCTACCTAATGCACTCTATCAAATACCTTTTCAATATCTGCAAAAAACACAAAAACATGCATGCTGATTATAATCTATGTTCCTCTCCATTGGTGACTTAATTATTGCTATCGCATCAAATGTGCCCTTCCCCTTCCTGATCATCCCCTAAGTAATCATTTGCCTAGCTCTCATTTCTCTTATTGATTATTCTGAGAACCCCTATAGTTCCATGCAAAATCAAACTTAATATTGTGTAGTCCTCACATAAGGCTGTTTTTCCCTTTTTTGGGTTGAGAACTAACATTTATCTAACATAATCTCCTGCCCAAATTCCTTCCTCATAAATTTTAAGAATTAGTTAATAAAAACCAATTCTTCCATCTTTTCCTAAACCTTTCAGTAGTTAATCAGGAATGTTGTCTACCCCCACAACCTTATTTGATTTCAACTAACTTTATAACAAAATAATCCCATTTATATCTCATCATTGAGTAAGTCTAGACCTAAGCTATACTCAACCATGGCTTATCTCCTTCCATGTCTAAATTTGCTGGCTTCATGTCTTTACCATACAGTTCTTTCATACATTCCTTCCACTTCTCTTGGATCTTTTCTGTTTCAATCCAAATTTATCCTGACTTATCTTAGATTGTTTGCAATGATTTTACTTTCTTACTTCTTAAGCAGATAGAGTAAACTAATCTTTAAACTAACTAATCAACCTCAATGAGCATATTGCATACATCAGCAAATGAGAACACAATCCTACATTAGCCAATTCAAGGTGAATAGAAAATAGACCAAACAGGCTCAGAAGCATCACAAATGTTTAACAATTCCAAAGTCCATGGCTCCAGACCAGGAGAACTATCATCTGGGATCCTATATAAATTCCATGAGGGTTTGAAATGTCATGCAGAGAAGAATATTTCAATGAAATGAAGATCTACGTTAGTACCTGTCTAACAACCTTAAATGCTCTCCTGCAACAAGAATAATACCTTTGTAATGTTTTTATAGCAGGGGAAGCTATATAAGCTAATGAGCTTACAGATCTTTTTCTGTAATCTTCAAATCCTAGGCAGAAATATAGGAGAACAGGGATCCATAAACAGCATTGAGCTAATCATTGGAATGGCTGGAGTTCTTTCATTTAGTATAGATTATATATGATTTCATTCTGAGCTATAAAATAAATTAATAAAATATGTCTTTAAGTATTTACTTATAAGGAGGAGGATGCAAAAGTAGAAAATTATCACAAATAATATCAAAATCCAGGGTGCAATTACATCTGAAATGAAAATGAGAAGCAATCAATATGTTTTAAAAAGAAATTATGGGCATATTTTCTAGCATGATAACACACTCAGACTTCATCTTTCGCCTTCAAATGCTGACTGATATATGCAATGAGAGGGCACCTGATATCAAAAACCTCATTTGAGAAAGAAGCTGATTTTGTTTACTACATAACTTCTTAATCTACTGTTGGAAGTAAGCATTACTTCAGGTGCTCCTCGAAGATTCTTCTCAACTTCGAAAGGTTAGTTGAGTCAACTGTAAACTTCAACTGGCCAAGAATGCCTCTACTCTTTTCGACTTGTTAAACAACTTTGGAATTTGTAAGATCAATTGGTACTGTTCTCATGAAATAATGATTCTTGAAATGAATAATAATTGTGACTTGACTCCTAGATATATTTGGCACCATGCATCCTCAAGGGTGTACGAGTTTTCTCTATCAACTTCCCAAATAAAATGTATCAAACCATTTGAGAATACAAAATTTATAAAAGCATATGTTTTCCTTCAATAATAATTAAGTAAAATACAATGTAATTATAAAAATGGTTAACTTAATCTAGGTCATTCTATCCACTATACTGTCACAATTATTAGGTAACCTATCAGATAAGGTAGGTTTTGGATTGACAAAACTGCCAAATAAATATTCTGTGACTTCTAACAAAATACAACCCAGCAACCTAATCTACATTAGATCCCTCTTCATCTCTGTGTACTTCCTTCCTCCCTTCATACCATCCAACATCCCTATCTTATTCCTGCCCTGTCTTTGTTTGCTTAACATTCTCACCTCAATTACAGTCCTCAACATCCCACTGCTGATCAATATGCCCTATTTTAATGCTAAGCTTAGCCTTTTTCTTTCTGGAAAATTGGATAACCTTTGTTTTATTTATATTAATTCTCATCCCGTATCTATTGCACTGAACATCCAATTCACTCAGCAATGCTTGCAACCCCTTGGCTGATTGACAAACCAGAGCTTGGTCATTGGCAAATGTAACTGATTTTATGAATTCCCTGCAGTCTTTCATTCATACCTCCAGTTCTTCCCATGTCTCTTTAACCATTTTCTCCACATATACGTTGAACAACACTGGTGATAATGGACAACCCAACCGTTCACTGCCTTGCCTTTCCTGCTGCCGAGCACGACACATGGCCAATTGTGCTGAGTCCCGCAGTTGCCAGGACTCATATTCTCTATTGTGTCCATCATAGATAGCAACCTTGGGAATGATAATTGAGGTGGTTTCCCATCGCCTTCCTCAATAGTGTTTTTAACGTGATACCATGGCTGAATGGCCCCACTCCACTGGGGTCAGACACCTTTGCAGCCTCCTCACTGAGGAACAGACACTGCATGGACTACCTTTTGTGTGGCTCCTAACCTTCAACCTATCTGGCATGGGAGACCCTACCAGGAGCATATTATCATTGCTCCCCCCAGCATAGCACTAGGGATCATTGGGACGCACAAGCCCTTCCACCATGTCAAGGTATTAGTAATTGGAATGGGTATGCGATAATATGATTCTAAAAAAAATAAGAAGGAATAAGTTTTACATTAAATTCTACTCATTAATTTAATGTATTTCGTATTTAAACTTTCGACATTCAATGTCATCATCAGGTCTTTGAACATCCTCTGAATGTCTAAACCCATGTTGTGTCAAAATAAAATACTGCATGAATTACAAAGTTTTTCATTATAAAATGAATCGATTCCATAAAGTCATGCATCAACAACTTATAAAAAGAGACGTTTCAGGCGTGATATGGTGGAATAACATGATTAATTAAAATTAGCAATTTTCCACAAAATAATTATTAATTATTTATTAATTAATTAATTATTTTGTGGAAAATTGCTAATTTTAATCATCAACAACTTGTTTTTTGTAAAAGCTAGTTCCCTTTTTTAACCAAAGTACTGGAATTTAATGGATTGACTCCTTAAAAAAGATTCATTGGAATAATGAATTGACAGCTGTCAGCAAGAAATGTTTACCAGAGTATGGCTCTAGGATACTCTTGATAACAAACACTGCACATTTCAAGAGTTGCATATCACCACTTAAATCTGACCATCCAACCTTAGCTGTTCCAGTATTGTCTAAATAGATCAAGTTTTGAGGGTATTGGTGTGAATTTCAGCAATTAATTACTACACTTGTTAAATAGCTCAGGGAAAAATAATGTCAAGGGTCCTCTTTCCTATAATACATATTTTTGTCAATGCTGAAATTCTTTTCATTAGTAGAAACGTTTTAATGTATGAAACTAGCAGTGGATTGAGTTAGCCATAATAATGTGTAATTTTAGTTGTAATTGGTGTTTCTAAGTTAACAAAAATAAAAAGTACAGTTATTTTGATCATCTTATGGGGAAATTTTTACCATCAATGTAATTAGGACAGATTGCCCACAATAACTATTGCATTGTCACAATCATAGTTTACTATTTGTAGAACATAATCTACCTATTTAAGTACCTCGATATATTTATGCCTTGAAAGCAATTTGAGAGGTATCCATTTATGAAGGGAAAATCTATTCATAATGAGTTAATCATTTCCTGTTCTATCACATACACTTCATTGTTCTGCACACTTTCTTGAAATAAAGTTGATGAAGGCATTATTCTTCTGGATTTCCCTGAACTTTTGACAACAGTTTTTTCACTGGTCCTAGAGGAAAAACTTTTGGCAAGACTGTCAACGTATGTGGTGGAACCCAGAAGAAGAAGAACATCTTTGCATGCATACTACACTGATTGTAATCCACCAGAATTGTCCGCCAAACATTCAAAAGCTGGTGGTAAAAACTCAGAATCAGTAGTCAGGGCCTTGAGACATATTTTACACTGGATAGAGCCAAATTTACTTAAACACAACCAATTTTGTGAAAATTTTTACTTAAAAGTGTAATTCTGGCTACAGACTATACATATGTAATATAATTCCATAGCTATAGTCAACATCTTACCTTATAATTCCCTTCTATATGTAAAGATTGATTTAATAGCATGCATATTTTGGAAATTTGAGATGTTAATGGAAACTAATTGATTTTCAGGGAATATCTGTGTTGCTTAAGGAGTGGTGGTACCAGCAAGATGGTCCAGCTGAAGAATTTCATTAGCTCTGCCCAGTGTGTCTCTGTCTATAGCAAAGTGAAATGAATATCCCACTGCAATTCTGCATTGACAGGGAGAAAGCGGTTGCATTTGAATGACCCCACTGAAGGTGGAAATGATTCTCAAAATTTTGGAAAGAGGGACAGGATGAGGTGAGAGGGGAGGGGACAAAGGGTGGGTGTCCACTTGATGTTAAATTGTTGTGACACAGTGGGTAGGGTGAGAGTTTTATAAGTGTTCAATTGTCTACAGGCTGGTCCAGTAGCATTATTAGAAGGAAATTAATATACCTTGTTTCTCTTACCCTGATGAATTTAGACCACACACACCTTGAAAGGCATGCTCTTCTGCCTATTTTCCAATACAGAAAATGAGCATGGCTTCTGCCACTTGAGAAATCAAGAGGCATGATCAACCATAAGGCATAAGAGGATTCCTTACCTATTATAGTAATTATGACAGAATTGGTACAGAACAATTTGTTGGTTATGTTTTTATTTCTTTATTGAATCCTTCCTTGGACTTTCGAGGTCAGTGATGTAAATAATCTAGGATGGCCATGCAAAAAAGTGAGTCCAATAATTTTGTTTGGCTGTTGTATAGTTTTGTTAATTGTGATTGCTCAGCGTGAGAAAAACTCAAATGAAATCAAAGGGTCTGGAGATGTGACAACAACTCTAGTAAGCATCCAAATATTACCAGCTTAGTCCACAAAACATACCAAAGACTATATATAAATGTTAAGTGATTACTCAAATGTGCTTCTATAAATATTTCTTTTTGTTTTGCCAAATGCATAGACAACTTTTAGGTTGTGAAAAATTGTGCTGAGAAGGTGCAAAAGAGTGATGATCTGATTAAGCCAAACTTACTTCCAAAGCATGGCTCTTTGGAACAAAGTTTATGACTCCACCAGAGAAATTATTTTAAGTGGAATGGACTTGGGGAGTGCCCCATTGTAGTTTCCATGAGTGAGAAGAGAGTTTATTGTATGACATTTCCCAAAATTGATAGTAGGAAAGGTAATGCTGCTATGTTTTGATACCATTTTGGTTTGGAGAATATTTCAAGGCACCAATGTACAGTAAAAGCATTGGTCATTGAAAGTGTGTTACGTGCAATTAACCTAGATTGATTGTTTGGAGGAAACAAATCATGCTACTACTATTTGGCTTATGCTATCAGTATGATTTTGTAGTGATCACTCAGCATGCATGAGTATGCATCTATGCAAGAATATAACTACAACCTACATAAATTCATACTTGTGTGTTATGCTCATGGTGAAAAATCTCTTTAATATCTATTTCAATTTGTTAAAAATTCATTGAAATGTTGATTTTTAGCATTTTAAATAAGCCGAATGCATTTACAGTTTTTAAATAGACTCTTCCATGTAAAAATATGTAAGTTCCTTGCCTCAAAGCTTTCCAGCCAAACTCAAATTCAATCCTCCACCTAAATTACCATTTCAGTCTGCTTAGTGTAAATATCCATGCGTTGGGTCAGTGTAAAACTATGTGTATGTATATATCTATTTAATTTCATTTTTGTCAGAAACTACCAGTATTGTATAATCAAATTTAAAAGAGAAGTTATTATTATATTGATTATTCAGAGATGTGGCTATTTTTTACAATCCTTGTACATGAACTTAAATGTTATCTATATCTAAAATGATTTGTATATGTGTGCATTTTGTATAAAATGTGAGTGTTGAGTTTTTCATTGAGCTGTTGTAAGGGAAATTTTCTTGTTCCTATGTAAATGTTTAAGAAAAGAAGTACACAAACAGGACCTCATTTAATTTGCTGCATACTGTATGGACATATATAGGTATGTCACTTCCTAAATGAAGTAAAAAATTAGAAAATGCTTTGCTAATAACCAAAGTTGAATGGCAACATTTTCCATTGGCATAAATCAAAAGTAGGTATTGAGCTAAAATGTCAGCTTTCCATACAGCAAGTGTTGTTATCAAGAAGGCACTTGTAACCTATATTATATTATACATGTCAGGTTTCAATAGTATTAATATTCTATAATTTGATATGATAAATATTTATCAGTAGGTACCTATAAGGAAAACGTTTCACAACTGAAATTATTCATGCTATGAGGCTGCAAAGTTCTAAAAAATGGTAATGGCAACACGCAATTCACAAAATCTTAAAATTTTGCATATGAAACTTGCTTCACTAAAGCTATTTTATTTTTTTCTAATTAAACTTAAACCCTTAAAGACACTGCATTCTGATGGTGGAAATAATTTTTTAAATAGATATTGTGTTCAAACATAAAAAATGGGTACCCCAATAAACCTCGCATGCTATTTTCCTTCTTACCTTCGGCTGTATGGATGGTAACTAAGAATACATATTTTTATCATATGCATCTCATTTTTGAAGTCTGCTACATAGTCAAAGATTTGAATGTGCCTCATAAAATCTTAAATGAAAGTTACCATTATGATTAAAAGCATTATTTTGGAAAACTTTTGATGCGTAAATGTAATGCCTGAGCAAAATTTTAATATTCATTCCTCTATGGGCTAAGTTCAGCTATTTTAATTTTATAACTGAAACATTAGATGATTAGGGGTTGGAATATGCTTCATTACTTGAAGCAACTAGATAAATCGTTTCGATGGAAATTTTTTAATATGCATGCTCTGGAAGTGAACAAAAAGTCTGCATTTATTGGGAGAAAACTATATTTCATCCAAATTCAGAATTCATTCACCATTCAAAGTTTCAGTAAAATACTGCTGATGTAAGAATTTTTCCTCCAATTTATAATCTCATCTAATGCAGTGAAAATATGCCCCAATGTTTTATGGTAAAAAGAGTTACAAAGCAGCAGAGTGCGAAAAAACCAGAAAGTATTCTGTATGTTTTGATGTAATGTAGAGAGTTAATAGTAAAAATTAAAATTTATAAATGTGAGAATGGACTTGTTTGTATGTGAATGAGTGGTTCAATTTGTGAAGAAGGTGAATTTCATAAATGCCAACAGGCATGCAAAACAAAAAAATGTGCAATCAACAGCACTTTTACTGATTGAGTAATGTCATTCTTGATGATAAAATATTATGTGATCTAAAGATATGTGTATATTTGAAGTTAATGTTCAGTCGTACTTGATACCATATGAGCTTTGTCATGACAGGGAGGTATGAAAGTTATTCACTCCATGTCAAATTGTTGTTCAATGTAATTTTTTATTGCAACATTATAACTTTAGTACCTATTTGCAATGTGGAAGCCAATAAACTGTGTGATTGGAATATAAATTACTCAGTCCTTTTTGTTCGGGGTATTTATCCAGTCAGATTAACAAAATAAAGAGAGAAAGATCACTTTTAATTGTATACAATTAGCTATTCACAGTTATTGTTAGCTATTTCTTCATTCTGTCATCATTTTTAATAATTACAAAAATAAGTGCTGCAAGGGAGAAATTTTTTTCTTGTGGGATGCGATGCCTGATAATTTTTTCTGTCATTTCCTTCTATATATCTAATTAAATTCAACCTAAAATTACAATAGAATATAGCCAAAATTTATTTCGCTCAAACTATTATATGCATCATTTTCAGACATTCTTTTTACTTCAATACTCCTTTAAGGATTAACACCACTGGTTTAAGGGCCTCTCTCTCATAGCAGAGAACATTGCAGTGATGTTGTTTACATGCGCACATGGTTACTATCAACATGTAGTTGTAACAGTGTTGCATTCATCTCCAACTGTGGCATCATTGTATAATGTTGTGGAGCATGCATGCAATTGTTGATTGATTGTTGCCAAAACAAAGGCTCTATTCTCTCTAAAACTTTGATTAAATTTTGTGATTAGGTTAACTATACTATTTCATATGCTCATTGGCTGGAATAAAGTTGATTTAGCTTTAAACCAAATACAGCCTAATCTATTTAACAACTGCATAGTTTTATATATGCACTTATCAGATCTTTGTCATCCCGCAAAAAATCGAAACGCGTATTTAACCGAATACAGCCTAATCTATTTAATAACTGCATAGTTTTATATATGCACTTATCAGATCTTTGTCATCCCGCAAAGAATCGAAAAGCGTATTTCACTACCTCCAGCTCTCTAGATACAATTGACTATGGCTCAAGTACCTGAGGTAAAAACTGGAAAAAAAACCTGATATCGAATGGAATCTTTCAGGTATTGTAAAATTTCACGAAGCACATCCACATCAAAATGGTCCTTCACATAGGGTTCTTGTGTTAGGAGAAAGTTTCCATGAATAATTGCTTTGAAAGTTGCTTGCTGTTCTTTGAAAATAATTACTGAATTAGCAAACTCTTATGGAATGAAATCTCCAAGTTGAATCATATAGTGCACCACAATAATGAAAAGTTTGAACATGGAGTGATGGAATTGTACATATTTAATGCTTGACAGATGTCAGTGCCTTCATTTGAAGGCACTGACATTGCTATTAGAACTACCTATGAAAACCTTTCTCAAAAATATTATATAATTTTGCCTCTTTGTGACTTTGCTTAGACCTAGTAGTTATTTAACTTGAGCTGTACACCATCATAAAACTTTGGTCCATCTACAGTTCTGCTCAACAGTTCCTCTTAGAATTTAATTCTTGATTACCTCTTGATACTTAACCTACATATTTTCCTAATAAAAAGAGACGTTTCAGGTATGATATGGTGGAATATCATGATTAATTAGATTAGATGTAGTTACATCGAAACCGGTCATATTAAAAATTTTATTTTGTGGAAAATTGCCAATTTTGATTAATTAATACATATTTTCCCTTAATATAAACTGTTCTTAATCATTTTTTCAAAAAGATTCAAATATTATTATTATTATTCTTGTGTGGAAGTTTGTAGTGAGACGCTCGAAGAATCTTGTTCAAACTTTTTCTTGAGTTTGAGAACTAATCTTAGGGTCCAAAGGAGATGGTATTATTCCTGCAAGCTACAAATTGGTTGAAGTCACCCGTTGAGAGTTTTGTGCCTTGAAGGGCTTCTTGCTTCAGCCCTTGGTACTAGAATAAATTCTCACTTTGGGCTGTGTTGTAAGAAAGATACTTAATGCAAGTTGACTTCCAATGACAACAAAGCATGTCTATGTTTTAAAATTAACCCGAGCAACCCCGCTAGCATGCCGTAGGTATCATCAGGAGACTAAATTAATTTTGTCATTTTGACCTGATAAGAGCAGTTGAAATGCCACCATCAGGAAATGACAAATATAAAAATCCTGTGATCCAAATGTAGCCTTTAGTTTTTAAATAGCTCTAATGTCAGCATTAATGTACCAGTCAGTAATCTAAAATGGCAAAAAAAGACTTTACGATGGAACATAGTGTGCTTTCAGTCTTTGCATTCATTGGTACATTACAAAATACAATCACAACTCTTTGAATACCAACTTCATTTTAAACCTTGAGTAATCTGTTTGTATTATAACAATATTATTTTATGAATTAATAAACCATTACCATACAGGTTATCTGTATGTATCGTTATCCACCTGAGGGTCAGTTTGGTGAGGGATGGTAGAATTCACTCGGCACTAAGCCCAATTTTGTGAAATTCACACCTAAGGGTAGAGGGCCAGATCCTTTTCCTGGGTCACCATTTGATTCTGGAAAATTTTGTATCGGAAAAATCACACTGCTTAGAAGTAGCTGAGGGTGCCTAGAGAGACTTGCCCAGGACTCGAACCTGGATCCTCCCATGGTTATAAGTCAAATGCTCTACCCCTGGACCATCATGACAGTAATTTACCTAAAATGGTAACTTTTTTTCCGTAAGCACATCATAGCCTTCTTTTACAGAAACTACCCCTAAATCATAACTCCCTTACACTTGCTTATACATCAAAGTGTCCTCCCAATTTCCTACCCTTCACTTATCAATTTCCTGTCTTTTCTCTAGACCAGTGCCCGTTCCTTTTTGCATTTATTGATCTTGATGCATGAAGTACACATACATATTAAAGTGGATATAGTAATTGAAAATGGAGATCCAACCATAAAACACCCTATTTTCATGATGTTCACAGCATGTGAGACTGCATACTTTCAAATTAACAGCAGGCGATCCATTTTTTAGAAAGAGTATCTTGAATGCAAACTACCTTCTATAAAAGATTTTTATCTACTTAAATTTGAAACAAAACTCCTCTCTCCACTTGCAACTGATGTTGTGAGTATAAGAAAGAGACCTAAGCTTAAACAAATATTACCAGTAGTGTAAATAAACCTTCTTTTCACAATGCAGGTTGAAGCAGAACAATTTGCAAGAGGCAGGATTAATAGCAGGTCAGCTATTATTGATGGTCTTGACCATCTTTTTTTTCAGTTTTCTCTCAATCTTCAATCATAAAGATTCTTCAACATGCGTCCAAATTGTCTGAAGCCAATCCAGACCTTTTTCAATTCTTTCCATAAGGGCATTTTATAAAATTTCAAACTTCAATGTTTTTCTAGTATTTGAAACATTTTATTGAGTAAATTAATTGTTGAATCCAAAAAGGCATAAATGCAATTTGCTTTGAAAGCGATTTAACTGTCTTGGAGAAAACTCATGCTCATCCTCATATGAAAATTGTAGTTCACTTGTTAAGCATTTCATTTGCACACATAAAGTCAGAACTGAAGTTGCTCCTTAGCTGCTCCTGTGACAAATTTTATCCCTTTTGTCCATGTAGAAGAATAATAAAAAAAATTAAAGTGGTTAATGGTGTAATGGGAATGCTCAACTTGATGAGTGCTAATTATGAGTTCCCTTCAAATAGTTTGTCAGGCCAAGGATATGTACAGAGTGAAATAATGCTGACGTATTGGATATGAAAACTTTTCAAACAGTTTTCATGCTTATGGTTTAGCTTCTTCCCTCTCTTACTGGAGGTGATCAAAATGAGGTGGTACTTCATTAAATAAAGAAACTCATCAGACAAAATGATGAAGGTACTACATGTTTTTGTGTAATATTCAGCAGTACCAGTATTTTGCCATTTTTTTCCATGGAAAGAGCACAAATTTTGAAAAGAATATTTGTGTAAAATGTTGAGTATAAAATTTATTTTACCCAGTGTGACTTGGTCTATGACTTAAAATAAATGTGGTTGATGCATGGTTGCTGCCATGCTTTGGATCGTCATACAATTGGGGCCTGCCTGGAATTTATGTTGAAGTAACCCACACAGCAAAGCATTGGTGAATATTAACAATAATACTCTTTCTTGAAGTGTCCTCTTCCATACAAATTTTTTCATTGTGTGATTACATGATAACCTGACTTGACAGTAATCTTTTTGATTAATTTAAAATTTTTTATGACAATTTTTTGCTGTACATCAAGTAAATGTTGGTTTGCTTCGAGTAATTATGGTCCAGTCTCTATATTTTTTGTCATGTGCCATCGTGTCTTAGAGCATCACTCAAAAACAAAGCATATACATACTCCAAGACCTATTTAGCACCATTCAATGAAAGTTTATTGTTTTATTTATTTTATTTTACCATTTTGCAAGTAGGGTGTGTAGCAGGGGGTGAATACACACCAGACTAATTTTTACCCCTACTTTGGTCTGACAATGTTATTCTGATCCTTTATCATTTGTGGAAAAAATTACATCTTAAATTTACCTGTTCTACACATAATCTCTATAATTTTATAGATATGATCTCACGTACTGTAGTACGAGGGGGGGGGGGTAATAATACATTTTCAATATCACTGCTATAAAGACATCCTTCCAATTAAAGCAAGGGATTTGACCTGTAAATCAACCTTCTCCATGAGTGATTCCCAGCCTAGCGGCTATAATATTTTGCATACATTACTAAGTTTATCATGCAGGTAACAATGTCTTACAAATACTCTACACTGCATGTGATCCAAATCAGCATTCAAGAATATCTCAAAAGGAGAAGGAGAAATTCCAGCTGTTGAGCAGAGGATAAGTGTAGATTGAAGGCTTTTAAGAAGTAGATGTGGAGAGAATGAAGAAGACAACACAAATGTAGAGAAAATACAGCAATGAAGCTCTGATCAGGATAGTGGTAGATAGTTTTTGAGAGATATTTGAAGAAGACAGGATTAGTAGATGTAGGAGATACTGTGAGGAAATGGGATGCTGAAGATGGTGATTGAGAAGAGCATGAGAAATCAAGGTAGAGGGGGGAAAAATAAGGCATTCTGAATTAAATTAAAGGAGGTAGAAAGTATGAAAAGTAAAAAGAATGATGCAACCATTTCAGAGAGTAAAAATCATTCGCCTTGACCGGGATTCGAACCCGAATCCCTCGATATCCGGCCGAGTGCTTTAACCACTTAAGCTACCGAGTCGTCCTCTTACACTCTGAAATTTTGGGGGTTTTAAAGGAACAAGATGTTCGGATATCGAGGGATCCGGGTTCGAATCCCGGTCAAGGCGAATGATTTTTACTCTCTGAAATGGTTGCATTATAATGCACACATAGCGGGTGACTCCGTTAAAGTTACTATTACAGTTTCTTGAAATTTTAAAAAGAATGAATTATTGAAATAAATATTATGGGATTTAAGGATTCTTTGTGCATGTTAGTAAGAGCTAATGAGTACAGTAGTGTGTAGTGGCAAAGTCAATCAATAACATACCCTGAGCAGGTAGACCACTGCTTATAACAATAAGCAGCTTGGTGGCAAATGAGCTGCACTCTGATCGGGGTGTTTTTGAAAAACGAATTCTGTGTGTTTTGGCATGATTAGCTTCCTTCCTCCTCCTGTCCCTCCCATTTAGGTTTGCAGAATATTTCACATTGTTCATGGCCTTATTATAAAGAGTAATCAGGGCTCCTAAAGCCTTGAGGAATATGATTGAGTTGGTTCATGAAATGTCCACAGCTATGGAGACACTAACCCAGTGGAAGGACTGAGAGGATTTCACTCAATGCATTTGCATGTTTCTTATTTTGAATGGACACTAACAATGGACTTGTTTACAAGAATAAAAATCATGGTGCAATTCTAATATTAATGGTTTGTGATTCAACAGCTACTAACACAGTTTCAGTGCTATGTTGATCTCATTTTAATATTGTGGTTCAATTTTTTATAACACACCTTCATCAGCTTTTTACCCATTTATTGTTTCTGGTGCCTCAATTGAACTTATTCCTTTTATCACTTCAAGTAAACATCCATCAGTGGGATGCCAATTCTTCCTCTCACTTGCAAATTAGGTTTGAATAAACTCTACGGGGACGTGTGGAATCATTTCCTGTCCAGCGGAAAATTTGAAAATATTGTGCAGAGTCAAATGTCTCCAGTATTCAAATAAGTTATCTTGTGAGTTTTTATATCCAAAATTCCAGGGTGCAAAGTGTTAGGTGAGTACTGTTTCCATGGTGAGTTTATCAAAATGGTCATTGAAAGTCTAAATCTTTTGACCCAATCTACCCATTCCACGAAAGCATTAATTAATCGAGCTGAATAATTTTTGATGGGTTCTGATCCAAGACAGTATCAGTTGGTAAATGCCCATCCAAATAACAAGCATCATCTAAACGATTGTAATGGTTGCCATAACCTAGGTCACAGCTGTGAATGTGGAAAGGGATTTAGAGAACCAAGTCTTAATCTTTAAGTTCAAAGATTAAAGTTTTTACCATTCCAGTCTTCTTCCACCTTATGCAAAATTTTCATTAATTTTGCCAAGTTTACTATGTCTTACTCATCAAAATCTACAAAGAAAGCAAATACATCCTGGTTTTACTCTGTTTCTTTGTATTAATGGCCTCATTATTCCTATGGCAACATGTGTACCCTTGATGCTTCTTAACCCAAACCTATCTTCACCGTAGATGTTAGCTCTCATTTCAATTCTTTTGTCAATGATGCTAAAGAACACCTATGCTGCACGTGAAATGAAGCTTGCAGTTGCATACCCCTTACATACCATTACCTTTACTTTTTTTGTATGGGATCAATGTTAATATAACAAACTCTTCCAGTCAAATTCCTTTCCCATGAATGCCATAAATGACACCACAAAAACTCTTCCTTTTCCCATTTTCCTAAATTCTGGAGTAGATCTGCAGGAATGTTATCTATCCCTGCAGCATTCTTTTATTTTATTTCTTTCAATGTTTTTCTATCATGCAGTCAGGTATTCATTGTCCTAAGATATCATTATTGAATTCCATTTTCTCTATCAATATCCAAACTGATTTGACATATTGGAATGACTGGTACATTCTGATGATCCCAAGAGCTCTGTGGTCAGACCTAAGAAAATTACTCCTGATAGGTTGACCCATGCCAGTTCAATCGAGGTCTGGAGCCAGGCAAAAGGTTGTCAGTCCACATAGCATCTGATCCTCACTGAGGTGTCTGAAAGGTGCCTGACCTCAGCAGGGCAGCCATTTGAGTGATGGTTGCATATTAAAAACACTATAGAGGAGGCCAATGGAATGATGTTGACAACAAGACAATCAGAAATTATAAAGTGAGAGATGGAGAGGGGAAATATATACCTATTTTTTACCCAACAAAATTTTAAATCGATCAAGAAGATTACCATCAAGTCAGGTTATCACATAATCAGTGCCACCATTATTACTGAATAGAAGTGCATACAAGGTCTGTCCCAAAAGTAGTAGGACTGAGTCAATTAAAAAAAATGCATTGCCAGAATTCACTCAAAAGTCTGTGAAGTAGCACCCTTGTGTGCTCACACAGTGCTACCAATGGGTTTCTGCACCTTGTACATCTTCTGGAAGGCAGCACCCAGAATGCTGCTAAGTACAGATTTGAGGTGGGGGAAGAGGAAGAAGTCTGGTTGTCTAAAAAATTTGGATCCTCACTCACATGCTCAAGAAGCTCTTGACAGATCCATATGCCAGTTTCCTTTTGTCCTTCCAAGAGCACTCGCAACACTAACCTTGCTTACACCTTTCTCATACCCATATTTTTGGTCACAAGTCAATGCACATCACTTTTAGGGATGTCAAGTTCATCAGAAACCATAAGAACACTTAATTTTTCCAATTTTTCCCTAGTCCAACAAAGCCTTCACTCTTGCAAAATTTTCATCACTTTTTGAGGTCTAAGGGCATCCTGAACATTTGGCATTTTCAATATTTTCTCTGTCCTCCTGAAGCAGCTTATGCTACTCAAAAACACCTGATCTACCTAATGCATTATAATCATAAGCTGCCATGAGCATGCCATGGTTGTCTTTCCGGTTTTGCCCAGTTTCTTGCAAATTTTGATGGCATAGCACTGTTCCAACAACCACTTCAAGACAGAGCATAACGATGTCACATTATAGAGGTTTTGCAAACAAACAATCCACACCACACAAAGGCTGAGAGCCAACTGCCACCAGCCTCTCCTGCGATCCCGTCCCTCAAATCCAGCCAGAGAAAAAGCCGTCCGTCTATCCCGGAAAAAATAAGTCCTATACTTTTGAGACAGACGTAGGATCCTAAAACTATTTTTTGAAACATTATGGCTTTCAATTAGGAATTGTGTTTTTTAATTTATTAATGCAAACTGTCACATATTCTGAACTACAGTACAAAGGTTTTCACACAGCTTTGAACTGTATTTCAGAACATCCTGTACTGGAGTGATTTCAACCCGGAACTGATACACCAAATGGACAAAGGAAGGAGGACATACACAGGGAATGCTACATGGATAATCAATGGCAATAAGAGGAAATAGCAGTGGTCGCTAAGCCACAAAAGATAGGTAACACTATTGGGCACAGTAAATATTTTTTTGATCATTCATCGCCTACTTCAGTATATTGCTTTCCGTTGATGAAATAAGATTTTTATCTATTCATTTTGAGAGTTAGCAGATCATAATAATATAATATTTTGCATGATACTATATGAGATACATTATCAAATATGATAGATCACATGCTTTCAAGTAAAAATTCTCCTGATCTTCAAAAGCAGTTGTTAAATTTAAAGCAGTATATACTTAACTATTGTTTCAAGTCTTTCTTAAAGAAAGTGTATTAGCGGTATGCCAACATAGCATTATATTTGCACTTTTATGCGTCTTGTGTGAATTATAAATATTTTTTCTCATATAGAGATCTGTGCGGTAATGAAAAAGGGACTTTTGCCATCATATTTGACTATATATTAACATACTAATTCATTTAAGATGGATGGTTGCGGTTTTCAGAAAGTTCATGGCCGCATCCAGAAATCCCTATAAAAAAACGGCTATACGCTATAAATGTTCTGGGTTCAATTTTGAAGGTTCTGCAAGTTCCTTTAATCCACTGTAAGATTATCTTCGATAGGCTGAAAAGCTCTCCATTGCGAGAAATTAAAATCGCATGTGATTTAATCTATTAATGGAATTTACACTGTATTAACCTTACTGTCTTAGTATTTTTAATCTGTCCTAATGGCACAGAAAATCGCCATTATGGTCACACGTTTATTAAAAGTTAAAATAAATGTTATTTTTACTGTGAAATTACTGTCAAACTTCGGGATCCGACTAATTTATTTATTTGTTAGCAATTCGTAGTTGTTGTAAATGAATATAAGAAATTTTTTAAACATGCTGTCTTGATACGTGAATCAGTTATTGACTTAAGGATTTTTATTTTCTCCCATAGAATGACATTAATCACTTGTGCACATTTGTTGGAGACATGCAACTCGAGGTTTCGCGCTATTTATTTAAACCTTACGATGCTAGTTTTATAGTATTATTGGTATTCTACCGGTTAAGGAAAGTTTTGGATGGCCACAGACTATACACCAAAATAAAGATAGATTTACATGCTTCTCCTTACAAATCAACCTGACATCTGACCATGCAACAAGCCCCTCTTCAATTCCGAACACTTCCTTCCTCCCTTCATACCTTCCAACATCCCTCTCCTATTCCGGCCCTTTCTTCGTTTGCTTGACATTCTCACCTCTATTATAGTCTTCAACATCCCACTGCTGATCAATACACCCTTCATCCATTTTTTCTGTCTCCTTAGGATTTCTCTTAACAATCCCCTCTCCTCACTCACAATACCTAGGACTTCCTCATTTGTTTTCCTTTCTATCCACTTCACCTTCTCCATCCTTCTCCACACCCACATTTCAAAAGCCTATGCCTATTACATTCCTTCAACAATGACTTTCCAGCTCAGTACAAAACCACAATCCATATATATGTTTTGACTACCTGTTTCTGAACATACTAATTCAACATCCCCATCATCGATTCCCTCCTCCTTGTGAAAGTCTCTGGGCTAATGAAATTCTTCTTCTATTTCTCTTTACTTTGACCATCATGATCCAAAACAACTCCGAAATATGTAACCTTTTCCACCTGCTCTAGTTTCTGAACTCCTATTTTAATACTCCTAATGGCATACCCTACCTTCCCTGAAAATCTGCACAACCTTTGTTTTGTTTGCACTTATGCCTCAAACTCTCATACCTAACTTTTAATAACTGTTTCTCCAATGTGTTTAGCATGGTTTCCAACACCTTGGTTAATTGGCATACTAAAGTTTGATCGTCTGCAAACCTAACTGATTTTATGAATTCTTCACAGACTTTCACTCCTGACTCCAGTCCTTCCCATGCCCATTGATTATTTCCTCCACATATATGTTGAACAGCACCGGTGATAATGGGTAACTTTGCCTTAAACCTCTTCCTAACATTGCTCATCTGGACTCTCCGTTCCCCACTCGCACCTCAGCAGTCTGAGACATGTACAAGTTGCAGATTAGCCTCCTGTTCCTCCAATCATTCCTATTTTCGAAATTTAGTCATTAGTTTTTCCCAATGCTCTCTCAAAATCTACAAAACAGACTCATCCTGATTGTATTCTATATTCCAGTCTATTAGTGATTTCATTACTGTTTTGGCACCATGCATGCCTCTCCCCTTCTTGAACCCAAATTGATCATTCCCTAGGTAATCATTTTCTCTGCCCTCAATCCTCTTTATTAATTATCCTGAGAACCACTTTAGGCAAATGAAAGCAAACTTATTGTTCTGCATGCACATTGTATTTTGATGTTTCCCTTTTTTGGAATAGGAACTGAGCATGATCTGATAAAGTCTTCAAAACCAATTTCTTCCACATAAATGCTACTAATTTGTCCATAAAACTCTTTCTTTTGGGTATACTAAACTCTTAAGTGGTTCTGCAGGAATTTTATATACCCCACAACCATATTTAATTTAAATCCTCTTTCTATTTTGCCATCAAGTGAGCCAGGACCTAAGTTATCCAGATTTACATCATATACCTCTCTATGTATAACCTTGCTGGCTGGCTTAATGGCTTTACCATACCATTTCTCCATATATTATTTCCATCTCTCTTGGATCTTTTCTGTTATAACTAATATTTTTTCCCAATTCTTAACTAATCATTGATCATTTTCAAAGATGTTCCCTTCTTACTTCCTGACAGTGCTTGCACTTTCCAGCATATTGTACCTATTTCACCCTTCTTTTATAAGCCATCCATATCGTGGCACTCTGTCTTCCACCATGCTTCTTTTGCTTTATTTTTTGTCTAATTTTATTGTTTAACTCTTTATACTGCCTTCTACCTTACTCCATATTTACATTCTTCCATTTCCTTCTCTCATCTATCTTTCCAATCATCTACATAGTCCATAATGCATGGTTTCCTTGTCCTTTTCCTACCTTCCTTTCACCTTTCCCTTTGCCTACTATTGCATTCATATCATCCATCACTATCAAATATTTCCTTTCAGGAGCATCCACAGTTATTTCTTCTAAGTGATCATGCACCCTGTTGACTCATTCCTCTCTACGATCAATTCATTGCATATACACCTGAGCAATAGCCAAGTTCATTGGCTCAGATTTTACATGTACACTACATGCGCTAATAATATTCTATCAGTTACTTGCTCTGTTTAATATGCTTCTTCCTACCTTATTGCCCAATATTATTGCCATCCCTCCCTTGCTCTCATCCCCTCCACCATATATCTTAATAATGTATATGAGTTTGAAGGTGACCACATCAATGTATAAGAATAAATAAATATTTTGTCCGAAAAATTAAAATTCTCGTTATTTTTTTAACGCACCTCGTAAATCTGAAAATTAATTTGTTAGTTTGTTTTGAGATGCACTTTGTCAAGATGGTATGGAGTAGGGCTTCAAATTGTTTAACTAAGTTGGGTGAAAATACACTAAGTAACGTTGGCTAGGTCCAGTTTGGATTTACTTTTCTGTACATTTTTTAGATTGGAAAATTAATTTTTTATAAATAATTCCTATTTCAAATGCAAATGGGAGCTCATGTTTCACTCAGAATTAAGATTTCGAATCTTCGTCAAATGAGGAACAATAATTTAACTGTTGCATTCTTTCTCCAGCTATTATATCACTTGCATACTTATATTAATGCTGACAGAGGTGATACTTCGTATATTGGCCCGAGTCCTGTGGTTGCCAGGAGTCATTTTAATCATAATGTCCGTCATGAGTATAATGCCTTTCTCAATACTGTATTTAATGTGACAAGATAACTAATATGGCCACTCCACTGGAGTTAGATGTTTTTGCAGCTGCATCAATGAGGAACAGATGCTGAGCAAACTACCTTTAATCTGGCTCCTGCCATCTTGTCCTTTCCTGTCTTGTCTTGTCCGGCAAACTACCTGTCTTGCTCCTCAAAATAGCCATTAACTGCTGACATCACTTCTTCAAGGTTGGAAAATCTTTGACCACCGAGCCATGTTTTCAAGTTTGCGAACAGAAAATAATCCGAGGGGGCTAAATCTGGTGAATAGGGAGCATGAGGTAGCAATTCAAACTTTAATTCATGAATTTTGGTCATTGCAATAACGGATCTGAGCTGGTGCATTGTTTTTGATGAAACAACACTTTGTTCTTAGCCAAATGCAATAGCTTTTGCTTGATTTCTTTGCTCAAACGTTGCAATAAGTTTGCATAATACTCGCCGTTGATAGTTTTTCCTTTTTCAAGATAGTCAATGAAAATTACCCCACGCACATCCCAAAAAACCAATGCCATGGCCAGCCCTGCAGATGAAACAGTCTTCGCCTTTTTTGGAGCTGGTTCTCCCTTTTGAATCCATTGTTTTGATTGTTCTTTATTGTCTCGGGTGTGAAGTAATGGACCCGTTTCATCCATGGTTATGAAACGGGGCAAAAATTTCAACCCGGAACTGATACACCAAATGGACAAAGGAAGGAGGATGTACAAGTGGGATGAACTGGAAATCAGAAGGAAATTGAAAAAGGGTTATTTGGTCAATGAGTTATTGGTTGAACGTCTCTCCCTAATCCTAGAAGCATCCCTTTCCTTCACGGCAAGACCTAACTACCCTTCCTTCCCCCACTGTGAACACCACTAATCGCCTTTCCTGGCATTTAACACCCCTCTCCTCCTTCCCATCATTGCCAATCATAACCCCTCCTCTTTTCCCCCCTCTCTCACCCACCCCTTCCCCCAAAAGAATGGTATATAATAGACCGCAACTTGGGTAATTTGTACCTGATGATGATATCTAACCAATGAAACTAGCAGTACCAAAATAAAGAACAGTTAAAAAATACATTCATACATTCACATGCATTCTTCATTCCAAAAAAAATGTTGTGTTAATTTGTTAGGTCAAACCTTTTTCAGACAACCCTTGTACCAGGTATTTTTTAACACTTTTGACATTTTGCACAGGGTTAACTTTGATGCACTACTAGGAAGGCATATTGGATATCAATCCACTGCCATTCCTCACTACCATTACTTACAAAATCACTATTTTATCATGCGTTTTTGTTTTGAATTTGACAAAGAAAAATGACCCCAAGTCAATAAAATAGAGATAGCTGTGTGTTCCTTTTCACAACGAGACATTAATATTCTGAGCATTTGATCAAAATCTGGCAAATCAACGTCATTCATTTTGTGGTGTAATGCCTACCTCTGCGTAAAAATGAGAAATCCACATAGCTATTGCTTTTTTTCCACTTCTTTGAGAGCATGAATATGCTCAAAAGTCTTCATTAAGTGAGTAAATATTCATAATGGGGTACAGAAGGGATTTACATGACATGTTTAAACAATATGCATTTATATTAATGGCACAACAAATTAACATAAGAAGGAAAGGAAAATTTATTTGTTTAACAAAGTAGCCAAAAACGGCACAAAGGCTTTTACATTGGCTTGCATATAACATACACTAAGAAAAAGAATGAGTAAAAGCAATGAACAACAATGAAAAGTTAACAAATAATGTCAAGAACAGATATAAGAAGGCAGGAGAGCACATATGCAACCAGAGAGAGCTAAATTACTATCTGGCGTTTAAGGAAGGAGGGGAAAGCATTAAGGGGGGGGAAGAGAGGTCCAGGGAAGGATACTGGATGCTCAGGGAATTAAATGTAGCAGGAAGTCAATAGAATAGGGAATGTTGAGAGACCGTGAGACAGAAATTTGGAATCTGCAACAGACTCAAGTTATGTGTTGGCCGAGGGGGAACAGGAATTGAGAATAGAGGAAGAAGGTCGTTGGTACGGAGAGTTCCGTTAAAGATGCTATGCAAGAATTTCATATCACATAGTAATCGATGGCATTGGAGAGGGGAAATACCAAGGGATGAGAGAGTAAAGTCCCGGGTTGTATTTTTGAGGGAAGGGATGCGATAACAGGAAATGGCAATAAAGAAATTAAGAGGTCTGTTGAGTAACTCTAAAGTAACCGAACGGTAATAGGGTTAACCTTGTGAAATTTATCCATGATGGAAAGGAGATGGTGAAGAGGAGGTGATGAAGAGGAGACGAAACCAGGGCCCTTCCTCCCAACCCCCCCTGTTTCTTCCACTCTCCGTACCCAACCATAACACCCCTCTCTCTCTCAAACCTCACTCTACACTCTTTTCCCTCCCCTCCTCTCCCTCCCCTTCTCTTTCCCTCCCTCTCTCCCCCTCCCTCTTCCCTTCTCCCCCGCTCCTAAACCCCTAACCCCCTCCCCCCAATTGCTTGTCATATATATAGGATACGTAACTCTGTATAGTCACCTGAAGATGACATTAAGTGTTTGAAACCCGGGTCGTGAATAAATCTCTATTCAAGTGAAATTTGCATAGTTTGTCTCCTTTCCAACTCTAAAGTAGTTGGGGAGGTGGTCAACCAGATTAGTGAACAGTGTTCTAAAATTGGGAGGACACAACCAAAAAACACCGTCCTGAGGGCAAGAGAATCATGAATGTCAGTGTGACATCAATGATCAATGAAGGTATTTATTTACATATTTCAATAAACAATTGTAGGTGCAATACACTACTAACATTGCCATTGCTACATTCCTATAGGAAGGGGAAGAATATAATTCATTTTGACTTCTAATTTCTAAATTTTCTAATGACAAGATAAATGAAAATGAGCCTTGTATGACATATTCTTTTTTTTTCAAGTGTTAGTCCAAATGATACACTGATTTCCATGTTTTTTGACACATTAAATGAAAATGTAAAAGTGTCCGCTACACTTAATTCTTTCGTGATATTTCTCTAAGTTGTTTATCATTTTACAACTGCTTAAAGTATGTACTGCTTTATAAAATACTCGTTCTTTCCCCAGACAATCAGGAATCCTAAGAGTAAGAAACCGAAGTCACCATAGAAATATTAGTGAAATGTATTTACAAGTCAGTAAAAGATTAAATGTTGCATATACATAAGGTATTATCGTAGGATGTTTATGCGTGTGTATGTTTGTTGATAGTGTATGTATTTACATGCGAGTAAGATTTTTGCATGAAAATATACGAATTTGCGGGCGTAGATTGGCATGCATTTGTGGGTTTTGCATGCAGTTTTTTTCTCTTTCACGGTCGGTGACCTAACAACTTCCGCTATAAGCCCTTGCGACGGTTTGCGAGTACTATGTAGATGTAAACGTACCCAGTTGACCTTATGAACACGTGTCGTTCACTGTAGTCTAAACCGAAACATCATACAATCATTCCGAAATCCTAGAATCAATCAGAAAACAGCATACTTAATCCTATTCAGGTGCGTACAGATCAGCTAGTCCTACGTATGTAGTTTGATCTACTGCTGTGACGGAACGACATATCTCCACGGCAGCATTCAGGTCTATCCAGAGGGCGTTGCTTTGAGATGGCCTCGGCCAGGGTATGTAGGATTAATGAAAAATCCTTAGTGTCTAGCAGTCATTCCATTTATTATCAACACTCTCATAATACATGTGTAGACAGACTGCTTGACTGATGGACCCTTCGTCACACGCTTACGCACAAGTCGGGGGGAGAAAATTCATCCCCAATAGCCGATAGCTTTGATTTATTCCACCAAATTCACAGAAATCACTTCAAGTATTCATGGGCAAAAATTAGATTTGTGAGTCCCCCATTGACTTTTGTCGTGTGACGGCACAGCTCAAAAAATCGCTGACATATTTTTGAAACTACTCGTATATCGTGACAGCACACAAGTCTAGTCACAGTGCGTTCTTCCTCATGCATTGAACGCTGTGTTGAATTAACGGATGACTCGCCATCACAACAACATCCTAGACCAAAAACGCATGAATGACACCCATGGCAGAAGCGTGGCATTCAGGCTCTATATTGAGAAAGATTTTTCATATTAGCTATAAGAAAATTAATCATTTAATTGGTCGAAACGCAGAAATAGTAAGTAGTGGACACTATATTAATAATAACACAAAGAAGGAAAAAACAAATTTTGGTGATGCGGAGTAACTCGAGTTGACTCCATACACTCCTATCAATATTAATGGATTAGAAATAAGAATTTGATAAAAGTTTGTACATTATTTTTTCCCAACCGTATGGTCAAAGTACATGAAAACTCGTTTGTTAATCAGAAATTGATGTGCGATCAGTTGTCCAAGGGAGTCAACGAAAATGTTGCTGTAATTCTTTCAATTCAACGGTCTGTGAATTCAAACTTTTATTAAATCGATAGAAAATGTGAAATAAACCGTTCTAAATTCCCTCTTTTGAGATTTAAGGGAGAAAGATTAACACAGCAGAGGAAATACAAGAACTTATGAAATGATGAATACTTTAGGGGAACCGGATCCGGAGGATATTCGCCTTCGCTCTTCCAGGTCTTCGCTGCCGGATCACCTGGAACGTGGCAGTTCTTCACAATGATTTGACATTCTAGGAAACTGCCTTGAGAAAAATTGGAATCCATTCGGCATTCCACTAGAGGCTGGATATTTTCTTTTTGAACCGCTACTGGAAGCGGTGAAATGTTTTTTTACACAGGTTTATATTTTGAAACGAGCCCTTATATGAAGTGCGACGAGATACCAGAAGGTCTTCAGCGGCGTTACAGCAGCATTCAAAGGGCAAGTGCAGGATGAAGCTTCCTTTAGGACCTGCACCCGTCATTACCCTCGATTTTACTGACCGCAGCTGTTCTGGAAGTAGGAGAAGGAAAACGTCGAAGACATCCATTA